>NC_047560.1:72083365-72110964 GCF_902806645.1 Magallana gigas | reverse complement strand
ACTTCACCCCCTGCGCCTTCTCTCCTTTCTCATCAAAAAAAACTATGAATAAATATCACATTTATTGAGTTCTATCTACAGCTTGCTACAACTCACCAAAAATCACAAAAAATGTGTATATAAGTATATGTATTTCATGGTAACGTAAATAGACAGAAACAAAATAAATTTTGAAGAATAAAAAAGCAGTACACTTTAACTTAGTTACAATATTGTTCAAAAACTAATTACATAAACACAAGTTTTCTAATAACATGATCAATATAAAGAAATGTGCTAAATCCACCAATAATATTCTTATTAAGGGCATTTTTAAAAATCTTATAATTATATTTACTGATATTCATTTTACTTTCAGAGAAAAACATGTCAGGTGTCAACAACCAGTTCTAAGATGAAAATTTATCTAAAAAATATCACAAAAAGGGGAATAACTCTTTATTCCTTTGTAATTGAAGAACTCAAATTTGAGTTACTCCCCTTTGAATATGATGTTTAATCAACAAACAAAATTTATTCTTTGAAAATAGGAAAAATAAAAAATCAACAGATATAAGCCCCAATTTTAAGTAACATCTTTTCCCCATTACTAAATTACAGGGTATTATAAAAGCATTCAAAAGAATTAAATACATACTGTCAGATGAGAATTTACTACACTCATACCAAGATATAATTGATAAGCCATGTAAGGGAGTATAAAAACTAATTACTGTAGAGTTTATGTACACATAAATAATCAAAATATAAATCCAAGTTATATGCACTTCTCTGATATATGTTACAATTGATCTACAAGGCAACAACTACCTATCTTAAAAACTGTATGAAGAGTTATGAAGAGTTATCCGTACAATGGGGGTACCCTATATGCAATGTTCTGCGTAAAATTGACCAAGTTCAACAGCTGGTATTTTTTAAATATAAATTTACAACAACATAAAATCTCTTATATATGTACAATTGATTTGCAGTACAATTGGGGTACCCTTCTCGCAACTGCCCGCCGGCGTGCCCCTTTCACCATTTCAATAGCTGGATTTCTCCTTAGAAAACTCAGTTCAAACAATTGATATCAATGTCAAATGACAAATTACTATTTTAAACAGATAACATACTGTAAAATAAAATGATAAGACATAATAATAAGTAATTACTGTATAGTTCATATACACAGAACACAGGTTCAAATAATGGCGCGTTCTTTAAAACAAGTCCAGGTATCGGTCACTCCACGGATAATCCAGTTATATTAAATTTAAATTCTTCTTATTGTAATAATGTTTCACATCAAATATGGTAACAATTGGCCGTGTAGTTTTCAAGAAGAAGTTCAACATGTAAAATTGTAGAGGAAAGACGCATGACACACACCACACGATGACAGATAAAGACCAATTGTAATAGATGACATGAGTGTCTCGGGTCAGTGTGTACTTGAAGATAATGACGTCATATTGCAGTAAGTGGTCTACGTAGCCAATGTCTGTTTTCTGTCTTCCTCTGTAAGGATTTCAAGGAAGGTGTTCTATTTTCTCCCCTCGTGGTCAGGTAAAATTGGCCCATCTACAGGAAACAGAATAAACTAATGAATGATTTAGTTAGTAATCAACACCAAAATGATATTACTTAGATGAGGACAAGACTAGCATAACAAGTTATCTGTGAGCCAATGCTCACTAGTAATACCCCGCTCTGATGTAAATATACAAAATAAACAAAGTCGACCTAAACAGGATGTTGACGTCCCTTCGGTATAAACAAATCCTAACAAAGAGTGTTTCAAAAATCAAGCATATGCTATCAATAGTTGCTGAGAATATTTGCTTGGAAATTTAAGCAAAATATAAACACCAGTCGTCATTTAACAGGAAGTTTACAACCAATTGGTACAAAAAAAAATTCCAACGCCTGAACAAATAGTGTATTAAAATTTCGAGCACCTGCAATGATTAGTTGTTGAGAAAAATGCGACAACATTTTTTGCTACCGACAGACAGACACACAAGGGTGAAACAGTATACCCCCTCCTACCTTCAGAGCGGGGGTATGATTCACCTTAAATGTACGAATTGATAAAGATCTATCACAATTTTTAATCATTCATTTTTTTTGCATCCAGTTTTTTCCTCTGTTTTTAATTAATATTCAGTTATTTACACTTCATATGTATATCTGTTTTATGTTGAAGATAGTCCATTTTTAGCAAGGTAAATTTGTATAACATTCAACACTCAGCAACAGACAGCCATGTTTGGATGATCACAAAGTGTGAAATAAACAGGAGTCAGTATTACAGTCCATGTGAATTATACACAGGTCAATTTCAGCTGCAGATGTTGAACAAAGTGACAAACAACATGTGTGGTTTTGAGAGCAGACTAGATTTGTACAGAAACATTTACAACCTG
The DNA here is from genome assembly GCF_902806645.1 of Magallana gigas. Classification (NCBI taxonomy): domain Eukaryota; kingdom Metazoa; phylum Mollusca; class Bivalvia; order Ostreida; family Ostreidae; genus Magallana; species Magallana gigas. Next base: position 72,108,553 of record NC_047560.1, on the reverse strand, counting down.
TCAATATCCAAGCTATCTCCATTATACGGCTGGTGTTGAGCTGGGCATGGCCTCCTCATCAGGACGGGGTGTGTGCTCATCTACAAGATATTAATTAACTTTCAATCAATTAATATAATACAGTTTATGTAATGATATACCTACATCTACAAATTAAAAGTTTAAACTGATTACATTGACAGATGCTTTAATATTTTATCTATTTAATTAAACCAATTCAATTAACTTGTGACAAAATAACTAATTACAATTACATGCCTCCTTACATTAATTACAATGACCATTTATTCTAATTAACTAAATACAATGACATGTGACTCTACATCTAATTAATGAAATAGATACAGCTAACCCTGTAACAATGAGTTGTTTATATTGACAAACAATCACACAGATAGACATGTCTTACATGTATCTTATTGACTGATAATTAACACGGACTGTGTGTCTTAGTTATCTATATCTAATTAATGTGAATGATAATGACTCAGACTTACCTGTCAGAGCGTCCTGTCTGGTGATATACCTGTATATAACCACCGTGTTGTTGTCCCGTGATCCGACCCAGAGACGGTGAGTGTTGACATCATAACTCAGGCTGCATGGTGTGGATATCCCTGATGGTCTTATCAGTAGATGTGACAGGAACTGACCGTCCCTGTCTAACATATGTACTGTGTTGGTTGTATCATCACACACCAGGATGTGTGACAGCGGGTCAGTACAGATTCCATGTGGCCATAGTCCTGATCCTGATGGATGTCCTGTGTAGGAGAAACGATGTCTTCCTCCACGCTCTGTCACCACTACAGCACTCAAAGAGTCAGACACCACGACATCCCCATTGTTGTTCTCTGTTATATAGTAAGGTTTACTATACAGTCCCGGTCCTGTGTTGTCATTCTGTATGGTTTGTGTGAGTTGTCCACACTGGTTGTACCGGGTTACCTTGCCTGTCTTTGTCATATAGTTACGCATCCCGACCAGTAGATCCCCAGTGGACCGGGACCAGTACACACACCATGGTCTCCATGTAAAGTCTGTTGTCTCTATAAATGTGGTGGTTGTTTTCATATCCTTTGATAGTTTGTTGATGTTATAATTCCCATTTACATAAATCAGTTCACTCTCACTGTTCACTGTGTGTGATCCATTATCATCATATAAATCACTACATGAATCCTCCACACGATGTAGAGGGACACCTGTTGTGTCTGTCAACATGAGATTGTCTTCATCATCACTGACCCAGACCCGGTCTGATGTCACACAGGAAATGTGAGAACAACAATGGACACATGTCACTGTGAGAGAGTGAAGTAACTCGGGGGGATACATCAGTTTCAGCAGACACTGGTTTCCTTGCTGTGGTTTTTCTGTCCCTGTGGTTGGGATTTCACTCAGTGACTCCATCACATCAGCAGTGGCTGGATTCAGATCTACAAACATCAGACACAAACAGTCAGATGGAACAGATTGATTAAAACACCACATCTTGTATAATGATTGGTACAGCAATGTTTGTCTGTTGCAGTGTATCAATTATAATTATCAATTAATAAACATGTATACATGCATTTAATTATTAATTCATTCATTTATTACAGATAAAAATATACATATATTTGATGAGTCAATTATTCAACAGACATGTCATGTATTTATATTTGAGTATGTGATGTTGAATGTTTATAAATAAATATGTTCTTACATTATATTGACAAATGATAAAGATTACATCCTATATAGGTCTGACTTGTGACTACAAATTATATAATTTACAATGATAATGACTCAGACTTACCTGTCAGAGCGTTCTGTCTGGTGATATACCTGTATATAACTACCGTGTTGTTGTCCTCAGATCCGACCCAGAGACGGTGAGTGTTGACATCATAACTCAGGCTGCATGGTGAGAATATCCCTGATGGTCTTATCAGTAGATGTGACAGGAACTGACCGTCCTTATTTATCATCTGTACTGTTTTTGTTGTACCATCACACACCAGGATGTGTGACAGCGCGTCAGTACAGATTCCACATGGCCGTAGTCCTGATCCTGATGGATGTCCTGTGTAAGAGAAACGATGTCTTCCTCCACGCTCTGTCACCACTACAGCACCAGGCCCAAAGATAACGTCAGACACCACGACATCCCCATTGTTGTTCTCTGTTATATAGTTAGGAATACTATACATTCCCCATCCTGTGTTGTGGTACTGTGTGGTTTGTGTGAGTTGTCCACTCTGGTTGTACCGGGTTACCTTGCCTGTCCTATATCTATACATCCCGACCAGTAGATCCCCAGTGGACGGGGACCAGTACACACACTGTGGTCTCCATGTAGAGTATGTTCTCTCTATAAATGTGGTGGTTGTTTTCATATCCTTTGACAGTTTGTTGATGTTATAATTCCTATCTATATAAATCAGTTCACTCTCACTGTTCACTGTGTGTAATCCTATATAACCACTCAATGAATCCTCCACACGATGTAGAGGGACACCTGGTGTGTCTGTCAACATGAGATTGTTTCCATCATCACTGACCCAGACCCGGTCTGATGTCACACAGGAAATGTGATAACAACGATCAACACCTGTCAGTGTGAGAGATTGATGGAACTCAGCACCAGACGTCAGTTTCAGCAGACACTGGTTTCCTACGCGTCGGTTTCCTCTCTCTGTGATTTGGATTGCACTCAGTGACTCCATCACATCCTCCTTGTTGAGTGACTTAGTCATGGAGAGCTGGCTGGTGTGGAGTGTAAGATGTATCTGGGGAAGGGCTGTCTTTATGGAGGAGAGAAATTGTAGTGCACTGAATGTGAATTCTGGCTGTACATATCTGAGTTCATATTCCTGAAGGCTGATAATATGTCTGCTCATTTCTATCATATGTTTTAAACATCTGTGTTTGAAATCAAAGTCACAAAACACATTGTACTTTAAATCTTTTCTCGCTTTGTTAATGAGATTTTTTAGTTTCGGGGCCTTTGTTAACATCTCTGATTGATAGAGGGAGAATTCTGTGTGACAGGTTTTGACATCAGCTTTGATTTCTGTCATGAGAACAGGTCTGTAAAAGAGAGCCTCGCTTCTGATGGTGTGAATGGTTCCTCTGTGTTGTTGTCGCTTTGTTTTATAGACTGTTTTAACATCTAGTTGTTCGTGAGTACTATGTTTTCTGCAGTGGAAACAGACGGGGAGTCCACAAGGTTCACAGTACTTTATATAAACATGGCTAGGATGTCTCACACAGACCTCTTGTGTCGGGATGTAGTTGATTTTATCACGGTGTGACACAACATCATGGTCTATTGTTGTGAGATCTTTTACATGGTTCTCTTTACACTGGGGACACAGATCACATGGACACGATACACAATGGTACTCTGTGTCCCCCGGACACTTAGAACACTTATGTGTACTATATGTGGAGCTTGCTGTGTCCATGTCTATATCTTTGAATCACAACCTGTTAAATAAAAGTGTTTTAGAATTATGCCACCCACATTCTTTAAAAACTATTTAATGATATAATGGATTTATATAATATAAAATTTTGTGTGTAAGGAATATCTAATTTCAAACAGATTTTATTTTAAAATAAAAATGTATTTTCCATTCATAGATAAATGATGGTATACTATTATCAGATAGCAAAAACGTTCAACCAGTAGATAATTTTTTAACTCCAAAAACTCTGACATTCTCTGCTAAACATTGGTGAATACTTCCCCCCTCTCCTGTCTCTGTCTGTAACATACATTCACTACTAAGAATACTTTTTCTCTCTCTCTTTCTCTCTCTCTCATTCACTGTTATCTCTCTCTCTCCTAAATATGTACTTTCTTTGCTTCTCTATCTCTCTATCATTCAAATTTCTTATCAACATGTACTCTTTCTCTGGAAAATATTTTCTCTTAGTTATACCATCTTTCTCTCTCTCCCCCTGCTAAACATGTACTTTTGCTTTTAGTCTCTTTCTCTTACTCTCTCTCTCCTCTCATTCCCTTTTCTTGCAACATGTACATAAACTCTTGATCCTTTTGTCTCTAACATGAACACGAACTCTCTCTCTTCAAAATTACTCTGCTAATGAAACTAGCACTCTTTCACCCTGCCTTTCCCATCTATGTATGCCAACTTTCTTTGTCCATTTCCCTCATGCAGACTTATGTACTCTCTCTCCCTCCCTCTATCTAAAATATGTACTTTCTCTTCCTCTCTTTCAATCACTTTTCTGAACAACATGTTCTGAAGTTCTTCATTACATATACTCTCTCTCTCACTCTCTCTCTCTCTCTATTTGTGCTCTCTCTCTCTCTCTCTCTCTCTCTCTCTCAAACTTTCTCTGCAAAACATTTACTTTGCCTCTCCTACACATTTACTCTCCTTTTGTTATACCATCATTCTCTCTATTTCTGCTAAACATGTTCTTTTGCTTTTTGTCTCTCTCTCACCCTCTCTCTCCAAAATATGTATGTTTTCTTTCTCTCTTTATACCAGTCTTTCCCATATGTATACCAGCTTTCTGTGTCTATTTCTCTTTGCTCTCTCTCTCTCTCTTGAATATGTATTTTCTTTTTCCCTCTCTCATTCACTTTTTTGAGCAACATGTTCTGACATTCTTCATTAAATACTCTCTCTCTCTCTTTCTCTCTATTTGTGTTTTCTCTTTTCCTCTCACATGTACTCTCTTTCTCTTTGTTAAACAATCATTCTCTCTCTCCCTCTGATAAACATGAACTTTTGCTTTTAGTCTCTCTCTCTCTTCTCTCTCTCTCTCTCTCTATCTCTCTCTCTCTCTCTCTCTCTGAAATATGTACTTCCTCGTCTTCATTCCCTTTCGTGAGCAACATGTACTCTTTGTCTCTCTAAGACGTTCTTCATCAAACACTCTCCCTCTCTCTCAGACATTTACTATTTTCAGACATTCGCTGATAAGGAAATACTTTCTGTGTCTATTTATGGAATAAGGAATCATTCTTTTAGTATTATGAGGTGACAATTTCGGTCGGGGCGTGGTTATATCCAATAAAGCCCGAAGGGCTTTATGATAGATTTGACCACGCTCCGACAAAAATTATCACCTCATAATATTCAAAGAATTATTCCTTATTAGTTGTATTTACATTAATTCCAATTTGTACACTTTAAAACAGCATTATTTAAAACCACTATTTTCCCGTGTAGCACATGATATGTATTACTGCTTGGCACAGTCAATACCGTCTCTCGGTTATGCTATAAGACACGCCCATTTTGTGTCACTCATGTTTTATGAAGTTATTGGGTTTTAGGGTTCAAAGTTGATTCGTAATGTTATCACAGACAAAGACTGTTGAAAATGTAAATTTTATCTCTCATGCAGACTTATGTTCTCTTTCTATCTCTCTTCTACATATGTACTTTCTCTTTGTTTCTCTTTCTCTATCTCTCTTTCCTTCAATTTTCTGATCAACATGTACTCTTGCTCTCTTTGTCTCTCTATCTCTGACATTCTTCATTTAACATACTCTCTCTCTTTCTCTAACATTCACTGTTTAGCATGCTATCAGGCTCACACATCAACACGATTGCATATTCGAATTTACAAGTTTACATGTCTGGATTTTTGAACACGATTACCCTCCATATTTTTCTACACGCGATGGCTGCTTAAGAATGTAATGTGCCAATTAAGGGAGGTAAACCGGTCTTAGAAATAATGTTGATCAACTTTGCTGTCGACTATAAACAGTCGGGGGATGAACACATTTTAAAACAAATACCATGCAAACATAATATACAAGTATATATCATGATTTACGATATTTTCTACTATACTTAGTCAGGGAAGTCTCGGATTATAAAAGTTCTGTCTATAACATAAAGCTTAATTAAAATGCAATATACATTCGGCCCTCCTATCCCTAAATAATATGCATGTTAATTCACTTTATGGGCATATTTGTCTCACACCTAAGTAGAAAGCTTAAACCATTTCTCCATTGGCAATACATTTCCATTTAAAAAAACCTAAATATGTACATAATAACATTGCATTGATTTAATCTGCAATGACTGTAAAACAAAAAAGAGGTAAATATTAAAATCACTGTTGTTCATTATCACACTGTGGCCATATTGGCCCTACCCAAGGGCTTGAACCCTTAATGTAGGAACTATTAATTTCATTATTTATTAATCATTATTTTATCATTTATCATTTTTTCTTTAACAATACTGACGCCCTCGGGTCTTGACCCCCTGACGCAGGGGCCTTGTATGTTACAATTTTAGTAGAGGGTTTAATTATCATCTTAATTCTGCATTATACAAATAATGACTGGGGTTGAGGGCAGTATTGATTATATTAGCCCCCGAGGGACAAAATATTGCCCGACGCGAATCAATGTTGCCCGAAAACACAGTCAAAATTTGTTTTGTTATATGAAGAAACAAAGAAAAAATTAAGAAAGTAATTGAAAACAGATCGCCGTAATTTTCTCAGCTCAACAAAGAATTCAAGAATTCAATTTTTTGCAAAGTTCATTTTCAAAATATCCCCCGCATCAAACGGTCACTGGTGATATTCCGCCGACAATAAGAATTAACATACAGATGTTCTACCTGATTTTACTTCACAGTAATTCACAAATCCTTTTATCCTTTTATCCGTTATGATAGCAAACTGTTGCATTGTGCGTCCGTTGTTTACTTGCCTTGACTGACTGTCTATTACATTGCACTCAAACTCAATAAATGGGTGCAATTGATGTCGCCATGAAATTACAAAAAAATTAAAATCAGCAGAATTGTAATTGATTTTGTAATACAAAGTTAGTTCAAAAGTGTTTCCAAAACACATAAAAAGATCTATGGAATGCGTTTATTTTCAGCGAGAAATCTATACAAAATGCCTAAACTGACATGTTCGTTACTGTCGCCATTTTGATAATTACATTTTGAAGAGGATGTTTTGCCATATAAACTGGACAATGTGCAGAATAAGTTCTTACATATTATTTTTCAGTAAGAAAATTTAATGATTTAAAAGACAACAAGTTATTTTCACTAGTCCAAGAATTACTTAAATTATTTTGAATATTGTCTCCAGTTTCGATGTAATCTCCGTTACTTTAGATATATAACCACTGCAAGAGTTGTACATTCCATTAAAAAATACAAAAATCTTATTAAGAACATTACGAGGTCTTTTTGTCCACATAAATGTTAAAAAAATTCATATAATACATTTTGCCTAATCATATCAGTACGAAAAACAAAAATAGTCTGAGCGTAGATTTAAGACTGTAATGTTCGTTACGGCTATAACTGAGAAAGTAAATGCAACAACTGTTCAACTTGAGTATTGAACATACGATAAGCATTTGTCGCCATCAAAAACTGTCTTTGATAAACACTACCATTTTATTTTGAAGCCGCCTAGGTACATAAATGTTGGTTACTAAATGTTCGTTACCGAAATGTTCGTTATGATATTTATACGAAACTCTTTGTAATTTCAATCCTAGCTCAAATTGGTTGATGCAAATAAAACACGTGACAAATTGTTGATACATCAACATTCGCCATTAGTGCCAAGGACAATTAGACAGCATGATTCCTGCTAAAACCATCTAAACGTCTGACCCCATCAGTATGCATACACCTTCATAAGGATTTATTAGTTTATATTATGTGTATCGAACAATTTTAAATGGGTACATAAAACAAAAGTCATGTAGATCAGTTCTTATATTATAAACGATCCACATGTGTATTCATATCTTTGTAGTATATCTAAAAAAAGAATGATATGTCCGTTACCGATTGTAAAGAACATTTCAATTAGACAAGCATTGTAATTTTTAACAACTATTGAAATTATAAATAACTTTAAATTGAAATCATACACACATTTTTATTTTAGCATCATATTTGATTAATTTCTGGCTACTCAAGTGGGATTTATCTCATAAATTGCATCGTAGATCAACGTAGGACAGGCACTTATATAATTACATAATATAATTCAGCATTTAAAACAAACTATAAATAAAGGCTGTAAAAACCCCCTGAATAAACACATATTTATATATTTTTGAAATTATGTTATACCTATCAATAGGAAATACGTGAGCATAATGGAGTATCTTCAAATTTTATCATATTAAACTAGAGTAACGTACATTTCATACGAAAGTAACAAACATTTCATTGACATTTTTACACTCAAAGAAATGGTAAACAGCGAAATCATCTAATTCGTTAACAGCAAATAGGCCAAATCAAGAGCCAAACCCCTTGGGAAAGTCTTAAAGATTATTTCTAATCGATAATGAATTTTGGGGAAACCTTGATAATCTTTAGGTAACGGACATTTCCTAAAGCTGATTCAAAAACAGTCTAAATATGTAACTCTGAGCTACTCTGGTTTTGTTGATGTTTAAGTTGCTATTTCTATTTTAAATACTTCATCATTTACAAGAAACAAAAAGTTTTATAAAGAATTTAATTAAGATTTATACATTTTGCACATTGTCACGAAAATTACAACACTGGTCTCTGTTATATTACAAACAATATGTTGGTTTTTTTTTTTAGATGTTTTTGTAATTAATCGGAAGTGTACTACATTTTCCAAAAACAAAACATTTGCTTAAGAAATTAGCTTATTCTAAAATTCATGTATCTAAACTTATTTCTTTGCAATATTTCATACACAAATGAACATAAAATCGATTTATACCCATCAGTATCAGTATCAATATTAATTGAAAATAGGTTAAGTATATGTATCAGTCAATGTATTTGTAGGGTGAACATAAATACTATGCAAGATGACCCTTTAGATATGTTTTTAATTTTGATATAACAATTGTTTATTCTGTAATGTGCGTTACAATAGAGGTACTATTTTTTCAACCTCTGTTTGAAAGATTTATTAAAGCTTTTGATTTTCTTTAAATGGTTAGATGTTTTGTTGTTAGTTAAATGAATAAAATTTGAGCAAACCGGTAGTTGTAATCTTTGTCTATCAAATATGAAATAGTTTGTATGATTAAATTATATGACATGATATTTGATTTTGTAAAAACATATTCGGGTCCGTTCTTTTAGCTGACAGTAGATAGAAATTAATCGGAAGTATCAGCAAAAACCTAATACTGGTTTGCAGCTATTTTATGTACTTAATATAAAAAAATAAAATTCATTTGGGTCCTTTCCCTTTTATGTCTCTTTGAAGCACTTACAAGCCACAGGTGGATTAGTAACGGATATTTCCTAGCACTTTAATCACAGAAAAATGGTCAATGTTTGAAATGAGCTCACAATAAAACGCTTTCTTTGATGTTGAAAAAAATTGAGAAAAATAAACCTTATATATTAATCTTTTGGAAAAACAATATTCCACCGATGAGGACACTGTTTCATTTTTCTTCCAATACCCACCTTTATTTGCACTCATTTATTGAGTCACTTTGTTAAATTGGAGTCGCGAAGAGTTGTTTACGAATCAACAAATCAGAGGTGATTATTTGAAATAGAGGGAATGTTTTCTAGATATTATTCCTAGCCGGTCAAATAAAAAAAAAATATGACCGGTCAATATTTCTCGGACAAGCTAATATTACATTTATTGACTATTTGTCTATATAGAGTTATATAGTGAGAATATACTACTGAATATAACAATATAAATGTTGTGCTAGCGCTTATATAAATACTGTACATGTGCCTATTTAAAAGTGATGTGCATGTTCAGAACATACAAATTTTGATTGAAAATATCTGGGGCTTGGTTAGGGAGGTGGTGGCAATTATTTTATCTTATATTGTAATTAGACCAAAATGTTAACTTTCACTTTTATTTACCTTAACTTTTAACTCTGGTCCAAAAATGTGAGAGGAGTCTGTTTGTTCATTTTTTTTTTTTTGGTATTTGTTATTTTAAGAGAACATTCAAATAAGAGGACATTATATTAATTTTCTAAATAAAAGGAAAGTACACGCCCCAAATTTCTATGTGTCTGTACTATTTTTTGTACAGAATATGGCGATATAGATATACAGAACTAACACTATCAGATGAACAACAACACAAGGCCAGGCCCGCCATAGTGTTTTGTGTGTGGTCACAGCGTGAAAGACATTTGTTAGAAGATTGATGTGTCATCGTGTTTAAGACTCGGTCAGACTAAAATAGCTGAACATTTTATTATTTTATGATAGCGTCACAATAATCACTCTTTAATTTCAATGGACGTAATAAGATGAATATGAATTAAGTATATTTAATTAGATTAATTTTGTTAAAGAATACTACATTGCAGCAAAAAAAAACTATAGAATAAACATGCTTATCCCGAATCCTAAGGAGTAAATTTCGACAATGGATGTATTTAGAATAGATTAAAAATTATTGTAAGTTTAATACGTCAAATTACCGTGCATTAATGTCAGTCAGACTTTAAGAAGAGGGCATTTAAATATCGTGATATTACAATAGGCATATTTTTGTTCAGCAATGGGTATAATAGTAGAATACGAATCAAATTTATCTACTTTTACGATCTTTTTGAGCATTGACGAAACCAAATATTAATTATATCATTTTTTTCATTTATTCTATTTTTAATGCCTAGAACGGGTAATATGGGTGATTGAGATGCTTCGTCTAAATTTGAAGGTCAAGTATCAAGTTACAAGCGAGATACAGAGCTTTCAATTATCTAGATTGTAAACACAGCTTGAGTATTGTTATTGTTTAGATATGTACTGTATACGTTTCAGTAAACATAGCTTGAGTATTGTCATTATTTACATATGCATGTATGTGTATCGGTATTCATTTCAATCCTATAGTGCTTCCTTTAAATGATTCTATTATTTATGAACACATTGCATCAATTTATCTTGTTTGTAAAATCAATCAGAATGCACAATTAACTATATCCGTTATTTTTGCGGTGATCCCATTTCCGCTACTTTTGCGATCTCTTCCGTATCGCAAAATATTGAATGCGTAGAAATTATATCCTGTATCATTTTCTATAAGAAACTTTTAAAATCGTAAGAATGACTTACGCATATTAAAAATGATACATATTTTCCCAATTTTCGCAAATTTTGCGACACGCGAAAAAAAAAAACCCCGGACATTCGCTATTAAACGAAATTATATACAAAATGAAAAATAAAATGAAAATCCTAAATCATTATTAGGTCCCTTTAATATGACAATCATTTTGTGATGGTGTCGCAGTGCTCATACCTTTAATCCAATGGACGGAACAAATATAATATACATCTGGAAAACATATCTTATTTTTCTATTTGTTTGATTAAAATACTGAACTGAAAATTTCTAATTCAGAGTCTGAAAGAGTAGATGTCCTCTAAGAATGATTTTAGAATAGATAAACAATTGTTGTAAGCATGATACATCAAAATACCGTGTGTAAATGTCGGTCAGACTTTATTATTAGGACATTTAATCATTGAGTGATGGATAACTTTAACAACAATGAGTATAATGTAGTTCAAATTTATCTAATTCTACGATCTTTTTGAGTATTGACTAAACCAAAGATTGACTTATCTATAATACCATGGGTTGTCAGACTTTGTAACAGAATTTGTTTAACTGGTTGTTTAGAGAACTGTAAGAACACGCGACAGCGTGACGATGTACACGACTTTTAAATCAATTCATAAAGGAGTATAATACAATTCAGACGTTCAGTTAAAAGGCTTCATTGTTTTAAAAGGCACACGCCAATGACTTCATTTGACCAATTGTCAAAATATTATGAAACAATACAACTAATGCAATCTAGTTTATTGCGTGCAACAAATATTGCAATGTGGACTTACTACGCATTAAATCGTGTATTTACCGACAGCCCTGGGGTGACACATTATTAGATACTAGTATACCACGTGTGTCTTCTGAGCTATTTTGAACACACCTAATTCAATCATAACATTTTTTGTAATGCTTTAAGAAACGTCATGGATAGAGAAAACAAAGAGACATATCAGAGAGAGAGAGAGAGAGAGAGAGAGAGAGAGAGAGAGAGAGAGAGAGAGAGAGAGAGAGAGAGAGAGAGAGAGAGAGAGAGAGAGAGAGAGAGAGAGAGAGAGAGAGAGAGAGAGAGAGAGAGAGAGAGAGAAAGAGAACACCAGTTTAATTTGACAATCTTGACTTATCATGGAGTAGCCAAAAACACCTGTGTTTATATAGATGACATGAACATGTATACATGTAGATTTTATCTCGATACCACATTGTCCGTGTGTTTTTGAGAGTGTCCATGTAATTCAATAGCGCGATCTTTTCAGCTCGGGTCAGGAATGGATATTATTATAAGAATGCGACTGTTCATTTGACTTTTGCATCGATGTGTTTCTTGCATACAGTGTCAGTAGACAATCAAGTGCGGACAATGTTTATATTTCATGCATCGAATTAGTATTTAAATTAAGTACTACATTATGAAATAAACATTTTCTTTAAAAAAAATATTTCTATGCATCGTGCATCAATTAATTTTTCACCTTAGAAATCGTTAACAATACCCACTCATAATTTGGTCTGCATTATATTATTGTTTTCTAACAGGGAGATGTGTGTTTTATGCATTTAAAAGTCATTGTAACCAATCCACTCTTTTCATTTCAAGGAGCAACCAATAGAACAGTTGTATGTTTGTGATAAAAATCTTTTACAAAACACAAAGCACTATTGTAGAAATTAAGTCACGAATCAACAGTTGTCAATTTATGCGTGTAATTTAATGTATTCATTACATTGATATATATTTGTTTATACTAACTGATATATATAGAGAAAAACTATACAAAGGTTTAACAACACTGATTGACTTATGTTTGGTGATTCGTTTTATTGTCAACATACTAACATATAGTGATTCACTACTCAACATTGTTTTCTGAGTTTGTTGTACAGTAACAACTTAGTGAAAAGAAAAATCCTCTCAGTGAATACTTAAAATATTACTTTCATTCTTATATTAAAATTTCGTATAACTAGACGTATATGAGAAACTGTCTTACCTTTTTCTAACTATCCACAAATCATTTTCATCGGGTACTAGAGAGTAAATAGCTGTCTAAAAATTATAATTACAACGCGTTCTACTGCAAAACGACGTCTTTTCTATATACATTTTCTGTATGCGACGTATATCTTCTGTGAGACATTATGTTCAGATCAACAGGATCATTGTGTGAAGGGATTTAAACTCTTCACATGAACGAGTATGGAGTGTTTTGTGTTTTAAAGGTTTTATTCATTGTCTACAAACCTTGGTCCTTGTTCGATTGATGATGATATGGAACAAGACAGAAATAATCACAAACACCGATCTTTGCAATCCACAGATATTTTTGAATGTTGATAGAATCTAAAACTAATATTAAATTACAAATACTCCAAGCGTCATGTCGCAGTATACATTTTAAGTTTTTGCTGTTGTTGAGTATTTTTGTGCATTACTTCAATAGCGTTTTTACCACTTTTAAATGGAAAATACGTTGTGTCTAGTAATTTAAATAGACGCCATTAAATGTCGCATCAGATGACAGAAACAAACGTTAGTTAACTGACACAAAGAATTAATGAATATAGTTTTCCGAACAATGTCTCTGTGATATGTCAGTCTAAATAAAAGTCATCACATTCATATTTAAATATTGTTAGGTTACCTAACACTTCATTGATACCCTGGTTGATATTTTCCATTATAAACACTTTATTTTACATAGGTTCCACGATGTATCATTATATTTTATTCCTCTGCATTATATAACTATTGTAATACTGTAAATATACTTAAATCTATACAGCTAAAGTTATATGATCTTTTCAGTTATGTCTTGGGTGTGACAGCTGCCCATCAAAGTTTAGATATTTGAAAGCATTTGGAAAGAGTTCAGGGAGATAATGGACTTCTTCATGATGGAGTTATCTTTCTTTGCTTGTTCATATGTAGTAATATAAATCATTGAATATAACGTAATTAAGAAGTTGTATGATCAAGAAAGCTATGGGAGTATTATACAATTTGAAATAAAAACAGTTTTTGAACTTTCAAAGTAAAGAAATAGACATTTTGATAGTAAAGTAATAATTAGCTAACCAAAGTCACTGGTAAGCAGTACATTTAAAATGATTTTGGTATAAATACCGGATGGTGATTTAAGCCATTAAGGTCAGATGACACGTTCCTCAATTTTAGATAACTTTTTCCAGGAATTTGTAAATGGTTTACTACCACTTTGACAAGCCTTATTGCAAAAATTAGGGTACCCTACTAGGCATTTCTGCAAAATACTAGAGTATGCAAATTCGCATATAATCTTCTTGAAAATACACTTGAATTGCTGATATAAAAATAAATACATCTACGCCATAGCAAAATTCACTACATTAGAATTATATTTCCTCCGGGGCAGGGCTTTGAACTTACGACCTCTAGAACCTAAAACCTTCTGACAGTGAGCGGCCACGGTTCTAACCACTCGACCACCTGGACACATAACCATATCTAAGTACATTTTGATCATTTTAAAGTAATTATAAAATTAATATTTTTTATTGTAACTCTTTATTGCAAGAGGATACAAAAAGATTCTTAAGGAACGTGTTGTCTGACCTTAAAGGTTGAATATGCCAAAGTTGGAATAGGAGATGTGAGTTGATAGCTTTTAAAGCTGTTTTTATATTGTTTAAATGCTTACAGGAGAGTTTCTGTTTGCCCCTGGGGCTGGGGGATAGAAGGTTGTTGTTGTTGTTGTTTGTTTAAAACACGCATACTAGCCACCTTGTTTTAGTTAATCCATGTAACCATATACTGGTCCACATAAAACCTATCTTGAAAGTTAACAAATATGGGAATAGTATTGTCTATTAGCATGATTAGTGTATTAAACCTTTTCAATATTAGGTCATGCACTCTATTATGATCTTCAAGTTTTTCATGAAAAGTATAGGTTTAGGCAGAGAAGTCGTCATTATTACAATAGTATATGTACTTTATTTTATAGAGGTTCGGCAATACGATAGGATTTTTAAAATTTTACCTTTAATTTATTATATATTTTTTTCCCTTGTACTAAATAATGATTGTAATAATGTATATATGCTTAATTCTTCACAGGTAAAATTACGTGATCAATTCAATGAGGCTCTGGGTGTGAAAGAAATTCAAAGAACGTCCTTGACCTTGCTCCACGACAAAGGTCCCACTTCTCTTGACAGTGATTTGACCTTGAGCCCTATGGAAATATACAGTTTTAAGGTCAAATGGTGAATATGTGAATTTTTCTACTGATACTTAAATTACGTTCAGGATAATTCGTGCGGTAGGTACTAGAGTGAAACCAAGGGATTAATGTGGTACATGGTATAAGTGGCCTTGATGTGTGGCTTGTATATGTGACTGAGAGAACGATATGTTAAAGACAAACAAAAATATAATTGTTTACTGAATACTGTGAGGTAATCATTGTTTGAGGGGATCTTTTGTCTGTAGACCTTGGAAATCACCGTTTATTACAATTTTACATTTGTGTGATTTTGTTTTGTTACCACAGTGATTATCTTAGACTGCAATTCAACAGGTTACCCGTGTAGTATCAAGCAATTTAAACAATAATTGTATTGTTGGTTTATTTTTTTATCCATGTTCATATCAAAAATATTTTACAATTTTAAAGATTTATTCCCCTTTTTAGCTCACCTGAGCTGAAACCTAAAGTAAGCTTTTCTGAACACTTGTTTGTCCTGCTTGCACCTCTCTGTCTGTCTGTCTGTCTCTCCGTCTTTAATTTTTTTACATTTTCGACTTCTTCTGCAGAACCACTGGCCCAATTTCAACACAATTTGGCACAAAGCATCCTTAGGTGAAGGGGATTCATTTTTTAAGTGAAGGGTCACGCTATCTTTAAAAGGGAGAATACTAAGAATTATAAACACTTGGTTGGAATTTTCAAGAAAATCTTCTCAAATACCAATTGACCACAAAAGCTGTATATTGCATGGAATCATTCTCAGGTAGGGTAGATATAGGTTTGTTCAATTTATGATCCCCGGGGGTACAAAGGGGCCACAATTGGGGTTGAATTTTTACAAAGGAATATATAGAGAAAAACATTTAAAAATCTTTTTCTCAAGAACCAATTGATCAGAAAAACTGTAACTTGTTTGGAAGCATCCTCAGGTAGTGTAAATTGAAGTTTGTTCAAACCATGATCCTAAGGGGTACAATGGGGCCGCAATTGGGGGTCAAATTTTTAGATAGGATTATATAGAGAAAATTATTTAAAAATCTTCTTCTCAAGAACGAATTTGCCAGAAAATCTGTAACTTGTATGGAAGAATCCTCGGGTGGGTGTAAATTCCAAATTGTAGAAAAAATGATCCCCGGGGGTATGGTGGGGACACAGTTGGGGGTCGAATTTTTGCATAGGAATATATAGAGAAAAAAAATTAAAAATCTCAGAACCAATCGGCCGGAAAATCTGTAACTTGTGTGGAAGCATCATCCGGTATTGTAGAAAGAAGTTTGTTCAAACCATGATCCCCGGTGGTACCGGGTGGGGTGGGGGGGGGCAGAATAGGGGGTTGAATTTTTGCATGGGAATAAATAGAGAAAATATTTCAATATTCGTTGTCCTGATATTTTCGATACTTCATTAAGTTTAAGTTGATTTTATTATATCTAGTGTTGCTCAGGTGAGCGATGTGGCCCATGGGCCTCTTGTTATTAATAAATATTTTAGTAATTGATGAATAAATAAAAGCATTCCTTAATATCAGGATAGAATATATTGTTATATAAACAAAATGACTTAGATAATACAGGGAACTGTGCAATATCTCTTAGTAAATTAGCCAGAGAAGTGGACTGACAACATTGCTGTCAAAGGTGGAATAACACACCTGAAATAGGTCACTTAAGTTAACTGTAAGTTATATGATTATGAAAGATATAATGATAAATAAACTGTAAACATGTCAAATAAGCAAAAAATTTGCATTTTGAGGATAACAAAATAGTATCTAAAAAAATTAATTCAGTAAGTAACAACAAAAGCCCCTGCGGGATTCGAACTCGGGATGTACGGTTCACAAGCCATATACTTTATACACTCTGTCCACTGGAGTAAGTTGCCGTTGATGAAGTTCTATTTAATAAAACGAAATGTCGTTTTGATCAGAGGTCAGCCATTTTGTGATGATGTGTTATTCCACCTTAAGATAAAGCTATAACTAATATTATAGCACAGATAAGTTTTGATTAATTGTCTCCTAGATTAGTTAATATAGTTAATTAGCCAGGGAAGTAAAATGGCAACATTTCTGTTTAAAATATAACTTAGTACTATAGCAGAGATAAGTTTTGACCCATTGTCTCCGTGATTAAGTTATCTAAACGTTTAACTTGTTTAATTATACCCACGCAAACGAAATTTAGGTTTGTCTATCCGTCTGTCTGTAGATGCAACTTTGTCTCCCCTATAGAAATTTTTACTACTGCATGGAACTGTTTGATAATTTGTACATATGTTGATCACCATCTGAAGATGTGCACCTGCAATTTTTTTAAGGTCAGACAAAATTTAATGATTTTATGACAGTTTTCATTTTCCTTATTCTATATATAGTACACTGATGTTGAAAAGTAAGGGAGGTAATCTTTACAGATTTTATTATTAAAACACTCTAAAATATATTTATAAATTACATCCAGATGGTTTTTTGTCTTTATGTCTTAACTAAACTTATTTTTTATAAGTATTCTATCAACTGACAATGCAACATTTTTTTTGTCAATGGTAAACTCTTAGGCGCTAATAAGAATATCAAAGACAAGTGTGGCTGAATTCACTTGTCCCAAGGGGGCCATTATCTGAGCCATGATTTAGATGGAGCATGTGTTTTGGGAAAATTGATAATCTGTTAAATGAGCGGTGTTTTGGGGCTATTTTTAAAATGTTTCATCTAAACCAAAAGTTTATATCATTATAAGGATTGGAATAAATAATATCATTATTGATAAAGAAGTTAACTATTTTTAGAAGTTGTTTAAAATTAGTCAAGTAAATTGATAGAGTGACCCTATAAGGTATTAATTTCAATGGAATTCAAATTTACTTATATCATCGTAGTGTTTCGGCAATTTCAAAACTGTTTGTATGTAATATTAAAGTTTCTTTTTTACATATTTTTACAAATTATGGTAATTACGGTAATGTTTTGGCAGTTTATTAAATTTTACGAGCTAATTAAAGAAAATCATTGTCCTATGGGATCAATTTTCTGATATGGAGTTCCATTGTGCCATAGGAGAAAGTGAGGAAAATTTGAAACAACTAATTGCATCTGTCAAGACTTTTATTAGAAAGATATTCAAAGTTTTATCAAGAGAAGAGCATTGCTTAGCTACCGATATATCCATTCACTGCACAGGGAGGGGTTATTGTCATTTTGTTGGTTTTTCTTTAAAACAATTAAATAAAAAAAAATATCATTAGATACATAAATTTGTAAATGTATCACTGTTAAACATACCCGTATGTATTTACAGTAAAATTCTGACAGTTTTGATTTTTTTTCTTTGTTAACGTTTTTTTTTTTACAATTCTAGAATTTTTTTTATTTGCATGTGTTCCTGACCTTTATTATCCCATTCAATTAATTGTCCCATTTGAAATTAGCCTTGCGGGGGTATTAGTCCCAATAGGACAGTTCTAGTTAATTTTGTATCCAAATATCCAAAATGTTGACATTACTATGAATGTGTTGACCATTACATCAACTTTAAACATGTTTCTTTTCTTTCATATTGATATTTATTGTTATGACAGTTGTTGATGATTACTAAATGTACCTTGTAATTAAAATTAAGATATATAATGAAACTTAACAGTTGTCTGTTGTCTGTAACTAAACACTTATCATGGTTTCTCTTGTTCATATTTATATTCGTGTTTTTGAAAAGTTTTGATCAATATAAGATATACACCATACTTCATCAAAGTTATATCATGCGAGCCTGTACATCATGGACACATCATATTAATAAACATATGCATACTCAAATGTTTTTCATCAAATATTTAATTTTGGATTGATTGTTAAAATACGGTACATATTTATGAAACAAGTTGTGTTATATGTATGTAATGATTGTATAAAGAAATGTACACCAATACCACTAATATATTTTGAGAGAAAGAAAGAGATGTAATAGGTTTTATATAGTACATGTATTCAGAAAGAAAATAATGGTTAATTTATATGTAGCTAAATTATATTGAGGGAGAAAGGGAGCGAATGTGTACGTGATTTTATTCGATAAATACATCATGTAATATATCATTTCAAGAAAATAAAAACCTAAATAAATCAGGGCTTTTATCCTTTATTATACGTATCTTGACTTCACATACATCTATAACAATGCTTGAGTAATTGAAATATCTTCTTTATGTAATTGTGATATTTTCTCTACATAGATAACTCAAGAATATCTTTCTTTGGCGCCAATGTAATAGACTAGCATTAGCTAATGGTTTGACGCTTTGGCCCAGTCGGTAGAGCGTTGGTTTTTAAACTGAAGGGTCCCGAGTTAGAGCCTAGTTGTGGTCCTTCCTCCTCTTCTATTGCATTGGCACCCAACAAAATCACCCACGTGGAGATATTAATAGAGTCTCGTGTGAAATTTCTTAGTGATATAGAAATATCAAAAGAAAAGGGAGAATGATGTAATAGCGTGCATAAAAAGGTTCAGTACTGCCGCACTCCTACCTGACTAGCTAGTGGGTTTGTGGTCCTTCCTCTTCTATTATACATCAACGCCAAATTGAAGATCCCGGCGGTACATCTTACATTGTAGATAAGGGGTAATATATCCACGAAATTAACACCATATCATTGCTTTTATCAGTTTTTACAAAAATACACCTGTTTTCTAAAGTCCATGTTGTCACTGCACGATCTGCAGTCTGTGGTTTGCGCATGTGCGATGGTATAACACGACGCAGGAAAACGTACGCGTTCCACAATGATCGAGGAAATTTGAAATATATGTGCCTGGATTTCAGTCTGTTTTGCTTCATCTTTCATTGGATATTGCTTACCAGTGAAGTAGGTGTCATATCATTTTTGCTTAAAACGCTATTCTAAAAATCATTTGATTCAATGTATTGTGTTCGTGTGAATTGAAAACCTGGATGCGGTGAAGCATGAATATTGCTATCAGCATAATACATAGGGAGTGTTGTGATAAGCACATAAGGTACGTGATTGAATGTAACGGTATATGTGTTAAAGTGTGTGTGATTGTGTGTAACGGTATACGTGTTAAAGTGTGTGAGTGAATGTAACGGAAGATGCAAAAAAGTGTGTGATTGAAAGCATAATTGTGTGTGTGAAAAAGTGTGTGATTGTGTGTAACGGTATATGTGATGAATTGTGTGATTGTGTGTAATGGAAGATGTGTTAAAGTGTGTGATTGAAAGTAACATTGTGTGTGTTTAAGTGTGTGATTGTGTATGGAGGGTAATCGTGTTCAAAAATCCAGACATGTAAACTTGTAAATCCGAATATGCAATCGTGTTGATGTGTGAGCCTGAGCATGAATATGTGTAATTCTGATCGTGTAACCTATAAAACTCGGGCATAAACACGTGTAAGATTTGACTCAGTTCCTTCGCATGATGCACATTTTGCAACTTTATTGTTTACATTAGTTAATTAAACCTTCAACTTTGCACACTTTCAATCCGTAGTTTCTGCGTTTATAACTTCAGGCTTGGCAATAGCACATCTGACATGATACAAATTGACAAATGTAAAGTCTACAAGTTTGTCGAATTTTGACATGACCTTATATGGCAACTGCCTTGCTGCGGGAAAAGGCATGCCGTAACCACCGGACCGGAATGAACGAAAAATAAACATAATATTCAGCTAAACTGTTGCAATAAGCTTTTAATGAACGACACCTTTTCTATCGAAAACACCGGTATTATTTTTAGAAAAAAAAATTGAGGTATGATTGAAACTGAACCAAACAGGAAGAGGTTCATGTAGAAAAAAAAATCGTTGCCGATGTGACGAATGCGCTAATTTCCCTAATATAATTCTCATGGTATTATAAAAGGAAATGCCTAATATCTTATATCTCTAAAAAAAAATTGACATGTAATTTAAACTGGAATATAAGTAAATGCGTACTCTTTTTTAGAAATGAGACGGATCAAGAAATTTCCTAAGGGGGTAAATATATTTTAAGCGGCATGGGGTTCGAAGACCGCCGTGAGGTCCCATGTAACTCCATTGCTTCTGAATTCTAAGAATTTTGAGAGTGAATGTTTAACCGGGTTTCTGATTATTGAAATAGTAAAAATTGCAGACGGGCGAGTGGCTGTCAAAAAGGTGCCCTTATTGTACCGATAACTCCTCGAACAGTTTTCAAGATAGGAAGTTGTTCTTTTGCAGATCATTTATACATATATATCAGAAGTATGCAAATTGCTAGGATTTTGATTTCTGATAATTTATAAAAATATCAGCTGTTGAACTTAGTCATTTTTGGGCAAAAACATTGCATATAGAGTACCCCATTTTTACTCTTGTTATTTTTCTGAATTAGTTAGAATAAACGACCTGCAAGGATTTGGTCATTTTTCGCGGAAAAATTTGTTACTTTACATGTATTTATATACTTTTTGTTGTTGTGTAAGTGAAAGATAAATAATAACACAATCTTCAATAATAATAAAGAAAAAACTAGCGCATATTTTTTGTGCGCCGTAAATTGAAGTTTTACTATGGGAGGCACTGAAGCTCAAAGATTGTCCATCTGTATTTTTAGACAGGGAGCTACAGACCTGTAGCTAGTTCACAAGTGGCTGCAAAGCTGTATTATACTAGCTCTCCAGAAAATTTTTATCAGCCAACTTCACAAAGTGAGTCTGTATTATACCGACATTCAGGACGTCATACTCAATCCCGTAATAATTGCTTAAAATAATTTTAAAAAAATGTAAATTTTTGCCTGCATGATATGCTTTTTTTCCTTTATATTGCCGACAATGCAAAGAAACATTTCTTAAAATAACCTTATCTTTGAATTTTTATTCATTTTTTTAAAGAGGGTGTCGCTACTTATGTCTCATATTACCGGGTAATCACAATCTCAAAACCAATGTCTTTAAATAGTTTGATTTTCTTATCGATAACTTTGCAACTCAGCTGACGGACCCCGTGTAATTTTTCGCGTGGGGGGGGTGGGGTGGGGGTGGGGGGGGGGGGGGGTCTTGTCACAACTTTGTGGTAGCGATAAGGATGCATTTGGAGATATTTTCTTAATTCAGCCGAGGCCTATACTTTAACAATTTGTTGCATGTACTCTAATAACAGTGGCGTCGGAAGCAAATTGAAAGGGGGGGGGGGCTAAACTAATCATAAAAAATATTGACAAGAATTCCCATAATCATGAAAATTCTAATCCTTGCGGGAGGGTATACCAATAACTCCAATCTTACCAGCCCAATCCCCCCCCTCCCCAAATCATGAAATTACTAATCCGTGGTGGTGGTGGTGGGGGGGGGGGGGGGTGCTAGTATACCTACTATGACTCTAATTTTCAATATCACTATTAATATTTCATTCTCTTTAAGTTCTTTTAAGGAACAATTTTGTTTGCTGCGACGAAAAAGTATGGGGGTTGAATCCTCCCTGTTGCTATGTTCCTAATGGTTAGGTCTAACTTGGCAAAAAAGTCGGGAGGGGGGGGGGGGCTAAGCCCCCCCCCCTCCCCCTAGCCCCCCCCCCTCCCGGTTCAGACGCTTATGAATAAAAATGCGTATATATCTGTATACACGTGTACTCAAACAAAGTCATTAAATGTAATTTTTTCAGTTCTAAGAGGATATCTGAAGCCGATCGAATTCTTTACTCGCATCTTTTATACATTCTCTTGTTAAAATGTACACTAATTTCATAATTTAATTTTCCGAAAAACAATACTCTATGAAATGTTGTTATCCAGAGATAATATGATTATAGGCTTACCTAATATATTTTTTTTTGTTTATTCCGTCCCTATTCCGGCGATTACGGCATGCCTTTACCTGCAGCGAGCCTTTTTTCTATCAGGGACGTCACTGTTTCCATATAAGGTCATGTCAAAATTCGACAAACTTGTAGACTTTACATTTGTCAATTTGTATCATGTCAGATGTGCTATTGCCAAGCCTGAAGTTACAAACGCAGAAACTACGGATTGAAAGTGTGCAAAGTTGAAGGTTTAATTAACTAATGTAAAATGTGCAT
The DNA here is from genome assembly GCF_902806645.1 of Magallana gigas. Classification (NCBI taxonomy): domain Eukaryota; kingdom Metazoa; phylum Mollusca; class Bivalvia; order Ostreida; family Ostreidae; genus Magallana; species Magallana gigas. The sequence continues at coordinate 72,085,189 of NC_047560.1, read as the reverse complement.
CATGCGCAGGAACTGAGTCAAATCTTACACGTGTTTATGCCCGAGTTTTATAGGTTACACGATCAGAATTACACATATTCATGCTCAGGCTCACACATCAACACGATTGCATATTCAGATTTACAAGTTTTCATGTCTGGATTTTTGAACACGATTACCCTCCATAATTGTGTGTTACGGTATATGTGATAAAGTGTTTGATTGTGTGTAACGGAAGATACGTTTAAATGTGTGATTGAAAGTAACATTGTGTTTGTTAAAGTCTGTAATTGTGTGTGACGGTATATGTGGTCAAGTGAGTGGTTGAATGTAACGGTATATGTGTTAAGGTGTGTAATTGCGTGCAACGGTTTATGTGTTAGAGTGTATGATTGCGTGTAATAATATATGCGTTTAAGTGCGTGACTGTGTGTAACAGAATGCGTTTAAGTGCGGCGTGATTGCAAGAAACGGTATGTTCAATTACCTGAATGCCTGGAACCTATAAGTGTTAAAGTACCGGAGTGTATGTAATACTAAATGCGTTAAAGCGTCTGATTGCAAGTAACGGTTTTTTGTTAAACTGTGTGATTTTGTGCAACGGAATTTGCATTAAAATGTGTGATTGTGTGTGACGATGTATGTGCATTAAAGTGCGTGAATGTGTGTAACTGTATATGTATAAAAGTACCTGATTGTGTGCAACAGTTTATGTGTTAAAATGTAATGGTATAGGAGTTCTATAAAACATTTAATTAAACTTCATTCTGGAAACAACAAATCTAAAACATAGTTACGGACACCGTACCCTACCTGTAATCTGACAACAAGGACTATGTCACAAGGACTATGTCACTTTTTGATGTTGGTTAAATTAGTAGATAATAGAGTAAAGGTGACGATCTAATGGTTATAAAACCACTCTTGCACCAAACCGCACCGAGCAAACGTGTCTTGGGTGTCATTAAATTTAACAAAAAAAAAACGTAAACGGTTCTAAACCATTTTATATCCTATAAAACAAATATATAGTGAATTCATTGCTTATAATTTAATTTTTTGCTTAAAACTGTAGATAAAAACGGTCATTTGACTTTTAAAAGGACGTAAAATTGTACAAAATTCAAACGTAACGTCAGGCGTATTGATACGTTTTTGACGTTAGTCCTACTAAGACGTAGGCAATTTTCATTATAGGATATCAACTAATTTTTTTAGACTATCTAAGAGCGTTACAACCAGAATTAAATTGTATAGTGTTAATTAAGAACAAATGAGAAAAGTAGATCCGGCGAAAATTTTATTGATGCAAGTATCGAAATTTTTTTTTCGACCAATCAGAAGCGCCGATATCTCATCAAACGTATAAAAAATAAATGATTGAAGCATCAATAAAAAATGCACGACGTTTATTTTTGTCAGTTGTTACGTCAAAGTCTCAACTGACGTCATGATAAGGCGTTGATCGATCCAACGTGGATAACGTCGGTTTTAAAGACGCTGCCAAATGATCAAAATACTTCTAAACATTATTCTGACAATTCATTTAACTAAAAATAATTTTTATAATTCATGTATTTTTTTTTAATCAAAACTTTACATGATAACCTGTATATTTGAACATTGTACTTTGCATACAGTATGCATTTTACGACAGTAATGCAATACACTGCGCAGAGGGCGCAACAATTTTAACCCGTGAATAACCTAAAGAACGTGTAAAATAAAATTGTATTAAAATAAATTTAGTCAGACATCTAATCACCCCACACCAGGTTGTTGAATATAGAATGGTTATACTATCGTCCAGTTCGCAGATTTGCAACGTAATGACGTCAGGTTCTT
>NC_047560.1:72027703-72083340 GCF_902806645.1 Magallana gigas | reverse complement strand
CCAGACTGTACAGGGAACCAAAAAACCCCCGGGTTTTGGTATGGTCCCGTCCACTGGGGATCTACTGGTCGCGATGTATAACGATGATACAAAGACAGGCAAGGTAACCGGTACAACCAGAGTGGACAACTCACACAAACCATACAGAACGACAACACAGGACTGGGGCTGTATAGTGTACCTCACTATATAACAGAGAACAACAATGGGGATGTCGTGGTGTCTGACTCCAGTGCAGTAGTGGTGACAGAGCATGGAGGAAAACATCGTTTCTCCTACACAGGACATCCATCAGGATCAGGACTACGGCCACATGGAATCTGTACTGACCCGCTGTCACACATCCTGGTGTGTGATGATAGAACAGTACAGATGATAGACAGGGACGGTCAGTTCCTGTCAAATCTACTGATAAGACCATCAGGGATATTCTATCCACAGAGCCTGAGTTATGATGTCAACACTCACCGTCTCTGGGTCGGATCAGGGGTCAACAAGACGGTGGTTATATACAGGTATATCACCAGACAGGACGCTCTGACAGGTAAGTCTGAGTCATTATCATTCACATTAATTAGATATAGATAACTAAGACACACAGTCCGTGTTAATTATCAGTCAATAAGATACATGTAAGACATGTTTATCTGTGTGATTGTTTTTCAATATAAACAACTCATTGTTACAGGGTTAGCTGTATCTATTTCATTAATTAGATGTACTGTCACATGTCATTGTATTTACTTGATTAGAATATAATGTCATTGTAATTAATATGCTGACACATGTATTTGTGATTCATTATTTTGTTTCAAGTTAATTCAATTGGTTTAATTAATTAGATAAATATTAAAGCATGTGTCAATGTAATCAGTTAAACTTTTATTTTGTAGATGTAGCTCTATCATTATATAACATGTATGATTTTAATTAACAGCTAATTAATGACTTGTTGTAGATGAACACGGACCCCGTCGTGATGAGGAGGCCATGTCCAGCTCAACACCAGCCGTAGAATGGAGATAGCTGGGATATTGACAGGTTGTAAATGTTTCTGTACAAATCTAGTCAGCTCTCAAAACCACACATGTTGTTTGTCACTTTGTTCAACATCTGCAGCTGAAATTGACCTGTGTATAATTCACATGGACTGTAATACTGACTCCTGTTTATTTCACACTTTGTGATCATCCAAACATGGCTGTCTGTTGCTGAGTGTGGAATGTTATACACATTTTACTTTGCTAAAATGAATTATCATAAACATAAAATAAATATTTATATGAAGTCTATAAAAACTGGATGTAAAAAAAAAATGAATGATTAAAATTGTAATAGATCTTTATCAATTTGAACATTTATGGTTATCATACCCCTGCTCTGAAGGAGAGGGGGGTATACTGTTTTACCCTTGTGTGTCTGTCTGTCTGTACGCCCTTTTGTACATTCGTCTGTCTGTCTGTAAGAAAAAATTCTGTCGCATTTTTCTCAACAACTGATCGTTGCCGGTGCATAAAATTTCAATACACTCTTTGTTTAGGCATGCTATACGTTGGAATATATGTTTGTACCTGTTAAATGACAACTTTTGTTTATTTTTTACCTTAATTTTTAAACAAATTTTCGTAAAGAATTCCTCAGCAACTATTGATCGCATATGCTTGAAATTTTAACACATTCTTTGTTTAGGCATGCCATACGCTCGGATCTATTTTTGTACCAATTGGACATCAACTTCCTGTTTAAGTCAACTTTGTTTATTTTGTATATTTACATCAGAGCGGGGGTATTACTAGAGAGCATTGGCTCACAGATATCTGAGTAATATCATGTTGGTGTTGATCATTAACTACATCATTCATTAGTTTATTATGTTTCTTGTAGATGGGCCAATTTTACCTGACCATGGGGGGAGAAAATAGAACACCTTCCTTGAAATCCTTACAGAGGAAGACAGAAAACAGACATTGGCTACGTAGACCATTTACTGCAATATGACGTCATTATCTTCAAGTACGCACTTACTACCCGAGTCACTCATGTCACCTATTACAATTGGTCTTTATCTGTCATCGTGTGGTGTGTGTCATACATCTTTCCTTTACAATTTTACATGTTGAACTTCTTCTTTAAAACTACCCGGCCAATTGTTACCATATTTGATGTGAAACATTGCTACAATAAGACGAATTTAGATTTAATATAACTGGATTATCCGCTGAGTGACCGATATCTGGACTTGTTTTAAATAACGCGCCATTATTTGAACCTGTGTTATGTGTACATGATATATACAGTAATTACCTATTATTCTGTCTTATCATTTTTATTTCACAGTTTGTTGTGTGTTTAAAATAGTAATTTGTCATTTTACATTGATATCTATTGTTAGAACCGAGTTTTCCAAAGGAGAAATCCAGTTATTGAAATGGTGAAAGGGGCACGCCGGCGGGCAGCTGCGAGAAGGGTACCCCTATTGTACTGCAGATCAATTTTACATATATAAGAGATTTTATGTTGTTGTAAATTTATATTTAAAAAATACCAGCTGTTGAACTTGGTCAATTTTACGCAGAATATTGCATATAGGGTGCCCCCATTGTACGGAAAACTCTTCATAACTCTTCATACAGTTTTTAAGATATGTAGTTGTTGTCTTGTAGATCAATTGTACATATATTAGAGATGTGCATATAACTTGGATTTATATTTTGATTATTTATGTGTACAGAAACTCTACAGTAATTAGTTTTTATACTCCCTTACATGGCTTATCAATTGTATCTTAGTATGAGTGTAGTATATTCTCCACTGACAGTATGTATTTAATTCTTTTGAATGCTTTTATAATACCCAGTAATTTAGTGATGGAAAAGATGTTACTTAAAATTGGGGCTTATATCTGAGGATTTTTTATTTTTCCTATTTGCAAAGAATAATTTTGTTTATTGATTAAACCTCATATTCAAAGGGGAGTAACTCAAATTTGAGTTCTTCAATTACAAACGATAAAGAGTTATTCCCCTTTTTGTAATATTTTTTAGATAAAGTTTCATCTTAGAACTGGTTGTTGACCCCCTGACATGTTTTCTGTGAAAGTTAATTGAATATCAGTAAATATATTAGATTTTAAAACATGTACTAAATATGTATATTATTGGTGGATTAGCACATTTCTTTTTATTGATCATGTAAATAGAAAATCGTGTTTATGTAAATAGTTTTGAACAATATTGCAACTAAGTTAAAGTGTACTGCTTTTTTTTTTATTCAAAATTTATTTTTTTCTGTCTATTTACGTAACCATGAAATACTTAATACTATATACACACATGATTGTTGGTGAGTTGTAGCAAGCTTGATAGAACTCAATAAAGTGATATTTATTCAAAGTTTTGTCTTTTTTCTTAGTAAGACAGTACTGTAATATTTGGTACAAAAAAGAAGAATATATACAGTAACTTTATGTACAAGAACAAGACAATTATTCATCGTGGCGAACCAAATAACTGACAAACCAATCTCCTTTGGGATTCACTATAGCAAGATGTAATAGAGAATAGTCAACATAATTACCAAATGAATTTTCCATCCAAGTACTCAGTTGTTTCAAGAGTTTCATTTTGACTATAGGTAAATTCTGAGTATTTTAGTATAACCGTTATTTTGATAACATATCTATCCTAAGCTGAAGATTAATCCATAATTGTAACATGATCGCACAATAAATTCTGTTATATAAACTTTACTTTATATAAAATAGTGCCTGTTTGGGAGGGTAACTGTTGAAATTGACACCCTCAGACAACCATTGCAACCGTCGCGAAACGGAGGTTGACACGGTGTATCGAGGTATCAATGTTAACAGTCACCCTCCTAAATAGGCACTATTTATTTATTCTACTGAATGTCTTAATTAAAAAAAAAAAATTGCTGCTTTATATAGACATGAGTGAATGCTACGGCGAACCGTACGGCATAATTTCTACTTAAAAGTAACTGAGTTTTCTTTGGTTGGGGTTTTCTTTTAAATAAAGACATTCAGTATAATAAAATAAATAGTGCCAGTTTGGATAGAAACAGTTGAATTTGACACCCCTCGGAAACCATTGTCAACCTCCGCTTCGTGACAGTGACCATGGTTTTCTCGGGGTGTAAATTTAAACTGTTACCCTTCCAAACAGCACTATTTATATAATAACATATAATGTTACACGGAATAGGAACTTTTACGTTTAAACTGTTACCCTGCAATTGTGTAATATAACCGCACACACATGTAACGTTAGATAAAATGATGCACTTTAACCGCATATACCGGTATACCGTCACACGCAATTTACGCATTCACTTCTACACGCAATCACGTACTTTAACACATCTACCGGTACATACAATCAATCACTTAAACGCATTAAAATACTTTAAAGCACATACCGTTACACACAATTAAACACTTAAACCGTATATACCGTTACACGCAATCAAACACTTGGCTCATAACCGTTTGTTGCAATCACGCACTTAAACAGATATATACCGTTACACGCAATCACACACTTTAAATACATGCAATCACACACTTAAATGCATATTCCACTATGTGCAATCACACATACTGTTTCATACAATCACACACTTCAACACACAAACAATTTAACTAAAATACTGGTACTGGCAATCACTTTAACTCACATACAGTTACACGCAATCAAACACTTTTCTACATATACCATTACACGAAATCAGGTACTTTTCTACAGACAGGTTTGTGTGTGGGCTATAATACCCAGACAGGTTTGTGTGTGGGCTATAATACCCAGCAAGGTTAGCGTTACAGCCTGCAGGCCTATCGTTTTGTTTTAGTGGCATCAATGTACTGCATGTATTTACTTGTGCTTAGACCCACGTACAATTCGGAAAACACAAACTTCGCTGAATAACAGTTCAACTGTTTTGCTTGGGTTCATATCCGTATGAAGTCCCTTCATATAGACATATAGAACAATGTAATATTTTAAACTAATATCAATTTTAAGTATTTTTTCATTCCAGTCTATAAATGTGTACTCGTTGCACATGACTGCATGTAGAACGTCCTGCGGGCTTTCACACCTGTAAAAATTAAGCCCCGTCATCACCTGAGATTTCCAATCCGGTAAAAATGTTCGGTAGTTGTTAAGGACACATATAGATCACAAGGGACAAAGGGGTGGGGGGGGGGGGGGTGCTGCCATCTTTGATAGACTCAAACTTATGTCTGGAACTAAGTACATGAAATAATTAAATAGCACGTACCTGTGGAAGATTGATTCATATGATTATTATTCGCCTGTTGACGGCGCCGGTGAAGAAACAAAAACAATTATTTGGGAAATTTATATGTTATTTCATATGTTCATTGGATATACCCCAGTTATGAATTTAAAAAAAAATACCGGGTAAAACATTGAACAATAGCTATTATTTAGAATCGACAACCGTTACAAAGCAATAATTATCAAATGCCGGTAATGAAGTTATCGGACTTTAGTCGTGCACATTTCATGTTTGACTTTTAATGTACCCCCCCCCCCCCCCCCGGAAGTAGGACTTTCGGGATTTTTGAAAGTCGCCTTTTTTATTTTGCTTGTCAAGATTTTTTAGATGCTAATTCAATTGTTTGTATGTAAAATTATGTCAAATCTTTACTGCGCTAAAGACGTAAAAAAAAAAAAACCCCTCCCTCCCTCCCTCCACCCCACCCCCCTCCCGGTGTTACGTACCTGAAACTTGGAGCTACAAATCTGCAGGTACTATCTAGAAGAATGTCGCATAGCGGACTGTAACATATTTTTTATAAACAAAACCCTATCAATATGAGATCGTAGTATATATACACTGTAGCATACCCTCCTTCAGCATCCGCTGGTTATTTCATTATACGTAAACATGTTGAGGTTGGGGTTGAGGTTACCAACACCGTAACACTGAGAGAGAGAGAGAGAGAGAGAGAGAGAGAGAGAGAGAGAGAGAGAGAGAGAGAGAGAGAGAGAGAGAGGGGGGCGCGTTAGGTTGATCTAACTAAAAAGGTTAATAGTTTGAGTTATCTCCCTTTTTACACGAAGTCATGACATCGCAGTCATAGCTTTCAACTACATGTAGTATATACAGTGACACAGCAAGAGATGTCGGACACGGTCTTCTTTGACCAAGGCACGTAGGATCGTTTTTGAGAGTCAGGGAGGAGGACAGACCTACAAACAATTCTAGACATGCAAAACACTGTAACATCGTAATCACGGTATTACTGGTATTCTCATTGAATTACTGTACCTCCTATTATTTTTTACATAGGGGCTTACTTCTATAAAGAATAACTAGGGGATGAGATTTCCATTGAAATTGTTATCCTTTGTGTTTTACTAATGTAGATCTAAGAAAAGTTTCCGCTTAAAAAAATGGGGAAGGGGATGGGGGTAGCCCCCCCCCCCCCCACCATTTGATGCTACGGGTCTTTAAGCTTTGTTGGTTGAAGAGTAGGTCGTGTCATGGTAGGCGTTGGCACGATAAAGACCGCCCTTACAATGCTCAAAGACAGGGATCTCGGGTGACCAGTATATAGATCTATAAATGATGGCGCGATTCCAGTGCATGCTTATATAAATGAATTACAACACATATATAATGATATGATAATACAATGATACATGTTATATAAATAAATATATCTAAAGTGAATAAAGAGTGACCACTATCTAGGTCGACAGCTGATTAAGGTACATCATACTCCGCTTACAAATACCAATAGGATCTGGGCTTTATTTTACGTATAATACAGGTAGCCTATTTTAATGAAATGTGTACAAATCAAGAAATATGGCGTTACATTCTCAGTTACAGCTAGCATCCTATTTTCATTTTACTTTTAAAAAAATCAACACTCAAAGCACGGAATCAGCACCTTGAAGTTTCCTCCCCTCCCCCATAGTTGACCTCCAACCTACCCAAACCCGGCAAACAAATACACCCCCCCCCCTTCTTAAAAAAAATATTTAGTTCCGTAAACGCCACTTGGTTTTGACAAAAAAATAGGCCAATTTATTCAATTATTTCATACTTCATCGAAGAGTAATAGAAATATATCGGTGATATGTTTCATCGAACCCCTTCTCAGTACCATATATTCAAACAGATTGATTGATTACACACGTTTATTATATCTCCGTACCCTCTTTATCTTTCTATCAATGCTCTCTATGTGTGTATTATTTGTAAAATAGGAAAACGGTCTAGGGAAAAAAAACTCTTTTTTAAGATTATAAGATTCATCGCAAAGTCTATCTATATATCATGGCATGCGGGGATCTACCCCCCCCCCCCCCCCCCGGAAAAGGAAAATTTAATAAATTATCGCAAAAATGTCTCGGACCCCCCCCCCCCCCCCCCCGGGCACACACAATTATCCTTTGGACCCCCCCCCCTCCCTTGAGAAAAGGTTTCATGATCGGCGCATGCATGGTAATTGTCGCAAATGTTTATCGTTTGTTCAATATCTCTATATAATGGTACCATTACAAAGCGGGGATCTACCCCCCCCCCCCTCCCCCGGGAAAAAGGAAAATTTAATAAATTATCGCAAAAATGTCTCGGCCTCCCCCCCCCCGGGCAAACACAATTATCCTTTGGAACAACCCCCCCCCCCCGGAAAAAAAGGTTTCATGATCGGCGCATGCATGGTAATTGTCGCAAATGTTTATTGTTTCTTTAATATCTCTATATAGGCTATAGCGATAATGGCAATGGCGGTCAGATTTCTAATTTCATTCAATTCTAGTTTATAATTTGATTTGATTGAAGTGCATATGCCGACTATTCATGACATTTTGTTCAGTGATAGTCAGTTCAGCAAGTGCGATGTTTGTGCTGCTGAAATAAACACGATTTCCGGAGTCAGAACAAGACAGCGTGCTAAATTGATGAAACTTCTTAAACATTGTAAACAAGTCACAGAGTACATCTGCTTCTGGGAAGGAAGATACAAGAAGAGAAGTCTTAAAAATATCAAAAGAAATTCTGACTAATGTTACTTGGAAATATGTAGACATACAGGATTGCTTTAGAAGTCATCAGTGGCATGAGTTCCGTCTATTTATACATGACATTTTGTGTTACAGAAGTAGATCCACCATCACACCTCCTGTACAGAAATTCCTGGACTGGATCCACCTCAACCACTCCGTAAATTCCTGGATCCATCACACCTTCTTCTTCCTCTAGGTTTGAAATTGATCTATTATTCATGATGTCGTATTCAACCACAGCCCCCCCCCCCCCCCCTGCAAACACATAAAAAAAAAAGTTTTCTTTGAGCATATACCGGTAAATAACTGAAATATAGATGAGATTGAATAATTAAGAAAACTAAGTTGATGATAAATACATTTAAAAGTAAATATTCTAATAGCTTTTTATTTTTGAATGATTCATTATCTGGGGCAAACCGTGGGACCAAAACGACTTGGGGTCGAAACAGTAGGATGCCGAAACGACAAGCATCACTGTGACGTATATCGAACAGACGATAGATCAGAGGCAGCAAAATGAAGGATAGTTTTACCCATTTAGATCGATAATGGTTCCCCGTGTAAGAAATGAAAGTACAGGTTTGTTCAAATGCTGTTTATATTGTACAATGGGGTCTACCTGTGGAATTATTTATGCCAGCGAACACGGAACGGAAAGTCTCGAATTTTCTCCAAACCAACTTTGTACAAATGACTACGGGTAAGTTTTTATTTGTGTTTTACATAGATACAGTGGATGAGAGGAAAAAAAGACAAATATGGTCATCAGGCTACATAATTCCTGTTATCTTTGGGCCAGTGTTATGGTATTAAATCATTCTTGAAGTAAATTAATGTGTACTGGTGTCAGATAAAATTTTTGTTAGGGGCCCCTAAAATTGTAAAAACGTTGGGGAGTTGTTTTATGTCAACAAACAACATGTACCGATACATGTAGATCTCAGTGATTTCAGAGTGACCAATCATCAGACAGAACCACTCTGCCCTGGACCCACTGGTGACCTTGGGTGACCCACAGACCCCTTGATGTAAAATTGGTCCCACTGATGTTTAAAAGATAAATAAATGAAAAAAAGGATTCTTCTTTTAAAAATTTTGTTCACCGGCCAATGTGATTTTAGATCTCATTAGTCTAAAATATTAGTACAATTCAATCTTTAAGTTGACAGACTAAACGTTTATGAAAATACATGAATCAATGTTGGCTTTCATTATATATAGGGTTGGATACCGGTACACGGTACCAATACCGTACCGACTACTTGCTTTAAAAATACCGGTAAAATACCGTTTCATTTAATACCGGTACTAATAACGGTATTTCTGTATCTTTGAAACCTTTTTATACAATTAAAATGATTTTAAAAAATGATTACAGACTCGCTAAAATCGAATTCTCCGCGCATTAAAAGGATAGGCTAATTAACGAAATATGAGCTTTCCCGTTCTTAGTACGATCCTTGATTCGACTGCCAATACTATAATAAGTCAATAAATAAATTAAAAAAAAAACTAAAATACATTTACAATGATAGTTTTTAATTTTATTCTGACAATAAATGTAAATTAAAAAGACAAAATAGCGCAAAAGTTTTTTTTTAAATTCCGTTCTATTTTCTGATGTTTCGTCAATTAGTGCGACCAAACAATGGCTGACAACCGGGTAAACGCGCTCGGCTGTTTAGGAAATCAGATGGTGGTGTTTGCAACAATTGCCAGTTATTTTGCCTGGGGAAAGGGGAAAACACAAGGAACTTTACTAAACATTTGAGAATCAGATTCAATTTATTTGTCTGTTAATCTTTTATTAAAAGATTGGAGCATAAACATAGTTTGTAAACTCATATGTTATTGTAAATATATTATATACTATCTTTATAAATTATAACACTGAAAGATCAAAAACACCTTTATTGAAAAAAAATAATTATCATTCTCATTTATTGAGGTCTAGTACCGTATCGTTAAAAAAACCGTATCATTTCAAAAATACCGGTATGGTATCGTACCGTTTCATCCTTAACGGTATCCAACCCTAATTATATACGTAGACAGTTTGAAAAAAATAAAGTAAATAATTACTAAATGTCCATTAAAGTGTAAAATATTAGAGAGGTTAAGCATTTGAACGTGTACGTCTACGGGTACGTGTGGAGCTACAAGTATGTTTACACGTACACGTACTTAACTTTAGGGTATGTCTAATTATCTGTATGTGTAAGCGAACATGTAAAATCATAAGATTTAATATTTTCAACATGTTCAGTTTACTCTCACTGTTTTTTAAATTATTCTGTGAATTTGATGAAACCAAAACCACGGCCGTCCTCAATTTATCGTCTGCTTTAATTAAAACAATGCTTGATAAACACAAAGTCCATATTTTTATTTAAAAATGCTACAAGTTTTCACCTACGTGTACTTTTGATTCTACACGTTTTGTACAACTTGTACATTTACGCGGTATGCAGAAATTATGACGAAATACACATATAACTAGGGGATTCCCCTAATTACACGTACACGTACACGTTCAAATGCTTAACCTCTCTATTGTGTGAATTATTGTAAACTGGTGGGCTGTATTGCGCAAGGTTGAATTTCTGAATAGATACATGTAAATTAATGTTTCGATCCATTAAAGCATTTTCGTAGGATATTAAACCTCTATGTGCATGTTATATTTCTGTTGAACTTGAGGACAACATCAATTTAAATGTTTATTTAAATACATTCATGAATCAATATTGACCTTTATTACTTACATGTACATGTATCTAAGCTGGAAGTTAATATGATATTGTCACTGAAATATTTATTTAGAATATACCAGTTTGTAATATTTTGTGGTCTCTTTACAGGTTCCTGGTGTAATGGGATGCAGTAAACTAATTGACTAAAGAAAGAATATATGTGGTATAGTAGTCATGTATTGTTACTATTACATGTATTATGTAGCTAAACTCTGTATTTTTAGGTCACCTGAGTCATTCAGGAGACCCATTGCTATCACAAGTTCGTTGTTGTGTGTCATTCATAGACATTATGGTATATATCTCTTAAGTGGGTATGAGGGCAGTAGTCATTGTGTTAGTCCATGGGTAACGACTGTTGCCCGAGAGCATAAGTCGAGGACATCAATTTCTTACCAAGGAACTGACACTATAACTATTGCCCTCATTCCCATCATGGGTAAGAACTGTAAATAATATCAATGTGTAGTATATATCGTTTTGAAAGTTCCCATTATACATATACATGTATTTGATAATTAGGTGTGAATTGTGTTTTGATAAAGTTATAGTCTGTTCTCTACCTGGAGTAAAGAAAAACAGCATTTAATTTACATGTATTTTAGTATGTTTTACAGTGCTACCGTTGTGGCACATACCTTGCATCATTGTCAAGATAGTGTTATTTAGGTATCAACGGACGTCAAAGAATTTGAGAGAGAGAAAGAGAGAGAGAGAGAGAGAGAGAGAGAGAGAGAGAGAGAGAGAGGAGAGAGAACATGTCATGTTAAATGGAGAAAGTCAGTTATAGTGAGAAAAAGAAAGTCAGAGTACACGTTGCTCAGAAAAGTGAATGAGAGAGAGAGAGAGAGAGAGAGAGAGAGGGAGAGAAAATCAAAGAGCAATAGGTAGCAAGGGACAGTTTCGGATAAAGTACCCATCAATATTTTTGTAAAATTGAGAATTCCTGTACTTGAAGGCTTATTAGTGTTGCTAAAATTCATGAAATGAGTTTTAATGATTAGGCCAAAAAAATATATGTGTGTTTCCTATTTCATCAGATATTAAAATAGGGTAGGTGAGCCGCCTTTTTTTTTTTAATGAGCTTTTCAGGTTTTTTTCCTTTCCTAGCATATGATTTTTCTATACATTAATAAAATGTATTTTACAGGTGGACCAATTGTGAATAGTGACAACTGTTACAGAATTAAAGCTTTCTTAAATCTTAGATTAATTTGGAATGTATACGAAGATTTTATTTTTATGTAAATAGAAAATATAAATATGACAGCCACTATAGATTAACTGAGTATAATTCTCATTTTCACAAATATATTATATTAATAGTAGTTATTAGTTCTATTTTCTTGGTTATCTGATATAACACTCACTCACTCACTGTAGACATTAATATCATAACTGTAGGTGTTGGTTTCATAAACAGAGGAAATTCTGGTTGATCAGACGAGAGCCTTAGGTGGCAGGGGATAGTTTCGAAGGAAAGACCCGGTCAAAATTTTGAAATAAAGGGAGAACCTGGGGTTTGGCTGGTTATTTGAGGGGTATAAATTGGTAGAATATTTATTGCATTCATTTTGTGGATAGAGGAGCTCATGTCAATTTCATTGATATATGACACTTTAATACTGGTAGCACTTTTCATCAGATATGGAATAAAAATGCGAAACCGAGGCCAAAATTTCCACTTTCGGTTTTGTGCTTGAAAAGTAGGGTGGGTTCAGAACACGAAATGTCACTCGAAAAGAAGGTGATTGACCCCCCATCAATTGGTGATTATTTGCATGGATATACATTAAGCTACAAATCCTATGGTAGTTTATGGCAGTTGCTCGGGACTGGAGCGTGGTTCTGGACCCGTGAAAATGTTAAAAAAGGGCAATTTTTCAGAAAATTTTGAGACCGTCCCTGGCTGTTCTTTATAGTGCTATATGTAAGTTGTACTTGTTTTATTCTGAAATGTTTAAAAATTCTCAAGAGTTGGGACCATGTGTCCCCTGCATGCAAACCAATTTTAGCAAATTTAAAAATCCACTGAAAAATTAAATCTCATATATGAGCACTATCTGCCTCACATTTCCTCGACCAAAAAAACTATCCCCTGCCACCTTAGAATTAAATCGTTTCAACAATTTAAAAAAAAAAATGAATACATCATTAATGGTTTAAGACTAATTTTTAAAATTTCATTTGCAACTGAAATGCAGCATTTTAAAATCATATTTATAATGTGAATGATTGTTAGGCCTATTCAAAGACTTAAGATGTCTGCAGTCTCCACACCCAGAAATATAAAACAAACTTTGCTTCTGCTTTTTTCATGTACATCTTTATATTAATTTTGAACACATTACTGCCCTAAAAAAAACTATTTTTTGCATTGATAATTTAGCTAAAATAACCAAGGATAACTTTCATCCATGCTGTCAATCTGCACTTAGAAATCTTAAAAACGCTTTGATAAGTGGTGTTTTCTATTCAATTGTTACAAGCATTTTTTAAACTCTGATTTGTAAAGACTCTAAACCAATTACGGTTGATAATCTGGATTTGGAATAAAAAATTAGGGTCGGTCGGGAAACCGGAAACACATATATTTTTTTTTTTGCCTTATCATTAGTTAGAGGGATGTCTCTTGTCGAAATTGATATGCAATATGTAGGCCCCATATGTTAGGTACATAAAAATGAGATTCAGAAATAAAATGCGAAACCTGCGGCTATGACTGTTGTGTTGACTTTACACAGTGAAAATGCAAGTTACAGACGGGAGGGTAAATAACACGAAAAGTAGGTGGATGGGACATTATAAACTATACACCAGTAAGTTTCTGACATGTGATGGTGCAACATGCACATGGTACAGAAGGTCAACCCTTTGCAGGGAATTGGCTGGGGGAGGTCTAAAAAGCTGAAAAATCATGAAAAATTAGCAAAATATGAAAGGGTCAAAATCTCATAAAAACCAGTATGTAGAGAATTTTACAGGTTTTGACTAGTAATTTTCTTCAGAAATTAGTGATTGGCCTCATGAAGAGTAAATTAAAGGTATTTGTGCTGAATGGGAACTGAGGAAATTCTAGTTACAGAGTTCCGAAGACACACGTTCCCCGACTACAATGAAATGTATTAAAAAAACTGTCCTATGCCACTTTCAAGACTACATGGCATTTTCAGATTTCTCATTGAACTGTAATTTTGAATGGATTTTGTACCATAAGTACAGTTGTAGTATATTTTGGTAAAATGGATGATTTTGTTGGTTATATATGTCATTACATGATTTATTATCTATAATATACAAGGGGAGTAACTCCCTTTTAAATGTGTAAAATGACTACCACTAGAGTAAATTGGCTTAGAAAGTAGGTATTTCCTATCCTGATGACAATTAATAGGCTTACGTTAATTACCGAGATAAGAATTAATACTGTAAAACAGTTTTGATCAATTGAATCATTTAAATTATAAATTTGCAGCAATTTTGCTGTCCGATTTCATGAAATATTTAATAACATTAAGCAACCTGACTTATATAACCCAATTTTTTTAAAACAGCATATTTTTCTTTCAAATTAAATTCACATGTAGACAAATGCAGTTATCAAAATATATATGTCAAACAATTCAAGTTTTTTCCTCCTACCCAAAAGTTATATTTTAGATATATATTTACAGAATTCAAAAAGCCACCCCCTCTTTCCAATTGTCTCCATTACCATTACATGTTGGATATGTAAATGTACATTTGACCTTGAAATAACATCTGCTATAATAATTACTCTTGAAATGATCAAGAAACAACATATTTGTACCCTTTTATTGTATATATGCATCAATATTTAATGTAGAAAAACATGTAAAATTTGAACATTTTTCATGGAATTCTCATCCGTCCCAAGGTACCCGGGTGTGTTTGAATTTCATTTTAATTAAGAGCAGACATCACACTTGTAGGTCTTACTATTTTAGCAAAGTTAAAATGAGACTAGAAACCAGAACAGATAAGATATTCACTAAATATGATTATAGGCTTATTGTTTTATGAAAACAAGACATCACATGTAAGGCGGCATGCCTTTTTGTGAAAGAATGTTACATTTCATCCATTTACCAAGAAAAAATCAATTTTCAATATCAGCGATGGTTGTTTTCAAATATGTGTGAGAAATGACTCAAGGGAATTGCCACAATTTTCATAATATTAGGTTAAATCTGAAAAAGAGAATAACTTGCAAATAACATCATCAGATAAGGACTTCCTGCAAATATGCACATCTATTCCTATGTTAACCACACAGTGCTAAATTCTTAAGGGACACATTTCCCAGAAAATTAAGGAACCGGAATTTGTATGGTATTATACACATCTACACTACGTGTCCACAATACCTTGATCAATATAGCTCAGTTTTCTACCTGTGTAAGATTTGTAGGCGAGGGTGTTGCCACTACGCTATTTCACTTGCTACTTGATAGAAGGTAAAATTTGTTGAATTGTGTAGTCAATTTGGATGATGATAGAAAGAAGAGCTGGAGCGTTCTTCCGTCCATCTGAAGTTGATACCCAATTTTGTAAAACCTTTAGAATAGATAGGCGCCTAGTGATTGGTTGAGAGAACAGTATTTGTTCATCAGTTTATTAATAAAAATCAGTGTTGCTTGTAAACAATGTGGCCGGATAGCTTTGACTTAGAAATCAACAGGCCAGGTCAAACTCTGGTCGCCAGCGGGTATTTGAAGGTGTGGGGTTGTCACGTCGGCTTAACTGATGCGCATTCTCCTGTTGATTTGAAATGCACGTGCTTAGAAATCTATTAACTGTCATGCATTTGTGGATTACAAGTATGGAAAATCTGAACTGAATTAAGGCCAGTCATGTATTTCAGCCAAGTCGGTAAATAAACAAACTGAAAGAAAATGTAAACTAAATGCATATAAAATCGGGGTCTGGGAAGGAAGAGTTATCTTTCATAGAACTTCAACACAAATCGTCACAGGTAGCTGATAGAAATGTTAACACAGATTTTTAGTGAAATTTGAGCATGAATTTATTAGATACAAATATCGAAGCGTTAAAATTTCGTTTCTCAGGACGATGGTTTGATGCCGCTGGAGTGGACAACTTTCTTTAATATGGTTCATTTCATTTCAAATTTGGCAGGTAATTAGATTTAGATGTGAGGAACAATCCCATGAATTTTCGCCAAGTTCTACAGAGTTTAACTGGAGCTGGAATTTTTATTTGGAGGCATAGTCTAAAACGCGGTCTGGAGTCAAATGGCTGGCAGAGTTTCAGACTTTGTAAAAATATCTGACAAACGGTTGTAACACTTTGTTAGGTGTTCTTTAAAAAGAAATATTAAACTTCAAGTTCAAATATCGAGGGACAGGGTCATATAAGAATTTAATCCTTGTACAAAGGAAGGGGAAAATTGGGGGGGGGGGGGGGGTGGGGTGGTAATTGTACACTGCAATTTGGCAAATCCTTCAGTTTGATAAATTGATAATTGTAAACTTAATTCAGCACTTATTGTTATGAACAACTGTTGACATATAAGTGAATGCATGTGCAATATTTTTCAGCTATTAGAAATCGACCATAACTTTTACATCAACCACTAAATAGTGAAAATAGTATGTCAAAGACGTGTGAAAATCTCCATCTCGAAAGCGCTTGATCATGTTGATTCCTAAATCGTCTTTGACTGTAAATGTTTGCCTTCAAATATTTTGTTATGCTGATCAAATACAGAAAGGCCCATTGTTCGTGATCAATGTTTTATAAAGTTTTTTCTGCTTCGTTACAGTGTGACATGAAACTTATAGGAGTGACTGGGAATCAGAGACGACCGGGAATTGGAGACTTCACTGTATTAACTCATCTTCACTGTATTAGCTTGTCTTCAACATAGCCCTTTAGATATGTGGTATTGATTTTGCTCTACATCAACCTCGTAAACTCATAAAAAAGACAACAGGTGTTGCAACTTGAACATGTATTAAGAAAATAACAGTATAATAGTTTGAGGTCTCTTTACAGGTTCCTTGTGTATCAATAAAGAGTGGACTGATGGAGCAAAGAAAGAGTTTATGTGGTATAGTATTCATGTAATATCACTATGTTTGTGTACCTATATAGTATTCATGTAATATCACTATGTTTGTGTAGCTATATTTTGTAATTTTAGGTCACCTGAGTCATTCAGGAGACCCATTGCTATCACAAGTTCGTTGTCGTGTGTCATTCATAGACATTATAGTATTCATCTTTTAAATGGGTATGAGGGCAGTAGTCATTGTGTTAGTCCTGGGGTAAGATCTGTTGCCCGAAGGCCTAGGTCGAGGACTGCATCAATTTCTTACCAAGGTACTGACAATATAACTATTGCCCTCATCCCCATTTGATGGTTAATCTGTAAACAAGAATAGCATATCCTAGTGGTAATGTCAGGGGAGGGATATTTAATTATCTTCTTGGGAGAGATTTAAACAATCAGCCATGGTGAGGGGGATAGCTGATAATATATTATAGGCCAGTAGTTAATATAAATAACCTCATATTTGGAAAGTTCCCATTTTACATATATTAAAAAAGTAAAAGCAGCAAGAGTACAAGAGTTTAGCTGAGAGAGAGAGAGAGAGAGAGAGAGAGAGAGAGAGAGAGAGAGAAAGAGAGGAGAGAGAGAAATAGAGGAGAGAGAGAGAGAGAGAGAGAGAGAGAGAGAGGAGAGAGAAAGAGAGTTCATATTAGTTGGACAAACAGTTAAAGTCTGTTCTCTACCTGGGGTAAAGAAAAAACTGCATTTTGCATGTAGTTTATACACTATCCATCGTAATGAGAGCTCAGTTTAGATAGTGTCACATTTCACAAAAAAGTTACAATAGGATCAGACAAAATGCAATTTGGGTAAGCCTATATACTTCTCTAAAACAGACCTAAAACTAAGTCATTGTTATGTTGGAGAAAGGAACAAAGAGTACATGTTTAGCAGAAAAAGTCAGAGAGAGAGAGAGAGAGAGAGAGAGAGAGAGGGGTGAACATACATCTGTTTGATAGAGAAATAGACACAGAAAGTTGGCATATATGTGGGTAGGACTGGGAGAAATGTCTAAAAATACTAAATATCTAAGAGATAGAGAGAGAGGGAGTGAGAGAGATTAATGAAGAATGTCAGAGAAAGTGAGACAAAGAGAGAAAAAGTACATGTTGATCAGAAAACTGAAAGAGAGAGATAGAAAGAGAAACAAACAGAAAGTACATATTATGGAGAGAGAGAGAGAGAGAGAGAGAGAGAGAGAGAGAGAGAGAGAGAGGGGTATGTACATACGTCTCATTGAGAGGGAAATAATACCCCAAAGGCGGGGAATACATGTTGGAAAGACTGGAATAAAGAACACATCTATTTCCTTAACAGAGAATGTCTGAAAATAGTAAACATTTGAGAGAGAGAGAGAGAGAGAGATAATGTATAATGAAGAATAACAGAGATAGAGAGAGCAAGAGTACATGTTCGCTAGAAAAGTGAATGAAAGAGAGAGGGAGAAAGTACATATTTTGGAGAGAGAGTCAGAGAGTGGGAGAAAAAGAGCAAGAGTACATGTTAAACAAATGATAGAGAGAGATAGAGAGAGGGAGAGAGTGTGAACATACATCTGTATGAGAGAGAAATAGACACAGAAAGCTGGCATATATGTGGGTTGGACTGGGAGAAAGAGATGTGTATTTCCTTGAGAATGTCTGAAAATACTAAATATCTAAGAGAGAGAGAGAGAGAGAGAGAGAGAGAGAGAGAGAGAGAGAGAGAGAAAGAGAGATAGCTTAATGAAGAATGTCAGAGATAGTGAGACAAAGAGAGCAATATACATGTTGTTCAGGAAAGAGCATTAGAGAAAAAAGAGAGAAAGAGAAAGTACATATTTTGGAGAGAGATAGTGGTAGAGTGAGAGAAAGAGCAAGAGTACATGTTAAACAGTGAATGTTACACAGAAAGAGAGAGAGAGAGAGAGAGAGAGAGAGAGAGAGAGAGAGAGAGAGAGAGAGAGAGAGAGAGAGAGAATGTTTAATGAAGAATGTCAGAGATAGAGATATATAGAGAGACTAAGAGAGCAAGAGTACATGTTGATCAGAAAGTGGAATGAGAGAGAGATAGAGAAAGAAAGAGAAAGTACATATTAAGGAGAGAGAGAGATAGGAGAGAGAGAGAGAATGTTCAAAGAAGAATGTCAGAAAATCAAATAGTAAAACAAAGAGAGAAAGAGTACATGTTGGTCAGGAAAGGGAATTAGAGACAGAAAGAAAGAGAAAAAAAGAGATGACATATTTTGGAGAGAGATAGAGAGAGAGAGAGTACGAGTACATGTTAAACAGTGCATGTTAGAGAAAGAGAGAGAGAGAGAGAGAGAGAGAGAGAGAGAGAGAGAGAGAGAGAGAGAGAGAGAGAGAGAGAGAGAGAGAGAGAGAGAGAGAGAGAGATGTTTAATGAAGAATGTCAGAGATAGTGAAAACAAAAGTACATGTTGCTCTGTAAGTGAATGAAAGAGAGAGAGAGAAATAAAGTACAGATTTCAGAGAGAGAGAGAGAGAGAGAGTTCATGTTAATGAGACAGAGTTAGAGTTCATGTACATGTTGTAAGAAAAAGGAATGAGCGAGAGGGAGAAAGAGAGAGAGAGAGAGAATGTTTAATGAATAAGGTCAGAGATAGTGAGACAAAGAGAGCAAGAGTACATGTTGCTCAGGAAAGAGAAAAAGAGACAGAAAGTATATATTTTGTAGAGAGAGAGAGAGTGAGAGAAAGTTAAAAAGTGAATGTTATAGAAAGAGAGAGAGAGTACTAGTTATTTGCAGTTCCCGCTCATTTTTTTCACAGAGGGTAAACCGTTGCCATAGTAATCAAGGCTTAAGATGGAAAAATAGTAAAACCTACCTACTTTGAAGCCATATTAGAAGGTTTTGCCCACTAATGTAAACTATGAAAGACATAAAACAGCCTTTATCCTATCTTCAATTATTTAATTATATCAGAAAATTGATGGAGAAACCAATACCATTGAAACTGTAACAAAATTTTGAAATCAGTTTTTTGTGATTTTTCAATATGCTGAAATGGGAAACTGTTCAATTTTTACATCCATATCAATGTCCATGCTATATATACTTTCTTATGAAAATTGACATCCGTTGCTATGGCAATAAGGCAAAAAAAAAAGGATTGACCGGAAATCGGAGACTTCACTTTATTAACTCATCTTCACAATATTAGCTTGTCTTTAACATAGCATTTTAGATATGTGTATTGATTTTGCTCTGCATCAATCTCGTAAACTTATTAAAAAAGACAATAGGTTTTGAAACTTGAACATATATTAAGAATATAACAGTATAATAGTTTGAGGTCTCTTTACAGGTTCCTTGTGTATCAATAAAGAGTGGACTGATGGAGCAAAGAAAGAGTTTATGTGGTATAGTATTCATGTAATATCACTATGTTTGTGTACCTATATAGTATTCATGTAATATCACTATGTTTGTGTAGCTATATTTTGTAATTTTAGGTCACCTGAGTCATTCAGGAGACCCATTGCTATCACAAGTTCGTTGTCGTGTGTCATTCATAGACATTATAGTATTCATCTTTTAAATGGGTATGAGGGCAGTAGTCATTGTGTTAGTCCTGGGGTAAGATCTGTTGCCCGAAGGCCTAGGTCGAGGACTGCATCAATTTCTTACCAAGGTACTGACAATATAACTATTGCCCTCATCCCCATTTGATGGTTGATCTGTAAACAAGAATAACATATCCTAGTGGTAATGTCAGGGGAGGGATATTTAATTATCTTCTTGGGAGAGATTCAAACAATCAGCCATGGTGAGGGGGATAGCCGATAATATATCATAGGCCAGTAGTTAATATAAATAACCTCATATTTGGAAAGTTCCCATTTTACATACATTAAAAAAGTAAAAGCAGCAAGAGTACAAGAGTTTAGCTGAGAGAGAGAGAGAGAGAGAGAGAGAGAGAGAGAGAGAGAGAGAGAGAGAGAGAGAGAGAGAGAGAGAGAGAGAGGAGAGAGAGAGAGAGGAGAGAGAGAGAAAGAGAGGAGAGAGAGAAATAGAGGAGAGAGAGAGAGGAGAGAGAGAGAGAAATAGAGGAGAGAGAGAGAGAGAGGGAGGAGAGAGAGAAAGTTCATATTAGTTAAACAAACAGTTAAAGTCTGTTCTCTACCTGGGGTAAAGACAAAACTGCATTTTACATGTAGTTTATGAATTATCCATTGTAAATAAGAGCTCAATTTATATAGTGTCACATTTCACAAAAAAAGTTACAATAGGATCAGACAAAATGCAAATTTTGGGTAAGCCTATATACTTCTCTAAAACAGACCTAAAACTAAGTCATTGTTATGTTGGAGAAAGGAACAAAGAAAACAAAGAGTACATGTTTAGCAGAAAAAGTAAGAGAGAGAGAGAAAGAGATTTCAGAGAGAGAGAGAGAGAGAGAGAGGGGTATGTACATACGTCTTATTGAGAGGGAAATAATACCCCAAAGGCGGGGAATACTTGTTAGAAAGACTGGAATAAAGAACACTTCTATTTCCTTAGCAGAGAATGTCTGAAAATAGTAAACATTTGAGAGAGAGAGAGATAATGTTTAATGAAGAATAACAGAGATAGAGAGAGCAAGAGTACATGTTCGCTAGAAAAGTGAATGAAAGAGAGAGGGAGAAAGTACATATTTTGGAGAGAGAGGCAGAGAGTGGGAGAAAAAGAGCAAGAGTACATGTTAAACAAATGATAGAGAGAGATAGAGAGAGAGAGAGAGGGTGAACATACATCTGTATGAGAGAGAAATAGACACAGAAAGCTGGCATATATGTGGGTAGGACTGGGAGACAGAGCATGTGTATTTCCTTGAGAATGTCTGAAAATACTAAATATCTAAGAGAGAGAGAGAGAGAGAGAGAGAGAGAGAGAGAGAGAGAGAGAGAGAGAGAGAGAGAGAGAAATGAAGAATGTCAGAGATAGTGAGACAAAGAGAGAAAAAGTACATGTTGATCAGAAAACTGAAAGAGAGAGATAGAAAGAGAAACAAAGAGAAAGTACATATTATGGAGAGAAAGAAAGAGAGAGAGAAAGAGAGATAGCTTAATGAAGAATGTAAGAGATAGTAAGACAAAGATAGCAATATACATGTTGTTCAGGAAAGGGCATTAGAAAAAAAGAGAAATAGAAAGTACATATTTTGGAGAGAGATAGTGGTAGAGTGAGAGAAAGAGTAAGAGTACATGTTAAACAGTGACTGTTACACACACAGAGAGAGAGAGAGAGAGAGAGAGAGAGAGAGTGTTTAATGAATAATGTCAGATAGAGAGATAGAGAGACTAAGAGTACATGTTGATCAGCAAGTGGAATGAGAGAGAGATAGAGAAAGAGAAAGTACCTATTAAGGACAGAGAGCAAGAGAGAGAGAGAGATAGAGAGAGTAATGAAGAATGTCAGAGATAGAGATACTAAGAGAGCAAGAGTACATGTTGATCAGAAAGTGGAATGAGAGAGAGATAGAGAATAAAGAGAAAGTACATATTAAGGAGAGAGAGAGAGAGAGAGAGAGAGAGAGAGATATCAAAGAATATCAGAGAATCAAATAGAAAGAAAAAAAGAAATGACATATTTTGGAGAGAGAAAAAGAGAGAGTATGAGAGAAAGAGTAAGAGTACATGTTAAACAGTGAATGTTACAGAGAGAGAGAGAGAGAGAGAGAGAGAGAGAGCGAGAGAGAGAGAAAGAGAGAGAGAGAGGGAATGATTAATGAATAAGGTCAGAGATAGTGAGACAAAGAGAGCAAGAGTACATGTTGATCAGGAAGGAGAAATAGAGACAGAAAGAGACAGAAAGTACATATTTTGTTGAGAGAGAGAGAGAGAGGGAGAGAGAGAGAGTGAGAGAAAGTTAAAAAGTGAATTTATAGAAAGAGAGAGAGGGAGAAAGAGGGAGATATATGTTTAGCAGTGAAAGGATGATACAGATAGAGAAACAAGAGAGAGGGAGAAAGTCACCAATGTTTAGCAGAAAATGTCAAAAAGAAATTTTTCAAAGTTTTAACCAAAAAAAAATTATCTTCTGGTCAAGTGTTTTCATTATCTGATGATAATAGACCATTAGTTATCTATGAATCAAAATATATTGTTATTTCAAAATAAAGTCTGTGATATATTCCTTTTACTCAAAATGATATTATATAATGCATGTAATGATATTGTATAACTTAATTATAAAATAATTTTGAACGAATGTGGTTGACATAATTCTAAAACACTTTATTTTTATTTAACAGGTTGTGATTCAAAGATATAGACATGGACATAGCAAGATCCCCATATAGAGCACATAAGTGTTCTAAGTGTCCGGGGGACACAGAGTACCATTGTGTATCGTGTCCATGTGATCTGTGTCCCCAGTGTAAAGAGAACCATGTAAAAGATCTCCAAACAATAGACCATGATGTTGTGTCACTCCGTGATAAAATCAACTACATCCCAACACAAGAGATCTGTGTGAGACATCCTAGCCATGTTTATACAAAGTACTGTGAACCTTGTCAAGTTCCTGTCTGTGATTCTTGGTTTGGACATAAATCACACAAACTCCCTGTCAGAAGTTTTCTCTGTGGACAAAGAAAGCACACAATTCTGGATATACAAACCGCTTATAAAACTAAGCAACAACAATACAGAGGAACCATTCACACCATCAGAAGTGAGGCTCTCTTTTACAGACCTGTTCTCCTGCCACGAATCAAAACTGATTTCAAAACCTGTCACACAGAATTCTCCCTCTATCAATCAGAGATGTTAACAAAGGCCCAGACACTGAAGAATCGCATTAATATAGTGAGAAAAGATTTCATGTGTAATGTGTTTTGTGACTTTGATTTCAAACACAGATGTTTAAAACAGATGAAAGAAATGAGCAGACATATTGTCAGCCTTCAGGAATATGAACTCAGATATATACAGCCAGAATTCACATTCAGTGCACTACAATTCCTCTCCTTCACAAAGACAGCCCTCCCCCAGATAAATCTTACACTCCACACCAGCCAGCTCTCCATGACTGAGTCACTCAACAAGGAGGATGTGATGGAGTCACTGAGTGCAATCCAAATCACAGAGAGAGGAAACCGACGCGTAGGAAACCAGTGTCTGCTGAAACTGACGTCTGGTGCTGAGTTCCATCAATATCTCACACTGACAGATGTTGATCGTTGTCATCACATTTCCTGTGTGACATCAGACCGGGTCTGGGTCAGTGATGATAAAAAGAATCTCATGTTGACAGACACAACAGGTGTCCCTCTACATCGTGTGGAGGATTCATGTCGTGGTTTATATTATGGTTATGGATTACACACAGTGAACAGTGAGAGTGAACTGATTTATATAAATAGGAAATATAACATCAACAAACTGTCAAAGGATATGAAAACAACCACCACATTTATAAAGAGAACAGACTCTACATGGGAACCACGGTGTGTGTACTGGTCCCCGTCCACTGGGGATCTACTGGTCGTGATGTATAACAATGATACAAAGACAGGCAAGGTAACCCGGTACAACCAGAGTGGACAACTCACACAAACCATACAGAACAACACCACAGGACGGGGACTGTATAGAGAACCTTACTATATAACAGAGAACAACAATGGGGATGTCGTGGTGTCTGACTATAGAGCTGTAGTGGTGACAGAGCGTGGAGGAAGACTTCGTTTCTCCTACACAGGACATCCATCAGGATCAGAACTACAGCCACGTGGAATCTGTACTGACGCGCTGTCACACATCCTGGTGTGTGATTGTAGAACCCAAACAGTACAGATGATAGACAGTGACGGTCAGTTCCTGTCACATCTACTGATAAGACCATCAGGGATATTCTATCCACACAGCCTGAGTTATGATGTCATCACTCACCGTCTCTGGGTCGGATCATGGTACAACAACACGGTGGTTATATACAGGTATATCACCAGACAGGACGC
This sequence comes from Magallana gigas, assembly GCF_902806645.1. Lineage (NCBI taxonomy): Eukaryota > Metazoa > Mollusca > Bivalvia > Ostreida > Ostreidae > Magallana > Magallana gigas. The sequence continues at coordinate 72,058,479 of NC_047560.1, read as the reverse complement.
TCTGACAGGTAAGTCTGAGTCATTATCATTGTAAATTATATAATATGTAGTCACAAGTCAGACTATATAGGATGTGATCTTTATCATTTGTCAATATAATGTAAGTACATATTTATTTATAAACAATCAACATCACATACTCAAATATAAATACAATACATGTCTGTTGAATAATTGACTCATCACATATATGTATATTTGTTTCTGTAATAAATGAATGAATTAATAATTAAATACATGTATATATGTTTATTAATTGATAATTATCATTGATACATTATAACAGACAAACATTGCTGTAACAATCATTATACAAGATGTGATGTTTGTAATCAATCTGTTCCATCTGACTGTTTGTGTCTGATGTTTGTAGATCTGAATCCAGCCACTGCTGATGTGATGGAGTCACTGAGTGAAATCCCAACCACAGGGACAGAAAAACCACAGCAAGGAAACCAGTGTCTGCTGAAACTGATGTCTCCCCCCGAGTTACTTCCCTCTCTCACAGTGACAGATGTTGATCGTTGTTATCACATTTCCTGTGTGACATCAGACCGGGTCTGTGTCAGTGATGGTGAAAACAAACTCATGTTGACGGACACAACAGGTGTCCCTCTACATCGTGTGCAGGATTCATGTAGTTATTTATATGGATTACACACAGTGAACAGTGAGAGTGAACTGATTTATATAGATGAGGATTATAACATCAACAAACTGTCAAAGGATATGAAAACAACCACCACATTTATAGAGACAACAGACTATACATGGGTACCATGGTGTGTGTACTGGTCCCCGTCCACTGGGGATCTACTGGTCGTGATGTATAACAATGATACAAAGACAGGCAAGGTAACCCGGTACAACCAGAGTGGACAACTCACACAAACCATACAGAACGACATCACAGGTCTGGGACTGTATAATAGACCTGTGTATATAACAGAGAACAACAATGGGGATGTCGTGGTGTCTGACTTCGACATTGGGTCTGGTGTTGTAGTGGTGACAGAACGTGGAGGAAGACATCGTTTCTCCTACACAGGACATCCATCAGGATCAGGACTAGTGCCACATGGAATATGTACTGACCCGCTGTCACACATCCTGGTGTGTGATGAATGGACCAAAACAGTACAGATGTTAAACAGTGACGGTCAGTTCCTGTCACATCTACTGATAAGACCATCAGGGATATTCTCACCACAGAGCCTGAGTTATGATGTCAACACTCACCGTCTCTGGGTCGGATCAGAGGACAACAACACGGTGGTTATATACAGGTATATCACCAGACAGGACGCTCTGACAGGTAAGTCTGAGTCATTATCATTCACATTAATTAGATATAGATAACTAAGACACACAGTCCGTGTTAATTATCAGTCAATAAGATACATGTAAGACATGTTTATCTGTGTGATTGTTTGTCAATATAAACAGCTCATTGTTACAGGGTTAGATGTATCTATTTCATTAAATAGATGTACTGTCACATGTCATTGTATTTAGTTTATTATTATAAATTGTCATTGTAATTGATATAATGAGGCATGTAATTGTAATTAGTTATTTTGTTACAAGTTAATTAAATTGGTTTAATTAAATAGATAAATCTTAAAGCATGTGTCTATGTTATCAGTTTAAACCTTAAATATGTAGATGTAGCTCTATCATTACATAACATTACATAACATGTATGATATTAATTAATTAACAGCTAATTAATGACTTGTAGATGAACACAGACCCCGTCCTGATGGGGACCCCATGTCCAGCTCAACACCAGCCGTATAATGGAGATAGCTGGGATATTGACAGGTTGTAAATGTTTCTGTACAAATCTAGTCTGCTCTCAAAACCACACATGTTGTTTGTCACTTTGTTCAACATCTGCAGCTGAAATTGAGCTGTGTATAATTCACATGGACTGTAATACTGACTCCTGTTTATTTCACACTTTGTGATCATCCAAACATGGCTGTCTGTTGCTGAGTGTGGAATCACTGGAATGTTATACCAATTTTATTTTGCTTAAAATGAATTATCATCAACATAAAATAAATATTTATCTGAAGTCTATAAAAACTGGATGTAAAAAAAAAATGAATGATTAAAATTTTTAATAGATCTTTATCAATTTGAACATTTATGGTTATCATACCCCCGCTCTGAAGGAGAGGGGGGTTACCATATACTGTTTTACCCTTGTGTGTGTCTGTCTGCCTGTCCGCCCTTTTGTACATCCATCTGTTTGTCTATAAGAAAAACTTCTGTCGCATTTTTCTCAACAACTGATCGTTGCCGGTGCTTAAAATTTCAATACACTCTTTGTTTGGGCATGCTATACGTTGGAATATATGTTTGTACCTGTTAAATGACGACTTTTGTTTAATTTTTGCCTAAATTTTCAAACAAATTGTCGTAAAGAATTTCTCAGCAACTATTGATTGCATATGCCTGAAATTTTAACAAATTCTTTGTTTAGGCATGCCATGATACGCTCGGATCTATTTTTGTACCAATTGGACATCAACTTCCTGTTTAAGTCGACTTTGCTTATTTTGTATATTTACATCAGAGCGGGGGTATTACTAGTGAGCATTGGCTCACAGATATCTGAGTAATATCATGTTGGTGTTGATCCCTAACTAAATCATTCATTAGTTTAATCTGTTTCCTGTAGATGGGCCAATTTTTCCTGACCATGAGGGGAGAAAATAGAACACATTCCTTGAAATCCTTACAGAGGAAGACAGAAAACAGACATTGGCTACGTAGACCACTCACTGCAATATGACGTCATTATCTTCAAGTACGCACTGACCCGAGTCACTCATGTCACCTATTACAATTGGTCTTTATCTGTCATCGTGTGGTGTGTGTCGTGCGTCTTTCCTTTACAATTTTACATTTTGAACTTCTTCTTGAAAACTACACGGCCAATTGTTACCATATTTGATGTGAAACATTGCTACAATAAGAAGAATTTAGATTAGATATAACTGGATTATCCGCTGAGTGACCGATATCTGGACTTGTTTTAAATAACGCGCCATTATTTGAACCTGTGTTACATGTACATGAACTATACAGTAATTACTTATTATTCTGTCTTATCATTTTTATTTCACAGTATGTTATCTGTTTAAAATAGTAATTTGTCATTTTACATTGATATCAATTGTTTAAACCGAGTTTTCCAAAGGAGAAATCCAGTTATTGAAATGGTGAAAGGGGCACGCCGGCGGGCAGCTGCGAGAAGGGTACCCCTATTGTACTGTAAATCAATTGTACATATATAAGAATTGTGCATAAAACTTGGATTTTTTGTTGTTGTATATTTATATTAAAAAATACCAGCTGTTGAACTTGGTCAATTTTACGCAGAATATTGCATATAGGGTACCCCCCCCCCCTCCCCATTGTACGGATAACTCTTCATAACTCTTCATACAGTTTTCAAGATAGGTAGTTGTTGTCTTGTAGATCAATTGTACATATATCAGAGATTTATATTTTGATTATTTATGTGTACATAAACTCTACAGTAATTAGTTTTTATACTCCCTTACATGGCTTATCAATTATATCTTGGTATGAGTGTAGTAAATTCTCATCTGATAGTATGTATTTAATTCTTTTGAATGCTTTTATAATACCCTGTAATTTAGTGATGGGAAAAAGATGTTACTTAAAATTGGGGCTTATATCTGAGGATTTTTTATTTTTCCTATTTGCAAAGAATAAATTTTGTTTATTGATTAAACATCATATTCAAAGGGGAGTAACTCAAATTTCAGTTCTTCAATTACAAACCAATAAAGAGTTATTCCCCTTTTTGTAATATTTTTAAGATAAAGTTTCATCTTAGAACTGGTTGTTGACCCCTGACATGTTTTTCTCTGATTAAGTTAATTGAATATCAGTAAATAATATTATAAGATTTTAAAAAATGCCCTTAATAAGAATATTATTGGTGGATTTAGCACATTTCTTTATATTGATCATGTAAATAGAAAACTCGTGTTTATGTGAATAGTTTTTGAACAATATTGTAACTAAGTTAACTTGTACTGCTTTTTTTTCTTCAAAATTTTTTTTTTTTTGTCTATTTACGTTAACCATGAAATACTTAATACTCATATACAAATGATTTTTGGTGAGTTGTAGCAAGTATATAGAACTCAATAAATGTGATATTTATTCATAGTTTCGTCTTTTTTCTTAGTAAGACAGTACTGTAATATTTGGTACAAAAAAGAATATGATACAGGAAATTTATGTACAAGAACAAGACAATTATTCATTGGGGCGAACCAAATAACTGACAAACCAATCTCCTTTTGGATTCACTATAGTAAGATGTTAATAGAGACTAGTCAACAACAAATTACAAAATGATTTTTTTTATCCAGGTATTCAAAGTTGTTTAAAGAATTTCATTTTGACTGATAGGTTTCATGCTGAGTATTATTATAAAAACTGTTATTTTGATATCATATATGTCCTAAGCTGAAGATTAATCCATAATTGTAACATGCAACAAAGTCTGTTATATAAACTTTACTATTGTATAAATAGTGCCTGTTTGTGAGGGTAAATGATGGAATTGACACCCTGAGACAACCATTGTCAACCAAACGGTGTCAAGTTCAACAGTTACCCTCCCAAATAGGCACTATTTATTTATTATACTGAATGTCTTAATTTAAAAAAAATGCTGCTTTTATATAGAAATGAAGTGAATGCTACGGCGAACCGTACGCGCATAATTTACGCACATATAACAATTCGTTGCGTTACCCGTTGCCTTTCATGTTAAATACTGAAATATGATTGGTCAAGACGCAGTTGATAATCCGTTCTTTTACCCTCAGCATTAGCGACAGACCTGGCAACGGGTAACACAACCAATTGTAACATGCGCGTAAATTATACCCGTACGGTTCGACGTAGAATTCACGTCATTTCTACATAAAAGCAACTGAGTTTTCTGTTAAATGAAGACATTCAGTATGATAAAATAAATAGTGCCAGTTTGGATGGAAACAGTTGAATTTGATACCCCTCGGAAACCATTGTCAACCTCCGCTTCGTGACAGTTGACCATGGTTTTATGGGGGTGTCAATTAAATACAGTTACCTTTCTAAACAGGCACTATTTATATAAAAACACATGTAATGTAACACGGAATGAGGAACTTTTACGTTTAAACTGTTACCCCGCATTATGCAATTTAACACATAAAACGTTTAAACTTTTACGTTTTAACCCTGCAACTGTGTAAAATAACCGCACACACATGTAACGTTACATAAAATAATGCACTTTAACCGCATATACCGTCACACGCAACAACACAATTTACGCGTACACTTTTACACGCAACCACGTACTTAACACATCTACCGGTACATACAATCAATCACTTAAAGGCATAAACAGTTACATGTAATCATGTACTTTTACACACATACCTTTACACACTATCGCACACTTTAACACATATACTATTATACACCATTGTCACAGACTTTAATGCGTATACTGTTACACACAAACACTTTAACCGAATATGCCGTTACACGCGATCGATCGCACACTTGGCTCATAACCGTTTGTTGCAATCACACACTTTAACACAGATACCATTACACGCAGTCACAAACTTAAATGCATATACTTATACTTGTAAACGTTTATTCCACACATATTCCACTACACGCAATCACACATACCGCTTCACACAATCACACACTTCAACACATATACGGTTACACACAATCACACACTTAACTACATATATCATAACAAGAAATCAAGTACTTTAACAGTTATACTGTTACACACAACAGCACACATTAAGGAGCGAGGTAGTACTCCTGCTCTATTACATATGTGCCCAACAACATGACCCACGTGGAGAGGTTGAGAGAGTCTCGTGTGAAATTTCTATGGGATATATATAAAAAAGAAGGGGGAATGGAAAGTGTAGTAGTTAATATATAAAGGCTCAGTACTGCCACGCTCCTACTAGCACTAGCTAGTGGTTAAACCCCTTAGCTCAGTCGTTTTTTAACTGAAGGGTCCAGAGTTCGAGCCTAGTTGTGGCCCGTACAGATGTTAAGTACTTTGTATGAACGACACACTTATTTGATATGCACGCGAAACAGAGCAGCAGAATATGTGTATGGGAAAGGATACCTGGGAAAGTCTTTCAAAGAACAGACCCGCTTTTTATGTCCATTTGACTGTAGTTTTCTTTACTCATGCTCTAACTCACCCGTTCAAACGAACATAAAATATTTATAAACTAAAGCTCAAAACACCAATATATAGGTACAGTTCGCGCGAGTGCAACATGCATTTTTTTATTATATTATATACATGTACAAACAACTTTCCGTTTTCCTTCATTCAACCTTCTACAATATACAAAAAAACATATTATAAACATCAATATCATCAAAATAACAAATTGACTGGGTGGGTGGGTGGGGGTCTGTTGCACGATAGGCAGCGATTTCTCCAATAACTTTTACTACTTTAAGCAGGTACCCAGGTAACTTTCGATACGCTTGAGTAACTTAATTTACGACCAATCACAGATTGGATATATATAAATATAACAACAACATTCATACACGTGTTACTTGTATCACTTATAAATATATTTACTTTTACATAGATATAATTGTAATGTTAAGACGATGCGTTAAGCTGTGTTGATGTCCGTGTCACCTGAATGCTTCGAATGCCTGAATGTAACTTTCTTGACCGGTATATATACTCCAGTGGCAGTTAAAGCTGAAAACCGTCCATAAGTAGACACCATTACACAGGTAGCTGGTAGGTAAACCCTTCGATTTCGTTACACCCGATTGCAAAACCGAGACTTGTGGCCGACATGTAGTATTCCTTTCGTGGTATTTGGATTTTAGGCATTCATTTCTTGTTGTATGTGCATATTCTGTATGTAAATAATGCATTTACCTATTTATTTGATGTAATTATTCTCCTTGCTTTAAAGAAGTGCGTAAACGTTGATAACTTCATCATGATCGAGTACCACGCCAAAACAAGATGTACGTTCACACAAGTGAGACCTCTACAGCGAAGTACCTTGACCTGTTAAGAGGTTTGGCCCTTATATAAGGGCTGTAGGGACAGCATTGATGAAAGAGAAACATGGCGGAAAGTGCATATTGACGAGCGGTGTTCTACTTTTAGGAGCCATCAAAACTAATACCCGACCAAATACTTATATGAATTCGTGTCAGTTTTACAACAACATACAGTATAATGGACCTTTTATATTAACAATAACAGAGAGGAGCTGTATTACCATACACACAGTAGGATAGATCTTATACAAAGGCAACAGAGAGGAGCTGTGTCACCATACAAACAGTAGGATAGATCTTATACAAGAGCAACAGACAGGAGCTGTGTCACCATACACACAGTATGATATATCTTATACAAGAGCAATAGACACGAGCTGCGTCACCATGCAACACACAGTAGAATGTACCTTATACATAAACAACAACATTCAATAGCTGCGTCACCATGCAACACACAGTAGAATGTACCTTATACATAAACAACAACATTCAATAGCTGCGTCACCATGCAACACACTAAAGAATGTACTTTATACATTAAAAACAACAGACAGAAGCTGTTTTACCATGCAACACACAGTAGAATGTACCTTATACTTTTACAACAACAAACAGGTGCTGTGTCACCATACGACACACAGTAGGATATACCTTATACATAAACAACAACATTCAATAGTGTGTCACCATACGACACACAGTAGAATGTACCTTACACATAAACAACAACATTCAATAGCTGCGTCACCATGCAACACACAGTAGAATGTACCTTATACATAAACAACAACATTCAATAGCTGCGTCACCATGCAACACACTAAAGAATGTACTTTATACATTAAAAACAACAGACAGGTGCTGTGTCACCATACGACACACAGTAGGATATACCTTATACATAAACAACAACATTCAATAGTGTGTCACCATACGACACACAGTAGAATGTACCTTACACATTAACAACAACATTAAATAGCTGCGTCACCATGCAACACACTAAAGAATGTACCTTATACATTAACAACAACATTCAATAGCTGCGTCACCATGCAACACACAGTAGAATGTACCTTATACATTAACAACAACAGACAGAAGCTGTGTCACAATGCAACACACAGTAGAATGTACCTTATACATTAACAACAACAGACAGAAGCTGTGTCACCATACAACACACAGTAGAATGTACTTTATACATTAACAACAACAGACAGAAGCTGTGTCACCATACAACACACAGTAGGATATACCTTATACATTAACAACAATAGACAGGTGCTGTGTCACCATACAGTACACAGTAGGATATACCTTAAACATTAACAACAACAGACAGGAACGCTGTCGCCATACAACACACCATATGTTTTACCGTATACATTTACAACAACACACAGGAACTTTGTCACCACACAACACACAATATGTTATACCTTATACATTAACAACAACAGACAGGGATTATGTCACCATACAACACACAATATGTTATACCTTATACATTAACAACAACAGACAGGTGCTTTGTCACCATACAACACACAATATGTTATACCTTATACATTTACAACAACAGACAGGTGCTTTGTAACCATACAACACACATTATATGTTATACCTTATATATTTACAACAACAGACAGGAACTTTGTCACCACACAACACACAATATGTTATACCTTATACATTTACAACAACAGACAGGAACTTTGTCACCATACAACACGAAGTAGGAGAGACCTCTTACAACACTGTGTGGATATTGTTGTGGTTTTCACATTAAGAATATATTGGAATTACTAAAGCATTATATCACTCTAGGAATATTGTTGTGTTTTTTATAAAGAAGATATCAGAATTTCTAAAGAATTATAAAAGTGTGGGGATATTCTTGCGTTCCTTATAAGGAAGATATATTTATTGAGTAATCGTTATATCCTCTTTACGGATCTAACACAAGAATATTCCCATAGTGTTATAATGTTTGAGTAATTGTGATATCTTCTTTCTGTTGACAACACACAAATATTCCTACCACAGTGTCATTCTGCACAAATTGATTGAATAAATAATTTACGAAAAAAATTACCATATCATAACATAGGAATACACTTGAATAGCCAAAAAAAAAATCAGTGAAATTTCCCATAGTTTAGTAATATAAATAAAAACATTAACATACGACTAACCACTACCAGAACAATATCTTTACCAATACAACACAGTCTTCTGTCAGTGAATTCTATAAACTGACCTTAACAACAAACAACTCTGCGTTTGTTTTTACTATATTTTGGTAAATACAAAACACAGTTACACGAGTAAAGTACTACAATTCATATCGACAAGACAAAGATATCAAAAAGAACCACATGTCGACCATCACAGCGTAAATCTTTGACATTGATATTGCTTCCCAACCTTAATAACATTGACTGAAATATGGACCATTTTCTTAAATACAGTGTATTCATTTGTTATTTCACTCTTTGTTATGTCTACGGGATTTATATAGGCATTAACTGTCACAAAAAAGGTTTGCCTATGACACTATCAGCTGTTACAAAGACATTTATCAGTGCTGATATTTCCCAATTCCATTGGATATCGCTATATTGTAAAATTTGACATATTTACACAGACTGTTACAATTCAACAATATCAAGTTGCCAAAGTGTCCAGAGTTTCTCTGTTTTGAAGAAAATAAGATAGAATAGCAGGCTGGAGCCATACTTGTCAGTGGATTCTGGCAAACCTGATGGGGAAAGTAAAACTATATTTAAATATTTTCAAATTTAATTTCATTTTAGCTTAATTTTGTAACTTCGGTTACTTCTAGATCATACATCGTTTAGTGATATATAATTAATGTTTCTTGAACAGGTCGAGACCACTATATTTTGTGACGTCGGCATAAATTCGCATACTGAATTAGCCATCTGTTTACTTTTATCGACGAACCAATCAGGTAAATGAGTTGCAAGGCACTGTGGGTTACTACACGTTTCAGTGTATACAAAGTGTATTGAAAATATATACCATTTTGAATTGTCCTTTGGAAACTCATTTAAAATGATTTTTCAAAATTGATGACATTAATATGGACAATTATGTCTGAACTTCAATTTCTACTCTCACATTTAAAAAAATATTGTATTTGAGGACTTATATCAACCTATTTAAGGTAGTACAAAACAGATAAGCAAATTTTTTCCTGAAATTTTTCTGAAATTTTTATATTTTTTTCTTTGGAATAAAATCTTTCAATACGTAACATTTGAAAAAAAATCCGACCTCACAATTTTTGCCCACATCGCCCCAAATCTACCATTGGAACCTCCTTTCAGTGGAGTGTAAAATGAAATCATATTTGACCTTTGACCTATTGATATGACCTTGAAATGTGTATGACATAACGCCTAAACACTGGTGGTGGTTGTTTCCAAATTTCAGGTCTCTACTATGAACAAAACACAAGTTTCGCATTTTTAAATGATATAAGGCTATATTGCACAAAAATCATATGAACACCATCCAAATGTATGTTTCAAAATATTCGAAATATGTTGTATCCTAAATTCATTTGGCCTTGAGTAATTGATTGATATGATTTATATTTTTTTCTTAAGATAATGGACTAAAATTAATTTTTACATAATATGAGGTCATTATTTTGTGTATTTGAGAAAATATTTCAAATAACTAATTTCAGGGGTGTTTGGTACTACCTTAAATACCCCATTGTCAAGGTTAAAAAGAGAGGTACGTCCTATTGAATTAGAGGCAGTGGGTACCGTTTTTTCACGTGATACCCCGTATTTAAGACATTACTAGAATGCGCGTTGATTTTTACTTCAGGGACATTCATCAGAATGCTTAACGGTCAAAATACTACATGTATATGCTGCATAGCATGCGCTTCTGCATTTGTATATTTGTGCATTTCTACTACCGTTGCTATTCTGTTAAAAATGTACAGTTACTTGTATTTATTTCTAGCGCACAATGATAAAGTCACCAATACACAATTGTGCGGTTTTTCTTATTTTCGTTGTTTGTACTTGTATGCGTATGTTTGTCAGTCGTTTGATACTGATCATTTTTGAAGCAACAATTGATCAACTAAAACAACAGTAATTTTCAATGTGAGCATGGAACAAATTTAATGGTACGCAAATCTTTCCTTTTTTACCCTCTAAAGTAAATATCAAAATGTACAAACATTCCGGCAAGCAATTAAATATTGTGAATAAAACAGACAAAAACCACGTGCGTTTGTTGAATCGTAAACACGTTCTAGACCGTCATGCATTGCAACTCATTCACTGGATTGGAGAATCTGTATGACGTAAATACTGTCACGTGTTAAATATTGCTATCCATATAAGGTAGTGTACCCGACCTGTTTAAGAGGCAGCTTCTTTGCGACACAAACCACATGCGAATTTTTTTTTTCCATTAAATGCTATGAGTAAGAGGCGAGATACTTACATACTGTATCTTAACCAAGTCTGTCAGTGCATACCAAGATCTTGCTATGCAACAGACAATTCGATAAGTAACAATTATTCTGAAACCTTTCCGACAGACAAAACGATGTTTAGCAATAAAACCGGGACCTTTAAAACAGACAAGTAGACCAAAAGCAATTATTCCGAAACATTTACAACGATCAACGATCAGCACCAATCAATCCGCGGGGAGATTCATGCAATATCGTAGAGATTATGGTCATCTGAATTTCGTTATCCAAAATAAAACAATACTGAATAATAATTAAAAGTGAATGTGTTCACTTATAAATAATATATATGCATCCGAGTCGCTCGTTGAAGCTATGGTGTCATGGTTATACGTAACAGTTAAAATTATAACTACTTTACAGTTATTTCTTCGGGATTTCTATAGGCATTAACTGTCACAGAAAAGGTTAACTGTTTTACCTTATCAAAAAATAAAGTTTGATAGCTTACTCTATTAGAATGTTAAGACTTCCCGCTCATTAGCACGCACGGTCCGGTAATTCGATCTGTTATACCGTGATATTTGTTATGATGTCTGCTAGAAACTCTCTTATACCGTAATATCAGTTATGATTTTTATTAGAAAACTATTGTTGACTGCATATAATATTGTCATTATTTACCGCAAATATGCTCAACTTCTTTAATTTTGATTTAAGGAAGGAGTCTTTTATGGTTTTCGACTTGTCAAACGTAAAATTGATTAATTGTTCTTTAAATTAAGATGAAAGGAAATTATAATAGAATATTTTTCTTTCTTTTTTATTTACTTACAACTTTGCATAGAACAAGTAATCAAAGTTTAGAATCTAACAAGGACTATAATTTTGGCGTAATATTGGAGTAGGGAAATATCACATATTGCGCAATTCAGAATTGCTGAAGATTAATGAGTCTGGTTTAGCATTTTAAAAACAATAACATTAATGTTGGATTTTTTCACTAATGTTAACTAATGATATGATACTTGGGTTTCAAAATATGTGTTTAAAATATGATTTGCCTATCAAACTACATTTTTATAGGCTTTTTAAAATGCCCTTCTATACACTGATTTTTGTGAATAAATCACTAAAATCAGTTTGTCTCTCTTATTAAATGGTCAATATATTAGCTTTTCTGCCAATTTATATCTTTTTATAAAGTCTTTATTATACATAAAAATCATAAATATCTTATTATTGGAAGCATGAAAAAATAATAAAAATTCCCTCACAATTTAAGAAAATTAGAGGAAATGCGGGCTAAGCAATACTTTTAGTATAAATAGTTATTCCAATTTAGAAGTATAAACTGATAGACATTCTAATATTCTATCATTTCACTTAAGAATAGAATCTTCATATCTTATATAAATGACTACAGACCTGCAACGAGCTACACTTGTTTTTGTCATCCTTTACGTTGAGGAAAAATGTAGTGACCTTGACCAGCTCTTATGCGAAAACAAAAAGGTCAAATTGATAAAACTGATAGAATCATTTTGTAATATGATCCGTTTGACTCTGTCAAAATTTTATGAATTTCTTATTATAAGAAGTATGTTTGATAACGAGAAGACTCCTTCCTTAAATACAGCATAGCATTTATGAACAATAACGATGTATAAGGGTATATGTTGTATGTCATATTTATTGTTTTGAATCTTTTGACAACAATTTTAGTAAGTTTTGGACAGAAGCAAGCCAGTTCAAGAAATGTTTACAGTATTCTTCTCAAATGTAAAAGATGGTCGCACATCCCCTTTAACAACATACTATATGCGTCTGTCAGCGAAATCTACTACCTGTCTTATCTAAGATAAGCCTATGTCAACAACAACCACGACCAATACAACATGTGACATGTGCAGAATACAACCTGGATATAAACAGGTCGGGAGTCCGCAATATATTTGTTTGGATAAGACAACGATTGCACGTAACAGATACATATGTCACAATATATTGGTACACCTTCAGCGTGATTACACTGACAGATCGGGAGTCCCGAATATATTTGTTTTGATTAGATTAATAAACCAATTACACGTACATGTACCAGGGACATTTGTCACGAGATACTGTAACAACTTCAGAGCGACAATATCCTGATAACAGCCTGTACTGTTGTTTGAAAAACGCATCATTTTGATTGGAGTCCATTCAACGCATCGCATACATTGAGAATATTTGATGAACAACAGTTATTAATACACTGCGTTAGTGAGTTCAAATGGTGAATATTCCATATGAATCCTTAAATGTGAGTATGATCAAACAAGTTATTGTTTATGGTGTAGGTACCAATAACCAATATATCCATAAGCTAGGCTATTACACTTCATCATATAAAATGGAAGGTTCATAGGCATGGAAGAATTGCAATGATATTGTCATCATGTTACATTAATTGATTCAAATTGGCAACAATAAATAATTGAGTGTATCCACTGTACGCTATCAACCCGAGGTTTTGTCATAGTGGTACAGCAATGGGCACAGAAATGGGTCCCTCTTACGCCAACAGATTTTTAGGAAAATAGGATCGCAGCCTGCTTCTTGGAGTAAAACCCATCAAAATATCTAAGATTTTTGTTTGGGGGCTGGCTGGTCCTGAGAGATATCTAGGCTAAAAACCATGCAGAAATATATTTTTTTACTGAAAGAATACTGTTTTAGCCTTTTTTGAAGATTAATAATAAAAAACCCAACTTAAAGCAGTATGATGGGTTCATTATGCCGAATTAAAAAAAATAGAAATATGATAAAAATATAAATTTATATAAAAAAAACATTGATATTTATTTGAATTCATTGATATTATTTTTCTCAATAATGCTTTATGTGCATACAGAGCATGAAGAATGTACGTCCTGAAGGCTTCCAAGTTTGTAAAAAAAAATTAAGCCGCAACCTCACCTGAGATTTGAAAAATTAAACTGTTCGATATATATTGTAGACACATATATATGACGTGGGGGAGGGGGGGGGGCAGTCATCTTTGATACTCAAAGTCATGTCCAGAACGAAATACAATTACTCAACAAATCGATAATATGTACAGAAACTATAAATACACTGTTCGCATGTTGACGATGCCGGGGAAGCAACAAATGACACAATAAAAGTGAGAAATTATTTTATTTCATATGTTGATCAAACATCATTCTGGTTTTGGATTTAAATACAATGTGAAAACATTGAATAGAATAGATAAAAGTAGTATTTGTCGGTAATAGAGTTTTCGGTCTTTAGTCGTGCAATTTTTTTTTGTTTGATATTTTTGTGTGCGCGTTATTTTCAGATTGTTTAACTATAGCAACAAAGTCGTCTTTTCAGTTTGTTAGGACCTGGAGCTACAAACCTGCAGCTACCATTTACAAAAATGTCGTTCAACGAACCGTAATTTATTTCCTATATACAAAACCTATTAATATGTTATCAAAGTATATGGTACAACGCGAAGTACTGACAACAAGAGGCCCATGGGCCACATTGCTCACCTAAGCAACAATATACATTATAAAATCAGCCATAGGGTGTTATATACCAAAATATATTGACAATGTCTTCTAAAAGATCCTGTATTTTAAAAAAAAATCACCTGGATATTGTTTATTATTGATCCTGTTTGTCACAGTATAGTCATTTCACACATTGAGCATTACAGTTCTCATGAAGATCTAAATCAAATGGAATATAAACCTACATCAAACTTGTAAAGCCCGATAATTGACAAAGGAACAGAGTGTAAACAAATTTAAAGGATCGAAAATAATGTCAAAATGCTTGCATATAAGTAAAACCACATATTATATCTCTTGAGTTCTGTAGAATTTAAAATGTTTTACTTTGTAAAATTGCACCCCCCTCCCCCCAATCTGGTTACACCCTACTCCTGAAAAATATGATTTTGACAAATTTGAATCTATACTATCTAAGGTTCCTTTCATTAATGTTGCAACTTTTTAAGAAAGTGGATTTTTTTGTTTTGTTGTTTTTTCCTCTCAGCATATTCCTTTGTAAATATTTAGCCTAGCCCCATTGTGGCCAAACCATACCCGCGGGGAACATTATTTGATCAAAATTGTTATTTTGACTAAAAGTTATTGTACTGACTACCATCAAGGAAGAGTCAACTTGTTGTTAATGCACATCTTTATTCAGTCATTGTATAACTAGAATGACGATTTACGACATGATGACGTGACTTGATGTAATAACACTTGATGTGACTAGATGTGATGATGTGATGATGTGATTAACTGGAAAAACAAAGAAAACATACATAAGTTTTGATGCTATGAATAAACAAACAAAACACACTCAGCATATGACAAATATCACTCTAGTAAATATATATGCCCCTGTTCTTGTAAACAATACTTTCACTTATATATATGCTCTAGTAAATTAGCAAATATAACGAAACTCGTACTACTAGCAAATTACACAATTCAAAATGAATATATATGTACGCCTATGGTAGAGTGCACAAAACATCGCATCTAAACAATGAAACCTTAAATTCCGATATATCATACAATAGAAACATGCTACGATGACACTTATAGCTTTAAATTTATATAACATTCTAGATATATCCCTTGTGCCAACATTCTAACATGTTACTAAAAATACATCTTCACAGTTGAACACTTTTGTTTACACATTTATACCTATCGTTTATACATAACTTTCTGCACAAAACAATACGCAAGCAGATTTCATGTTAACTTACCAACTTAGAAGTTTTCTCTCGTAGAAACAAACATAGTAAACATGGTAAATGTAAATGGTGTTCAGCACAGGGACTAGGAAAAAATCTAAACTGCTCGTTCCCCGCGAAAAATCCTAATAACAAAACCAAATCCGGAAATCCGGAATATTCTAGAATTCAAACTCAATCCGGAAAAATGTATATAATGTTAAATTGGCTATAACAATCCAGCCCCCTAATTGTGGAACATTATGTGACACAATTATACAAATCATAATACTTGATATATAATCAAATTATACATATTGAAAAAGTACCCGTGTCAATAAAATGTCATAGGTTGCCTTAGATAAGCAACAAATATGAAAAAGCACAATGAAAGTTTGATAACACATCACACAGAAGGTTCGTCCATTTCCAAAATAAGACACAGTTTATCTATTGGACGCATCAAAGTGTTCGTTGCTGTCTTTACTTTAACTTGTCGCACCAGTCCAAAACGATCGGGAACAGTCTCTAAAACCACACCCATGGGCCAGGAATTACGAGGAGAGTTCGAATCCACCACTAAAACCACATCACCGATTTTCAGGTTCCTCTTCACTTCGTGCCACTTTTGACGCTCTTGCAGTAATGGTAGGTATTCTTTCACCCATCGGTTCCAGAAGAGGTTGGCCATATATTGAACCTGCCTCCAACGACGTCTGCAGTAGTTGTCGGATTTCGTAAACACACCTGACGGTAAATTTGGCTGTTGTCTCATTAACAAGAGATGATTTGGTGTCAAAGCCTCTAGGTCGTTGTGATGATCGGAATTCTTGGTTATTGGTCTGTCATTGAGAATGGCCTCTATTTCACACATAAGTGTATTGAGTCCTTCATCATCTAGGATCTGTTCTCGAAGAACACTGTTCATCACTTTTCTTATGGTCCTGATGATTCTCTCCCAGACACCTCCATGATGGGATCCTGCTGGGGGGTTGAAATGCCAATCTATGTTTTTCTGTAGCATTGCTTCATGAATCTGTGACACATTCCAGTCGTTTATCGAGTTTCTAAGTTCACGATTGGCCCCAACAAAGTTTGTCCCATTGTCAGAGCGAATTTTCTTCACCTGACCTCTGCGTGCAATGAAACGACGTAAAGCGTTGATGTAGGAATCTGTAGTCAAAAAAGACGCAACTTCTAAATGCACAGCACGACTGGCAAGACATGTAAAGATAACACCATAACGTTTGACGTGACTTCTCTTCAATTTCACTTCAAAAGGACCAAAATAGTCCACGCCAACTCTAGTGAATGGTGGTTCATCAGGTATTAAACGATCCTCTGGTAATTGAGCCATTTTCTGTTCTCCAACTCTAGCTTTTTGGCGGCGACATACTATACACTTTGAAATCAACTTCCTGATAGAAGAAGGCGCATGTATTAACCAGTATTTTTGTCTTAATATAGAAAGCATATGATTTCTACCACTATGTTTCAGTTCACAATGGATCTGTCTCAATATCAGATTTGACACGTGGTGATCCTTAGGTAAGATGATTGGATGCTTGGTTTCAAACGGCATACTTGCTCTGTGCAATCGACCACCAACACGAATTAGTCCATCATCAAGAATAGGGTCTAATTTTCTGACATTGCTACTAAGTTTCACAGGATGTCCTTTCTTCAGCTCTTCGATTTCTGATGCAAATGATTTTCTTTGAATGAATTTCAAAATAGCAACTTCAGCTTCCTGCAAGTCCTCAGCTGATAAACATGTCTCAGCTGCTTGATTTTCTAGTTGTGTTTTGCGTTGAGTTCTGAGAAACAGTTTTTTCTTTATTTTGAGAATCCATGCCACACTTTTCTTTAACTTGTACCATGAGGAATGATAGTTCAAGAGTGTTTCAACACTATCAACATGATTATCACAGGATTCACGTGTATGAATAACTGCCCTCACTGTGACCTTTTTGACCTCTGGATCGTCAACAGGTATCTCATCAGAAAGTTCCATTGGTTTTTCAGCCCAACTATCATTTTTTGCTAACAAGACTTCAGGTGCTGTTATCCAATGTTTTCCTTGAAGAATGTCATTAGCGGACATGCCTCTTGATGCAAGATCAGCAGGGTTTTGTTTGGTATTGATGTGTCGCCATTCATCAGGTAAGGAGCCTTCGTGAATCACTGCAAGTCTATTTGCGACGAAGGTGTGAAATCTAGATGAAGTATTTCTTATATACCGAATAACTGCCATGCTGTCTGTCCAAAACACAGTTTCATCTATAGGTACATCTAACTCGGACTTCAACATCTTATCTGTGCGAACTGCTACTGTAGCCGCTGTCAATTCTAGTCGAGGAATTGTCGTCTGTTTTAATGGAGCGACACGTGACTTGCCTATAACGAATGAGCAATGAACTGCACCATCAAAGTTCTCCTGTCTTAAGTAGGATACAGTTCCATATCCACGTTCACTGGCATCTGCGAAGTGATGTAGCTGTGCGGACTTTATTTCTCCGAATTCAACAGGTTTATAACATCTTGACACTTTAAAGTCAGAAAGTCTCTCTAGATCTTGTAGCCATTCGTTCCACTGTTGTGCGAGATGTCCTGGTATCTTCTCATCCCATCCTAGCATGGATAAGATACCTCTTCTCGTTAAGGGTTGATCTTTAATGTCCATCTTGAAACAAAAAACATCATTTTCAACACACCACTGAACTCCCAGGGCTCTATCGATGGGAAGGGTATCATTTTCCAAATCCAAGTCTTTGACTTCCTTTGCTCTCCTTGAGACTGGAATATAGGTCATAACTTCTCGGCTATTACTAATCCATTTAGTAATATGAAATCCTCCTCTCATAAGAAGATCTTGCAAATCACACAACAGAGAAGATGCTTCAGTTACGGTTTTCACTGATTTCAAACAGTCATCCACATAAAAGTTTTTAAGGACAGTGTTGATGACTTCAGTGTTGTAAAGTCCTTTGTAATCGTGCGCTGTTTTCCTCAAAGCATAATTTGCACAACTTGGCGATGATGTCGCACCAAATAAATGTACTACCATTTGGTACTCAATTATGCGTTTTATAGGATTTCCATCCTCCCACCATAGGAATCTAAGGAAACTTGCATCCTCTTGTGGTACTTTCACTTGATAAAACATGCTATCGATGTCTCCCATGATCACTATCTCATCTTGTCTGAATCTTAAGAGTGTACCAATCAGAGTATTTGTGAGATTCGGTCCTTGTAACAGTTGTTCGTTCAATGAAGTTCCCTGATATCGAGCTGCACAATCGAACACAACTCTCAACTTTCTTTTCTTAGGATGGTATACTCCATGATGAGGTAGGTACCACACTTGTCCGTCATCTTGAAAAACTTTCTCATCTGGAACTTTGACAGCATATCCTTCTTCAAGAATCTTGTTCATGAATACACAGTATTCTTTGTGGAAGTTTTCATCACGACTGAATCGTTTCTGAAGTGAAGACAGTCTTTGTTCAACTTGTTTCCTGTTGTTAGGTAAACACAAGTTTTCTGACTTAAACGGAAGGCTTATAACGTAATGTCCGTCTTCAAAATGAATAGAATTTGACACACATTCTATGAATCTTCTGTCTTCCTTTGAGGGTTCACACTTGTCATCAATAGTTCTTTCATTAAAGTCATGATTAAACTGATTGCGAATCTGTTCCTCCAAGTTGTTCATTAGTTTTGCATCTACACGATTAACGGACACATATGTTTCGTTCGAAGTCGCATGAATTTCGAGTGGGCCATTTATCACCCAGCCTAGCAAAGTTTTTACAGCGAACGGTCCATTATCAACACTGGGTATAACATCCCAAGGCTCCATTGCCCTAGGCACATTGACTCCAATCAGAATTCCCACATCACTGTCAATCCTGGGAAGTTCAATATCACTGAGATATGGATAGTTCTCAATATCCTCTGGAGAAATCACATCTGTCCTCGATGCAGGTAAAGTTGGTTGTGTGTAGACCGGAGGAAGTTCCAACACATTCAAACCATTGATGTCGGATATTTCTAACCCGGAAATCACATGAGAAGTCTGAGTATGCTGTTGGCCCATTGTCGTAAGGTTCAGGTTCATCTTCCTTCCCTCCAGTTTTAACAATCTTGCAATGTCCTCCAAACAGAATGTTGCATTGCTTCCTGAGTCAAGGAAAGCATATGTTTCCAGGTATTTGTCACTGAACTTTGACTTGACTCTGACCGGCACAATAGGTAGCGCTTGTTTTCCAGCCCCCATATGAACTGTAGATGACATAGCAAACAAAGGGTTTTCACCGTCAGTATGTTCTCTTGAAGTTGAAGCTCCATTTGTTCCTTCATTCTGTCGAGGATCAACGTGAAGAATGGATGGATGATACTTCTTACAATGAGCACATGTCATTCTTTGTCGACAATTAGTTTTCACATGTCCATATCTCAAGCATGCAAAACACAGTCCATTCGTTTTCAAGAATGCATATCTGTCTTTAAGAGGTAGAATAGTAATGCTCAAACACATGTCCAATGAATGGGCTCCATTACAGAATGTACAATGTTTGAAAACTGGTTTCATCTGTGTAGCACTGTTATCATAGAAAGATCTTGTGTTGGTTTTCACAGCAAAGTTTTTATGTGCTTCTGATTTCTTCTGGTCTTGAAAACGTTTGTTGGCTGAACTGCTCATAATTTCTCTTCCGTATACAGGATCTGTTGCTTTTTTGGCTTCTTTGCGAACAAAGTCAGCAAGATGGTGAAACTTCACAGCTTGTTTCTTCTCTTTCAGTTCATATACACAGCTTCGCCATTTGTCGTGAAGGTAAAATGGTAATTTCTTCACTAACAGTTTCAAATTTTCTGAATATTCCAGTACACGACCAGTATCAATGTTTTCAACAGCATATTGACACTCACGCAAAAATATAGCAAACTGATCTAAAGTTTTTGCACTGTCCGGTTTTACTGGAGGCCAATCGAGAGCTTTCTTCACATATGCTTGCGCTATAATGTCAGGGTCTCCATAACGATCCTTCAACTCTTCCAGTGCTGCTTTGTAGCCACGTTCAGCATCCAGATATGAATAACCAGAAACGATTCTTTGTGCTTCACCAACAGTAAACTGTAATAGATAGTTCAACCGTTCTTCGTATGATTCCGTATTAGAACAAATTCTGGCATTGAATTGTCTGAGAAATCTTGTGTAATTCATAGGGTTTCCATCAAACTTCTGTAGATCGGCTTTTGGTTTGTTCAATTCACGAGCGACAGTCTGTATTTCACTGCTTGGTTCATATATGGGTGTTGACAATTCTGGTCTAACTAAACGTTGCACAGATCGATGAGGAATGCGCGGAGTAGAATTGTCACATGTGAACTCATTTTCACGATCAAGATCAAAAGTTACAATTCTGTCTATATTTTCATTGATGAGGGAGTTTTCTAGTTCTTGGTCACGGAGTTCACTTTTCTCTAATTCTTCCAATAATTTGGATCGTGCATCACTTATCTGAAGTTCAGTTTTAATCTTCAATTCTTCTTCTTTCATTTTCAGCTCCAGTTTAGCCGCTTCTAATTTTCGTTGTTCATCTAAAGCTGATGCTTTGGCCAACAGTTCTGCTTTTCGTTGACTTTCTTTTAATTTCTCGAGTGAAATTTGACTTGAAGTTCTCGATGCACTCGACAGTCTCGATTTCACATCAGATGGTATTTTCTTTGGAGTAGGTTGCACTGAATGTTTCCCGAACCACTGTTCTACAGAATCTTTCACTTTATGAAATCGGGAATTCCTGTCCTGAAATTCTTTGTCATCACTTTCTCCACTTCCGGTCGAAAGTTTCAATAAGCCCTGAAGACTTTCATGTGTAAATAAAAGTTCATCGTAAACTTTCAGCCATTTCTTGTACAGTTCTTTGACTTCATTCACATCTGTTGATGTTGTCAATAATTCTTCGATATCCTCACTCAAAGACACCAGTTTATTTTCACATCCCCTACGATACTTAGACTTACGATCGAGATGATATTCTAAACCTTTCTCGGTATGAGTTCTAGGTCTTGTCTCTCCCGTAGCACCATCCGCCATGACGAAGTACAGCTTCTTTAGGGACAAGATCTTCTAAGTTGTTAATGTTGTACTGACTACCATCAAGGAAGAGTCAACTTGTTGTTAATGCACATCTTTATTCAGTCATTGTATAACTAGAATGACGATTTACGACATGATGACGTGACTTGATGTAATAACACTTGATGTGACTAGATGTGATGATGTGATGATGTGATTAACTGGAAAAACAAAGAAAACATACATAAGTTTTGATGCTATGAATAAACAAACAAAACACACTCAGCATATGACAAATATCACTCTAGTAAATATATATGCCCCTGTTCTTGTAAACAATACTTTCACTTATATATATGCTCTAGTAAATTAGCAAATATAACGAAACTCGTACTACTAGCAAATTACACAATTCAAAATGAATATATATGTACGCCTATGGTAGAGTGCACAAAACATCGCATCTAAACAATGAAACCTTAAATTCCGATATATCATACAATAGAAACATGCTACGATGACACTTATAGCTTTAAATTTATATAACATTCTAGATATATCCCTTGTGCCAACATTCTAACATGTTACTAAAAATACATCTTCACAGTTGAACACTTTTGTTTACACATTTATACCTATCGTTTATACATAACTTTCTGCACAAAACAATACGCAAGCAGATTTCATGTTAACTTACCAACTTAGAAGTTTTCTCTCGTAGAAACAAACATAGTAAACATGGTAAATGTAAATGGTGTTCAGCACAGGGACTAGGAAAAAATCTAAACTGCTCGTTCCCCGCGAAAAATCCTAATAACAAAACCAAATCCGGAAATCCGGAATATTCTAGAATTCAAACTCAATCCGGAAAAATGTATATAATGTTAAATTGGCTATAACAGTTATAGTTTTTCTGGCCAGTTATATTCTAATTAGAAGATTTAAAATAAAATTTATCTTAATATTCCTATGTAAACATTATATCCCCTATTGTGGCCCAACCTTACCTCCGGTACCATGATTTCAACAAACCTGATTTAACATTATCTGAGGATGCTTCCACACAAGTTTCAGCTTTTCTTGCCTAATGATTTTTTAGTAGAAGATTTTTAAAGATAAACTCTATACATTTCTATGTAAAACTTCGACCCCCCCCCCCCCAACCCTTACACCAAGGGACCATGATTTGAACAAATTTTATATACACTACTGTAGATTCCTAATTAAACGCGAGGAATTACTTTCCACGTAAAATCGCTTGAAGCTCCTTCGGAGCGGGGGTTTAATGATATTTTTGAAAATTTCTCTAAATTTGTTTCTATTCTAAAACGCTAAAAAAAATTATTATAATATTTAACATATGATGGACGTTCAAAATTGGAAAAATTAGGTCCTAATATGGTCCTAATATGGATCGGATACATTAAGCTTCATGTTTTAGACAGAACCGTTATAATCCGAGTCTCCTTTTACGAAGTTCAGAAAAAAATTTCATGAATTATGATATATACTAGTATATTATGTAAGCATGCTATTTGTTTTAAAATGCGTCCACCCCTCCCCCCCCCCCCCCACCCCCCCCCCCCAACCCCCACTCTGCTGTAGCCAGACATTTCGCCATTAAGAATTTTTCGTAAAGAAGATTCATATGTGTTATTGCAAGAGCTGATCCAGAGGGAGGGAACACCCCCGCCCCCAGAAACACAACTATCCGTCGGAACCCCCCTTCCCTCCCATCCGAAAAGAATCTAGATCCGCTCATGTAACCAGTGCTTGATTTTAAATTTCAATATCTCAAACTTAAGAAGTGAACACAACAAATAAAATAACATACAGCTGATTTTGCGTCTGAAATTGATCAATTGTAATCATTTGAGCATTAAATGTTTCTGCAAACTTTGATATTAAACGTTAATAGCATCGAACAAATTAAAAATGGCAAATGAGGACTAACTATGTTTTGTCACGAAATACAACCCTGGCAATTAACGTTTTAATCTAATGTTTTTAAATACGGACAAATTCTCATAGAACTGTTAAATTTTCTTTGGTTTTCCCATATTGTTGTATTGTAAACATGCATTTTCATTTAAAGCGGTTTCTGAAATTAAAACTTTTTTAAGTAAAAGAAACAACAGTGTTTTGATTTTTATTTTAAGCAGTTTCTGAAATTATTTTTTAGAGTAAAATCAACATTTGTACTGATTCGATTATCATTCTTAAAAGATAAAAAAAAAGGAGTGTTAAAATATTTTACTGCTCATCGTATTTCTCGAAAAGGATATCATTGAAATTTGAAGTTGCCTTAGATTTTTTGTTTTATTTTAGGTTTTTTATTTTTGTTTTTGGGTTTTCTTTTGTTTTTTTGTTTTGGTTGATGAGTTTACCCCCATCCACCTTTTTAAAAAAAAACGATGCCACGTGCCTGCAAGGCAAACTAACGAGTCTTTCAAATTTAATTCCTATAAATCGTTATGTTCGAAATCATTATTTACACGTAACACTATGTATAGTAACAACGGGAGTCGCACCCGGACTGAGAAATATGCTTTCGCCCTCCCCCCTCCTCCATCAAACATGTGATATTTTGTACGGGTATCGCCCTAACTGTTATATATAGTTTATTAACAGTGGTCACATTTCAATGGGGGTCAGTTTTAAACGTATGGGGGTCGTTGATCTACAAATCTGGAATGACCTCTACGTTAGAAGAATGACCTCTACTGACCCTGGGTCAGTCTACGTAAAAACTTGAACCCACGGTCAATATTTTACAGGGATCACTATTTGTCATTACATCAGCAAAAGAATAATATACAAGCGATGTTCTGACTCCAAGGCCATTTTGTTCCTAGTCTCAGTTTAACAAAAGCAGACAAATGAGACTGAGATCAAAAGTGAGCTCATCTAAGTTTTATGGACCCGGGCCATATCACATTTCAAGTCAAATACGTAAGTTTACAAGAGCCTAGTTGATTAAGCTGACACTGTTTCAAGCAGACAGTGAAGTGGATCAACATTATTTTTAAGACCTTTACGGTTTACCTCCCTTGGCACATTACATCCTCAAGCAGTCATCGTGTGTAAGAAAAATAATCCACTTCATTTCTCAGCTTCATTGTTAAAAAAAAACTACGGTTTTCGTAATAAGAAAACACTAATACAGGATTGACGCAATAGGTATTATATTTTCATCCCAGTTATCACGCTGTTTCTTTGTAATCTTATTCAGAGAGAGAGAGAGAGAGAGAGAGAGAGAGAGAGAGAGAGAGAGAGAGAGAGAGAGAGAGAGAGAGAGAGAGAGAGAGAGAGAGAGAGAGAGAGAAACAGGCAGACAACATTTCAACATGCTAATGAATAACCTACTACAAGAATACAATGATATAATGATATGATGATATATAAAGCGAAGGAAAGGCACTGACAAGATATAAAAACCCCCTCCCCCGCCCAAAGCTCAACGTCAGGAGTGACCAGTGTCTTGGTCGATAAATGATAACTTGCTTACAGAACATAAGTAAAAATGACCAAGATTATTCTCTTTAAATAATTTCTGCACTTTACAAAAAAAAATCAATTAACCAATATTGTATTCAATGTTCCAAATCCCGTCTACTTATTGCCAAATTCATAAGTAATCTTATGCATTTCATGCGCAGATCAAAGCCAGGGCGCTCCCTCCCTCCCTGGCGAATTCCCATAGTATAGTTACCCGAAATAGACCTCGGATCCCACGAGCAACCCCCCCCCCCTCTCCAAGTTTCCACCGAGGAATATTCATAGCTTAGTGAATTCATTTCTTTTGAAAATTTGTATTGCGGGTATGGGGGATTTTGGCGAGCGCTCACTCTGTTGAACACGCCTCTGTTATTGAAACATATATATGGGTCATAAATATAATTGAGAGTCAGACAGAGATTTTAACAATAGAAGCGTAACCAGAGCATGTGAATTTGAATGGTTTCAAATAAACTTATTTTTATCTGTAAAAATTCTGTCATAATGTTTTAAATCTTACATAATAAATAAGCAATCAGAGAGAAAGAGAGAGAGAGAGAGAGAGAGAGAGAGAGAGAGAGAGAGTTTATTGAAGAATGTCAGAGATAGTGACACAGAGAGAACAATAGTACATGTTGTTCAGGAAAGTGAATGAGATAGAGAGAGAAATAAAGAGAAAGTACATATTGAGAGAGAGAGAGATAGAGAGGGGGTGCATTTCTTAA
Organism: Magallana gigas; assembly: GCF_902806645.1. Lineage (NCBI taxonomy): Eukaryota > Metazoa > Mollusca > Bivalvia > Ostreida > Ostreidae > Magallana > Magallana gigas. The sequence continues at coordinate 72,031,819 of NC_047560.1, read as the reverse complement.
GAGGTTAATAATTTACCCCTCCTTACAACCAGTCATGACATTGTAGTTAACATGGTGATGAATAACTTAAAGGTCGTCTATTCGAATTATTTATTTTAAGACCTGCAGCTACTTTACTATTCATAAGAATGTCGCACAACGGACATTAATTTATTTCTTATATTAAAAAAGCCCTGTTATTTAACATAAACATATTGAGGTGGATTATCGTTCACAAAAGCCCTAAATTAATTCTTACTAACACCATAACACGAGAGAGAGAGAGAGAGAGAGAGAGAGAGAGAGAGAGAGAGAGAGAGAGAGAGAGAGAGAGGTTATGTGTATATATCTGAAGATGTTAATAGTTTGAGTTATCTCCCTTTTAACATCGAGTCATGACAACTTACAACCGCATATAGTATACACTGTCACAATGACATCAAGGGATGTCCAACTACATCATACATGTAGTATACACTGTCACAATGACATCAAGGGATGTCCAACTACATCATACATGTAGTATACACTGTCACAATGACATCAAGGGATGTCCAACTATACATCATACATGTAGTATACACTGTCACAATGACATCAAGGGATGTCCAACTACATCATACATGTAGTATACACTGTCACAATGACATCAAGGGATGTCCAATTACATCATACATGTAGTATACACTGTCACAATGACATTAAGGGATGTCCAACTACATCATACATGTAGTATACACTGTCACAATGACATCAAAGGATGTCCAATTACATCATACATGTAGTATACACTGTCACAATGACATTAAGGGATGTCCAACTACATCATACATGTAGTATACACTGTCACAATGACATCAAGGGATGTCCAACTACATCATACATGTAGTATACACTGTCACAATGACATCAAAGGATGTCCAATTACATCATACATGTAGTATACACTGTCACAATGACATTAAGGGATGTCCAACTACATCATACATGTAGTATACACTGTCACAATGACATTAAGGGATGTCCAACTACATCATACATGTAGTATACACTGTCACATTGACATCAAGGGATGTCCAACTACATCATACATATAGTATACACTGTCACAATGACATTAAGGGATGTCCAACTACATCATACATGTAGTATACACTGTCACAATGACATTAAGGGATGTCAAACTACATCATACATGTAGTATACACTGTCACAATGACATTAAGGGATGTCCAACTACATCATACATGTAGTATACACTGTCACATTGACATCAAGGGATGTCCAACTACATCATACATATAGTATACACTGTCACAATGACATTAAGGGATGTCCAACTATACATCATACATGTAGTATACACTGACACATTAAGGGGTGTGGGACAGGGTCTTCCTTGACCAAGACCCGTAGGATCGTTTAATTTGTGTGTGTGGGGGGGGGGAGGGGGTCAAATCTACAAACAATTCTAGACATGTAAAACATTGTATCGCCTTAGTCATTATTACTGGTATTCTTATTCATTTACCCCTATCATTTTGTTTTACATAGGGGCTTACTTTTAAAAGAAACTGTGAGAGGAGAGGGATTTACATTGAAAGTTTATCTTTTTTTTTATTTACTGATGTATATCTAATGAAAGTTTCCGCTTTGAAAAATGGGGGGGGGGGGCAGTGACAGCTGGCAGAGAATCAATTTTTGTTCACCCTAATCTTATTTTACTTTTTAATTAAAAAAATCTAAGCACGGAATCAGCCCCTTGAATTCCCTACCTATCCCCCACCCTTAGTCCACATCCAACCCACACAAACATGCCATGCAAACAAATAACTACCCTCCCTTTTTCTAAAAAAGAAAAAAAAGTAGTTCCGTGCATGCATTTTTTTTTACACAAGACACACAATTTTTGTCAATTTATTTAATTATTTCATACTTAATCAAAGTGTTATCAAACGGGCTTAACCCCCCATTTTTTGTGCAAAGTTAGACCTAACCATTATACACATAGAAGGTTCAGCCCCCCTCCCCCCAACACTTTTTCTTCCAGCAAGAATAATTGATGTGAAATTTACCTTGAAAAGATTGAAATACTGAGAAGTTGGATACTATAGGTATACTAACCTCCTCCACCCCCCTTCTTATGAGTTTGGGAATTCGGTTTTGTCCAGATTTCTGAAGATGAGTTTAGCCCCCCCCCCCCCCCCACCACTTTGAATTTGCTTTTGACGCCACTGCCCCGCATGGAAAATGTTTCATGAACTGCGCATGCATGGTGATTGTCGCACCTGTTAAGAGTGTTTCCTATCTCTATATAATGCCAACGGCGGTCAGAGCAGTTTGAAAAAAAAATTATAATTTCATTCAATTTTACGTTTATAATTTGATTTGATAGAAGTGCATATGCCGACTATTCATGACATTTTGTTTAGTGACTTAAGTTCAACAAGAGCGATGTTTGTGCTGCTGAAATAAACATTATTTCCGGTCTTAGTCAGAACAACACAGCGTGCTAATTATAAAATGATGAAACTTCTTAAAAATTGTAAACAAGTCACAGAGTAAATCGGCTTCTGGGTAGGAAGAAATGCTAGAGGTAATACAATATCATAAGTGTTAAATAATTATCAAAACAAATTCTGACCAATGTTACTTGGAAATATGTAGACACACAGGATTGCTTTAGAAGTCATCTGTGGCATGAGTTCCATCTCTTTATACATGACATTTTGTGTTACAGAAGTAGATCTACCATCAGGCCCTCTGTACAGAAATTCCTGGACTGGATCCGCCTCAACCACTCCGTAAATTCCTGGATCCACCACACCTTCTTCTTCCACTAGGTTTGAAATTTTCATATTATTCATGATATCGTATTCAACCACAGCCCCCCCCCCCTTCCCATTCCCCCGCAAACACATAAAAAAAGTTTTCTTTGAGCATATACCGGTAAATAACTGATATAAAGAGGATATATTGTGTGATTTTATATTTGCTTTATCCAACGAGTTAAAATTGTGTATATATTCGCGAGGTTTGCCGAGCAAATATAACCATTTCAACGAGTTGGATAAAGCAAATATAAAACCATACAATTATAGATGTTCTATTTATCTCATACAATTTGATTTATATTATGAAGCTTTTGAGACAGTCCCTTATAGACCTGAGTTGATTTTTTTCCTTTCGATATTGTGATTTTTTTTAAAGTCGTCTGAAAAGAAAATGATTTTTTTTTTTATAGAAATCAATAAGAATTAATCTAGTTAATGACTATTACCTTTTTATTGAATTTATAACCTGGTATTAGCATTTGGCGGTTGAATGTTTGGACCATGTAAGCTGAAGCTCACCAAAGGAAAACACATGTACATAGTTTTATATATTTTGATCTTTTTAATAAGTTTATAAGTTGTTTCAAATTATAAAAAATTGGTTTGACACAAATTACTTATAGGCTAGGTCTACCTTAAATAATTAAAATTGTTCTGTGTAACAAGACCCCCCCCTCCCCCCTCCCTCTAGATCCTTGCATGATATGAAGTATTCTGATTACATTACATACTGATATTCAATCAGTGTGTATGCATATGGCAATTGTTTTACTGATTTAATGCATTTGTAGGAATAATAAAATTCCAATATTATTAAATAATTACCGTACTTTCACATAATACTGATTCGATATACCCGGAATTGATGGAGCATAATACACTAAGCTCATGTCAAAGTTGTTATATGGATAAAAGATTAGTCTGTCTCAATAAATCCCCTAATTTAACTTGTAATTAACAAATTGTAATAAAAGACTCGGAACATCCCAGGCGATTTTAAGTGTGCATATATCTCTATTCATATATGTGTAACATTTTTAATATTAATCATGAATTGTATACTCGAATATTAAAATTGTTATTGTTATAGGATTTAGAAAAATAATTCCAACGACCATTTATATATTTTGCAACACTTCATACAAAAGGAGCTCTGGCAGTGTCCTTTCATGGTACACCATGGCGCGTTATCGAATAGGAGTCCCTTCTCTTAATTTTGATATGTCAACAACAACCAAGATCAATATAACATGCAACACGTGCAGTATAAAACCTGGATATAAACCGGTCGGGTGTCCTCAAT
>NC_047560.1:71732703-72022703 GCF_902806645.1 Magallana gigas | reverse complement strand
TTAGCTGAAATGATAAAAAAGGATAGAAAATAGAACAAAAAGTACATATCTCCCAGAAAATGTCAAAGTAAGATAGAAGCGTGAAATAACGTCAGATATCATGAGTATATATATATATATATATATATATATATATATATATATATATATATATATATATATATATATATATATATATATATATATATATATATATATACTTTTTAATTTGATCTTATATCCAAAAAGACCTTTATAAAGAACCTGCTTTACATAATCCCAAAGGAAATTATTCTCATTAATGAGACCTAAACCCTTCCATTCATGGACTTAGCAGGAATCCTATATAGAGCACAACTCTAAATCACTTTATTTTGATTTAACAGGTTGTGATTTAAAGACCTAGACCTTCTAAACCATGAACACATCAAGCTCAACATATAGAGTACATCACTGTTCTAAGTGTCCGGGGGACACAGAATACCATTGTGTATCGTGTCCATGTGATCTGTGTCCCCGGTGTAAAGAGAATCATGTGAAAGATCTCCAAACAATAGACCATGATGTTGTGTCACACCGTGATAAAATCAATTACATCCCAACACAAGAGATCTGTGTGAGACATCCTAGCCATGTTTACGTAAAGTACTGTGAGCCTTGTCAAGTTCCTGCCTGTAATAATTGTCAAAAACATAGAAAACACACTCGGATACATGTAAAAACAGCCTATAAAACAAAGCGACAACAACACAGAGGAACCATTCACACCATCAGGAGTGAGGCTCTCTTTTACAGACCTGTTCTCCTGACAGGAATCAAAGCTGATTTCAAAACCTGTCACACAAAATCCTCCCTCTATCAATCAGAGATATTAACAAAGGCCCAGACACTGAAGAATCTCATTAACATAGTGAGAAAAGATTTCATGAAAAATGTGTTTTGTGACTTTGATTTCAAACACAGATGTTTAAAACAGATGATAGAAATGAGTAGACATATAATCATCCTACAGTGCTATGAACACAGATATGTACAGCCAAAATTCACATTTAGTGCTCTACAATTCCTCTCCTCCATGAAAACAGCCCTCCCCAAGATACGTCATGCACTCCACACAAGCCAGCTCTCCATGACTGAGTCACTCAATAAGGAGGATGTAATGAAGTCACTTACTGCAATCCAAATCACAGAGAGAGGAAACCGACGCGTAGAAAACCAGTGTCTGCTGAAATTGATGTCTAGTGCTAAGTTTCATCAATCACTCACAGTGACAGGTGTTGGTATTTGTAATCACATGTCCTGTTTGTCATCAAACCGGGTTTGTGTTAGTGATAATAAAACCAATCTCATCTTGACAGACACAACAGGTGTCCCTCTACATCGTGTGAAGGATTTATGTAGAGGAAATGGAGGATTCCACACAGTGAACAGTGAAAATGAACTGTTTTACATCGATATAAATGATAACATTAACAAACTGTCAACGGATATGAAAACAACCACCACATTTATAGAGAGAACAGACCCTAATTGGATACCATGGTGTGTACACTGGTCCCCTTTCACTGGAGATCTTCTGGTCGGGATGTATATAGATATTTATATATGGTATAGAGGGACAGAGAAAGTAATGACAGGCCAGGTAATCCGATACAACCAGATTGGACAATCTACACAAACCATACAACTCGGCAACAGAGGACTGGGATTGGATGTAATACCTAGCTATATAACAGAAAACAACAATGAGGATATCGTGGTGTCTGCCTTTGTCTCTTCATCTATTTCTGGTGCTGTAGTGGTGACAGAGCGTGGAGGAAAACATCGTTTCTCCTACACAGGCCATCCACCAGGATCACGACTGCGACTACTTGGAATCTGTACTGACCCGCTGTCACACATCCTGGTGTGTGATTCTACAACTAAAACAGTACAGATGTTAAACAAGGACGGTCAGTTCCTGTCACATCTACTGATAAGACCATCAGGGACATTCTCACCACACAGCCTGAGTTATGATGTCAACACTCACCGTCTCTGGGTCGGTTCACAGTCTAACAACAAGATGGTTGTATACAGATATATCACCAGACGGGACGCACCGACAGGTACTTGTGCTTAATAATCAATAGTAAAATACATAAAATATGTTTCTGCAAGTGTGGATATTAGCTTATATTTGTTGATCGATTCTCAACATTACACGTTTCAAACAGGTGAAAATACATTACAAACCTGTTAATAAATATTTGATTTCAATTATAAAATTAATATTATAATATTTACTCAGAAAATTAACAAAAACACTGATATATACATTTATTGCTCAAAAGAAATATTCTTATCAGTGCCGTTAATACGTATGATTACAAACTGAAATCGGGTTTTCATTATTCGGCGGGTTTTTTCTTCTCACATAAATATTGTTTTTGGTTTCAGACAATAAGATGTTAAAATACTAACAGTAAATTAACCTTTAAATATTTACAATGATACTTTCTTTAAATTATTTAAACTTGGATTAGTCGCATAGGTTAGAAAAAATTGCTATACAAACAACCGATTATATTTTTATAGGTTGGATAATTCGCGTAAATTAAAATGTTCCGTACATAAAACCAGAGAAAAAATCCAATCGATTAAACAAAAAAGAAAGTTGTCATTACTATTTTGGATTTTTTCCTAAAAATACTTCAACATTGTATTGAAAAAAGAATAAAAGTGATTTAAGTTTAAGACTCAATATTTGTATACATAATCTGGGCCCCGTATAACGGCGTATCTATCAAAGTATATTTGAATTAAGTGCAATGCGTATCGATTCCCATAAAAATTAATCGCATGTGCACATTATAGGCAAATCCTTGTGTGTAAATTACTTCTTGATGCTTTTCGTGTGTTACTGTGTTAATTAATTGTAGAAATATTTTAATCGGGATTCCTAAGAATTTAATTTCCGGAATTCATAGAAATGAACAGTATATTTTATTTCTATGTTTGCATTAAATTCTGTTCAAATAATTGTTAAATTTTCTTTCATTAAAATTGTGTGCTTCATCAAATACTGATTCCAACTACCTTGAAGTCATAACATTTCTATTGGTTATTGACGAAAAAAAATAGGGAGATAGAGAGAGACACAAGACCATCCAATGAAAAAAAAATACACAGAGTTGATTGACAGATTCAGCTATGTGCAGTTGTTACCCGATGTCCGAGGTTTTGTGTGCTGAATGTACACAGCAGAATAGTCGCCGTATGAGTTATTGATGTAATGATCTTGAGAGTAAAAGTTGATTTGGGTTTGTTTCTATAGAAGTCATGTTTTGCTAACTTTATATACTATTTTTAAGTAGGGCGAATTTCAATACTGTACCAGTACTGAAACGTCATAAAAAACGCTATACTCTAGATCTGTAACTAGTCTCCTTTAAATACCTTTTTTTGGTTTGTCAAAAATGAATTCAATTTTGTTCAAAGATAAGTATATATTTTTTTCTATATTTTTTTTTACAAGGGTACCTACAAAAGAGTTTTACCAATCATAAACATTTCAAAATAATGTAAAACACGGGCGACATTTCGAAATAACTAAAATGTCAGATAGTTCCGAATAAAATCTGATTAACGTTTCACACGGTTCTCGCACGCTTTGCTCGAAACAATTTACACGCTTTGCCCGAAACGCTGCACCCTTTGTCCGAAACGCTGAACGGTTTACACGAAACGCCTCACGATTCACACGAAACGCTAAAAGGTTTGTACGAAACGCTAACAAGTTTACATGAAACGTTTCTCGCACGAAAGTCGCAACTTTGTTGGTGAAGTAGTACGTTTCAGGGTCGGCATTATCAATGTAATCAATGAATCACCATAAGAAGCATTTTATATGGTCAATTATTGGTATATCCTGAACCTAAAAAGAAATCCTGCATCGAAGAAGAAAATAAGGTTCATTAAGTTTTAGTTGCGGAACTGGAAACATTGTAAACATAACTTATCTTTATTCTATCTATGAATACATAAACTTAAATTCAAAACAAAACGATGTCATTAGACAGTAATACCCGCACCAAATGTTTGCCCCTAAATCACGCTCTATCGTGCCAGTTTTAGTCAAAAAGAAGGCCACATGCAATTTTCGGTACTTTTTAAAACTTATAATTTTCACAAAGAATTAGATCCTTTTCCATAATACACAATGCCCTTTATGTAAAATTTGGGGTTGAACTGTTTGCATGTGAGTTCAAATTTATTTCAAAATAATCTTAACATACCACGTCATAAACTGTTTTGTCTATATAATTATCACGTACAAAATTGAAATTATCCCCCTCCCCATTCGGCAGGTTTTTTTTTTCATTTGTCAAACTTACACCTTTGAGTTGACTCCATATTTATCCACCCTGCTACATTTTTTTTTTTATTAATTTGTGTATTAATCTCGTGTAGAGATTTATCATGTTTATTTGAGTTAAAATAAGGAGGTAGAGATAACCACTCCCCGCCCACAGGATATGTGGATTAGATTCATTTCTAGTGAGAATGAAGGCATGCTGCAGCTTTTTGTTCATTAACCCCCTACCCCATCATCACACACGCCAGTTCATAGAAAAACAGACTATTTTGTTTTCAAGAGATATTTGGTATTTACATAGATACAGAATGGTCAAGATTTATGAGTCATTAATATGGGTCATAATCATGTGCCTAATATTGAAAAATTGCTAAAATTTGCAGAACATCTTATTTGGAAGTTTCCACCAAAAAAGGTATGTTATGATAATTCCTTATTGTTGTAAATAAATAACTGTGTTTGTATCATGTATCTTGTTGAACAGGATAACCTTTTATTGTTCAGTAGTCTTTTGTAACTAATATGTTTTACGGTGTGACCGTTGGGGCGAGCGCAGAAGGAACCACACATCTGTCATCATTGTTAAATGCAACCCGTGAACTTGCCCTAATCAAAAAACTTTGGCTTTGTCTCGAAAACGTTTACCACCACAAGGAACCCGAAGTTATCAAACTTTTATTCCAATGGCCCTTCCTAGTCTTGTACACTAAAACAAACTACCACTGAGCATTAATAAAATGTTAAACAGACTTACATTGTATTAAAATGTTTTGATAAACACAACGCCGTTTTTTTTTTTAGATACAATTATGTTTTATCTTTTCTTTACCTAATAATAAATTGTGTCTGTTATTTCTCATGTTGTTCCTTGTTGTACATGTAACCTGTGTTTTAACTATTTTCCTCTGTGACATTAATTTTGTTTTAAATCTTTTTTAATTTTTGTACGCTATATAAGCGTTGTAGACATGTGCCCTCACCACCTTTTTAGTGTGTGATATCCAATATTATTTGACCACATATGCAACTATATAAGAAATACATGTACCGGTAGATATTTTAACAGTTTAATTCTTTTCTTTTATCTATTCATTACAAAATGACGTGGCTGCACGTAGATCTAATAATGATTAGACTTTTCTTTCTTAATAACTTTTTGTCACCTACCTAACGTATGCATATATGATTGGATCAATATGACAATAAATTTAGCATGGAACTTGCATGTGTATTTACTAAGCAAAAAAAAAAAAAATCATCAAAACAAAACTAATCAGCCAAAGAGCCACCGTTAACACTGATACTGAGTACTTCCTACATGTTACATCCAGTACATATGCTTGATCCACCTCTAAATGTATCACTTTGTGACGTCATAGTTAGCCTTCTTTTGCGCTCGACAGTTTTCGTAAATTGTCGGACAAATTCGGGAAAGGAAATGACGTCATATGTCAGCAAAAGTTCAGTTTTTTTACGTAAGCTTATGTGTTGTTTACTGTCATATTTTTAGAAGGATTTTTTTTATTGTTAAATGAAAATGATGTATGCAATTTAGAGGTAAGAATGTTCCGTAGAATAACTTCCTGTTCCACCATGTTGCTATGCACCGCAAAGGATCACTGGGATAGTAGAACGTTTTCACGAGGGTCCACAACATTTTCTTTGAACAATGTGCAGATTTCAACTCGAATTTCCTCCGTTCGTTCATGTGTCTATGGAGCTCGCTACGCGAGCGGCGTTGCGCCGCCTCGCTGCGCTCGCTATTTACAACTTAATTAGGGCCGATTTCTGCGGATGTCTTATAGTGACCATTCTGTCATTCATGTCAAGATACAATTAAATTATGACTTCTGCCCCTGGTTCATCCTCCTACTTAAAAATGACCAAGTATGTTGAAATACATTGCATCCTATATGTTTTTTTGTACCTTACGTATTATGGCACTTCAAATTTTATGTTGGTAATGATCTTTTGGGATTGTACTGACTCCATAAAGCAGGAAATTACAAAATCTCTTGAACACTGTTGCGATCTCGACCATCCAACCATGTGTATTTATGTCTCTTGCATCAAATGGTATAAAGAACATGGCTCCCAGGAGTTCTTTTTAAACCACCCCCTCCCTCTCCTCTGAAGTAGGAACTGATAATGCATTTTAAATAACTGTTGAAATTCCGACCTCTAAACTATATTCATTCTTGCCCCTTGTGTCATTGCATATCTATTGGTATATAAAATGTCTCTTTTGAGATACCCAGTGATTTTCCAGAACTGGAACTAATCAATTATTTTTCTTATTCATATGGAGTGTTTGACTTATTTAGGTAATTGTTAGCCCAATGATGACCCTGCATTGTCTATGAGACTATAAAATCTCCGATTACATATACCATTTTGTTTATCTTTAAGATTAAAATGCAATTTCCAAAAAAATTGTAAAAAAAAAAAAATGAAAACATCAATCCGCCAAACATCTCAAAAATCCATACAACGAAATACAAATTCAATGCAGAGCAACACAAACCTTCAAAAAGATGGAGGTAGGATCGGGTGCCTAGGAGGAGTGAGCATCCTCTGCTGACCGACCATACCCGTCGTGTGCTATTTGTCGTAATCGGGAACAGACGTCCATAAAAATTGACCTTCGTATGAGTAGTGACAAATTTCTTTTTAAGGATTTTTGGTATAGTTCGAAGGCAAGGAAAATGTGATACGACATACAACGTAAAAATAGCAAATCCACAGCTTCCTTCCCCTTAAAGAATATGGTAACATAACTAGCATAGTGTCGGAACAGTGAATAGATACATCCTTAAGAAAATAAAAGAATTCCTGAAGATCTCATTAGATCACTTTCAACTACTATATGACCTAGCAGACTCTGCATCTGCAATTACATCGCAAAAGGTCAAACCTCAGTTTAAAGAGCTGTTTAATATCTTTTATTCTAAAAAAGGTGTGAACAAACATGTTGTCAAACTGTAACGGAACCTAAACGCTTCAGAATTGATAAAGTATAAACAAAGTACAGGAGTGGCATACCCACCTTTCTCAACCGGCAAATGAAGTATATTTCAACTGTTGGAGCGAAAAGAAACTTAAGGCCAATAAATGTAAGCCAAAAGTCAAGTAGAAGTTGTGCCAGTCCTCACTTGCCACAGCTTATCATGAATAACAAACGGAAGCACACTATTCGGAAATATATACTGTGAAGGACAACGGGGGAAACCCCTATAAAGGGGAAAATAAACCCAGTGTTTCCTCGGCTTGCACAAAGGTGCAGGACACGAGTAAGTCATGTGCAAAGATAGCACCTTTTCGATGTACCCCAATTGCTAATCCACACAAGTTGATCCTAGTGTAAGCTATTATTGACGACCAGAGTAGGCGGTCACTGGCCACCCCGTTGCTCTTTCACTATTTCAAGGACGATGGTATTGATATTCCTTGTGTCCTGCACCCGAACACTTTTAGCACCTCGTTTATGCCTACACAAATTCGCATCAAACTCGATTGCGAATTTTACAACATTTTAAACTAGAAGATTTCTACAAAGATCTTTTTTTTAACTTTATATCAACTCAGAGGTGCCTTAGAATTGCGTAAAACATTAAAAATGACACATTTATCTTCAGAGTAAACAAAGAACTAAGTCTTTCGCAAGAAGAGGCGTCTTTTCAGTGATAAAAAAGGGCTCTTTGCTCCTTTTAGATTAACGGCTCCAGCAAAATACTATAAAGGGATGCGAAAACGGCAAAGTGAGACTGTGACGAGTTGCTCCCAAATATTTTTTAGACCGAATAGATGAAATTGATAAACTCACTTCATGCCCTGGAAATGATCCATATACCCCGTATATTTTATCCACTTTCTGTAGAGAAGGCACCACGCTTAGCAGTCAACATTGTTTTTTCTGATGTACCTAGAGAAGTTTGAGCCGCTTTAGCATATCTGAAGTTGTAGCAGGGAGAGCGCGGTGAGTTAGGATAACTTCTTGGCAATGCCAAAGATACCACAAGACATGGGTATAAAATATCCAAGCTCAAACTATGTGCTTCAGTTTTGGCCTTTGAGTTGGCAAAAACTATCAGATCTGATCAGATGTAGAACTGCAAATGTCCAAAGACACATTTACCTTTCATACAGAATATCAAGTTGTTTAAACATAGTGAATATAGTTTATTTGTGGACTGGAACGCAAATGGTATGTCACATGCAAACAAAATCCAGCTGACGTCGCAATCCGGGAAAGCAGAACATGAACTATTATTCTTGGCAGTTGGCTTTTAGAGGCAGCAAGAAACTTGAGGACTGAACTCCAACATTTGAACTGGTTGATCCAGACATTGACGCGGAAATCACTTTGAATTTCTTTAAAAAATGATGTTCGTTTCATTGTGATTTTGGACTTTAATAAATTCTAAATTTTTATTTACGTTATATACGTAACCAATATACGTAATCACAACAATATGTACCATATATTCATGATATTGTGTTGTGTTGACCTTTAGTTTAACAAGTGCGATGTTTTTTTCTGCCGAAATAAACACAACACCAATTTGTAGTTTAAGTTCAAAACATATCTATACAGTAAATGACGTTTTCTTTATGAAGGTCCGTGTTGCTCTGCTTGGGATTTGTATTTCGTTTTATGGATTTTTGAGATGATTGACGGTTTGTTATTGTCATTTTTTCATAGATTAATTTATGTCGTTTATTTTTAGAGCATGAAGATATTTACCCGACTCAAAAAGATGCTTAATGTTGATAAAGTGTACTAAAAAAAATCTTGTAAAAATAGGTAACTTGATTACAAAAATAATACTCCTGTTCAAAATACATTTTTCTTTCCAAAACCTTAAATATCTACACTAAGAGAAAAAAACCCCAGAGAACCCTATCCCTTCATCACCAAATACTGGTAATGTAATCAAAAGTAATCATAAGTTAGCATGATTACAAAAAGGAAAAGTGATTTAATGTATTCAATTACTTTTAAAATTGAATGTAATCACCGTGTGATCGATTACCTTTGAGACCCAAAGTAATTGTAAATTAATCGATTATTTTTTAAAGTAATCGACCCCGTCCCTAAACGATACCCGACGCTATGAGAAGTCAGTATCAAAGTTCAAAAACTAGCTGGCGACTTATGGTGTAGATGGCTGCATGAACACATTCACCCCCGGCCAATCTGCAGAAAATGGCAGTCATCAGAACAACTTTCATGGTCGGTGATATAGTGCTAGTCGTGGACGACAGTTCTGATAGAAACAATTGGCTTGTCAGCATCATAGAAGTATTTTCAAGCAAGCGTGATGTGATTCGCTAGATTAAAGTCGCTTTCGTTCGTGATAAAACGCCTGCATTATATGTAAGACCAATTACGAAACTAATCTATTTACTGTGTTAAATACATGCTTTACGGTTAAAAGTGTAATATTTTGTACTAAGATTATTTAGATTTGTTCAATTTTGTTTATATTTAATAGTGTGAGACGTTTTGTCATACACTAGTAAACCGAGACGACTCATTTGTGTTAAAACATATCTATTTTATGGATTTGAAACACAAAGGAATAAGAGCCACATATGCTTTTTTCTATTTCTTTACTAGTCTTTAATGTATCAATAGGGAGAATGTTATGAATACGCAATTGGGATATCCGGATTGGTTTTAATTTGAGTGAAGTGTTTCTGATGTTTACATTGCGATTGATTAACTTTAAACCTTCCCTTGTCAACATATTCTCAAATTGGCATAGTAGGAATAATGGATTGGACTTGACAAGTTTCCTTAATACTAATTATATGTAAGAATCAGTAATTTTAAAAGAATTCTGGTCACGCAAACTCACCAATGTTCTAGTTTCTAATACATAAATACAACCTATACAAGTAAAATGCAAAAAGGTACTGAAGGCAACAGTATCCATGGTAACTGATGTTTAAGAAAAAATAATTGCAAATCATGCGTACTACCTACGTAAGCGATAAAATAAGGTTTTTCCCACTTATGGAAACTAACGAAGACAAAACATAACTTGTCATGTTGTCAATTTTTATTTCAAAGAAAGGTGATGGAAACCCCAATGTTTATAATATGCTACAATCGAAACCATTAGAAAAGCTTGAATAATACATTTTTTTTTAAGGTTTTCTATAAGTTGAATAACATTTCTTTAATGGAAATCGTTACCCGTTGATATGGCAACAATGCCAAAATATTACAAAAAATTAGAATGTGATATTTATAAGCTGTTTTTCTTGATTTTTTGCAATGTTCAAATGGTACTTGAAGATTTTACCTAAACGTTCATAATATGCCACAAAAAACGTTTGTTATGCAACACAGAGAGGGTTGGTGCAATGAAAAATTAATTACAGTCCAAGTTTGTTTTTGTCCTTAACAACGGCAAATATGTATTACAATGTTTATCTATTCTTTTTTCAAATATCATTGAAGTTTAGGATAAACTTGATTTTTTTCTTCACAAAAGTTAACAATTCTTAATAAAAAATAATAGTTTGTAAATAGCAATACCCACTCAAATAAAAACGACTCAAAATACTGGTATTTATCATTTTTTTTCAGCTCGTTACCATAAAAACTGATCTCAATTTTCATTTCTAAATTTCTTTTTGGGGAATCGTTGAAGTGGTAAAGAAAATTTCAAGATTGGTCCTTTAATTGGAAATAAAACAATAAAGTAATATTTCTAAATTTGGGTTTACTTTCTAAGAAAAAAAAATTATGCCTTTTTCCACAAAAATGTGTTTGTTTCCCCTTAAAAAGAACAATGTTTAACAAAATATATACTTCTACAGATACTCTCAATTGTTGACATTGCTCACAATATTTTCTCCAGTAAGCCTTAAAATGCCATTTTCACATTTTTACCCTCAGTAACTATAGCAACGGGACATGTACATATGTTATATTTGGTTTTTTTTTACGTTATTAATGGGGACGCTTGGGTAGCGAGGGTAATGGATCTTAATGCTTGCGTTCAGCCTCTATTGTCTATCCTTAAAAGAAAACAAGTTGTATGTCTTTACAACTTTATTAACGAGAAACCGCAACTCTACAAAATAGTAGAAAATAAATTAATAAATAACAACAATTCAATTAATTTAACAAAATATCCTGAAAAAAAAATTAATGAGTAACATTTTAAATTCCAAGGTATTGCATCCTAGTTGCGTTTACTTATAAATGCTATTTCTAAAGCTAAGATGATTTGAACAACACATACGTACCTTAAAAGAAAACAAGTTGTATGTCTTTACAGTTTTATCAACGAGAAACCGCAACTGATCTTTGTTATCTTTATTCAAACAGTGATCACGTACATGAAATATTTGATGAATCAATTAATAATCCAAGTGCTTGGTCCAAGTACTTAGATGTAATAAAAAATTAGATAACATGTTGATCATCTTGTTAATGCTGACCATTTAGAGTACACAGTTTGTAAACAAGGATCAAGAATATTCCACTACTGACGTATAAGTTTGGTAACTTTTGACCCTGCACTAGATATAAGAAATAAGACCTTTAAACGCAAAGTTAAGCCCAAATACCCAGATTAAAATTAATTACTCTCTCCTAAACTGATCACTATAAATCGCATGTTTAAATATGGCGGTGCTTACATTTTTGCATGAATATGTAATGTGTAAATTATTTCAGTCGCTTCTTTGCTTGTCAATGTCAAGATAATGGCATGCAATTTTTATCAATCACTGATTAGATTCATATTTAATATCAAAATTGACCTACTTTGGGTATAATCAAGAGTGAATCAAAAATAACAAACGATTTGCAATGTTCCAAGGACAGGTCGGCTCTATTCGGGCCCCTAACCCTGGCACTTGCTATCTTCCTTGACAAACTGTTAGTAATGTGGTTCACGACCACCCCTTATTATCAATACCACACAATAGAACAGTTTCGGTTCTATTCGGGCCACTGATAAATTGTATGGGTCCAGAAGTTTAATGCTACTAGTATTTCTAAAATATTCTCCTTCAGCTGCTAACGAAGGAATCATACTAACTCTCAGCTTCTCTCACTTATATACACATGGGAGAGTCCACTGAAAAGGAGTGTCGGGTTATTCCATTATCAACAATGATTAATATTAAGATCAAATTCTTTACAAATAAATGTCCGGAGTTCTGTTGAAATTTTGATCAGATTACTATATTGTGCTGACGATGTATATTCATAATACATTCCTAAGTCTGTTTCATTATGGAATTTAATAAATATTTTAAAAAACGGTGCGCTCGATTCGTCCGCTAATGTCTGAAGAATTGAGACTATGTATTTAAAATACTTAGTATACAAAGGAGGTATCTGGCTTTTCATACAAAAACGAAATCAGTTTGAAAAGGAATATTTCTTTTAATATAAAATGTCATGCAAAAGTTTATATTTCCGCAAAAGGATAGTGATTTCTATTTATCAATTCATAATGTAATTGGTCTTTGAACTACTACACTTACGCACAAATCTGACCACGTTAACGTTTTAGGAATTTGCAGTCTTTGGTGATAAAATGCCTTAATGTATTTAACCAATGGCAATCGTAAAGATGAAGGTTATTCCAGATGTTAAATGCATAAAGTAGAGAAAAGTAAAATTTAGGTTACTGTGTTAAGGTGTCAATGTGAGAAATATAAATTGGATAATATGAGTGATAACCTTTGCCGCAAGCTTCTTTTGTATCGTCCAGTAGTTTACTATTTGAAAATCGGTGTACATAGTGTGCATATTCATGTATAATGCTTATCTTTATACAGAAACAGGTACATATACAAAAACTGTCACGCATGTATTTTTTTGCAGAAGGTGTAAATACATACAATAAAAATTCATCGTGATGTCAAAGTCGTAAAACAATCCTACCCGCCTCGACATCAGGGGTGCATTTTAATATGAGGTGAAATAATGCAATTAACTTGTATGTGGTTTATTTTATAAACAAATCATGTTTTCATGTTTTGTTTTCATTAATTCACCGTGACATGCAATGTATATTCCCATACACATACTTACCATAACCATAACCATTGCTTAAAAGAGAACACCATATTTGATATAAAATCAAACCAAGCAAAGTTAAAAAAAATATTAGGTTTGAAATCAATATTCCCTATCTAAAAGAATATATCTGATGATTGTAGATCTGGACCAAGCCTCTACTGATGCGATGGAATCACTGAGTGAAACTCCTTCCACAGAAACAGAAATACCACATCAAGAAAACCAATGTCTGCTTAAACTGATATCTCCCCCCAAATTACTTCACTCTTTTACACTTACAAATATTTATAATTGTCATCATATTTCCAGTGTGACACCAAATCGGATATGGATCAGGGATACAGGCACTCTTATCTTGACAGACACAACAGGTGTTCCTCTACATTATGTAGGGAATGTATGGCATGATTTTTTTTTTTTTGGATCACACACAGTGAACAATGAGTGTGAACTGACTTATATAGATACGAATTTTAACATCAACAAGCTGTCAACGGATATGAAAACAACTACCATATTTATAGAGAGAACAGACTTTACATGGAGACCACGGTGTGTGTACTGGTCCCCGTCCACTGGGGATCTACTGGTCGGGATGTGTAACTATGATACAGGCACGGTAACCCGGTACAACCAGAGTGGACAACTGACACAAACCATAGAACATGACAACACAGGACTAGAACTATATTGTGACCCTTTCTATATAACAGAGAACAATAATGGGGATGTCGTTGTGTCTGACTCATTCAGTGCTGTAGTCGTAACAGAGCGTGGAGGTAGACATCGTTTCTCCTACACAGGACATGCATCAGGATCAGAACTAAATCCATGTGGAATCTGTACTGATGCGCTGTCACACATCCTGGTGTGTGATGTTAGAACTAACACAATACATATGATAGACAGGAACGGTCAGTTCCTGTCGCATCTACTGATAAACTCACATGATATTGGTCAAGTACACAGCCTGAGTTATGATTTCAGCACTCACCGTATTTGGGTCGGATCACAGAACATTACAAGCAAACTGTCTATCTTCAATTATATATACCAGCAGGACACTGTGATAGGTAAGTATGGGTCATTATCAATTATGTTAATTATATATATATAAAATTAAAGCATCATACGTTTAAAGTTTTTATATGTGGATGTAAGTACATCTTTAGATAATATGATATTAATTAATTGTCAGCCAATTGATGAGAAAACTGTCAGATAGATATAGTGATTCTTTCAGTTTTTTTGGTTAAAGGTTAATTTACAAGATGAACCGATTTAATTTATTAAGATAACTATTGAATTATATGTCTCTGTAATCAGTTTAAACTTTTAATTGGTAGATGTAACTTTATCACTACATAATATGTATCATTTTAAATAATTAACAGTTAAGTAATGTCTTGTTGCAGATGAGCACACAGCCCGTCCTGATGAGGACGCCTTTTCCAACTCATCTCTAGCCGTAGAATGGAAATAGCATAGATATTGACAGGGTGTGAATGTTTCAGTACATACCTTATCCGCTATCAACATCACAAGACTTTGTTTAACACTTTCTTCAATGTCTTATACCAAAAATGACCGATGTATAAATCATAAGAACAGGAATACTGACCCTTGTTTATTTCACACGTTGTGATATTTCAAACATGGCTGTCTGTTGCTGCTTGTGAAGCATTAATTTACAAGTTTAACTTTTCCATATATAGAATATCATGAAAATGAAATGTGGTGATAACGAATATATATATATATATATATATATATATATATATATATATATATATATATATATATATATATATATATATATATATATATATATATATATATATATATATATAATTGAATATTTAAACAATATGAATGATCTTAATCGGTTTTGATTTAATGTTTATTTTTGATAATTACTTTGTAATTACAGAAAAGATAATGTAATTTTTTTTTTCAAGAAGCAGTAGAAAACCTACATTCCAAAGGTATATCACAAACACTAGTTTGGTAATGGGACAAAGACGTATCTTTTAATGTGTCTGATGAGTGGTAGATTTGTTTTTGTTCAAATAAAACATCACTACAGTACCGATCAGACCCAACCCCGGGTTTTTTTTTGAACATTTGGGTCCACTCGGGGTTTACTTTGGGTTTACTCGGGGTTTACTTTGAAATTGCTTTTGAGGTCAACTGTATGCACTGAAGTGTGAAGCAGACTTATTTTGTATCTTACCATCCTACTGCCCGTCATTCCTCTACCCTTTGTATATTCCGAATACACAGTTAGCGTCTGCTTTCAAGGGTATACTTCTGACTGGGTTTACTCTCTGTGTCCACTCTGGGTTTACTTTGGGTTTACTCTGGGTCCACTCTAGTAAACCCGAAGAAAACCCAGAGTAAACCCAGAAAGTAAACCCAGGGTTTAGTTGGGGTTTACTTTCTGTTAGATTGGGTCTGGTCGGTACTGTATATTATCACAATCGTTTAGTAAGCCCTATGGTCAATACAACAACCTCGTCGGCAAATGCAATTTAGCACTGGGCCGCAAGCTGACTGAAGTGGGTATAGTCAACTAATGCATTTTCCATAGGCGGTAATGTTAACGTTCAGGTTCATAGCGCCGGCCCTTATTTTCGTTCAGCAATGAGGGACCTCTTGAAGGAAAGCTCATCAAATTTTCTTTTTATTGTTAAAATTTTGTGGTGTGAAGTCAGATTCGTTTTCCGGCAAAATGCGTCTGTATTGAAAAACTCTGAAAATAAAAGTAAAAGTAGGGAATTTTTCACTTTTGGAAAGGATGTAGATCAACCATTTTCAATTCTTGCCTTCAAATGATGATTTAATTTTAACACTTTCTTTCAAAATTGCAAAACCTCCATATAAACCCACGTTTGTCAAATTAATTGTTAGACAATAATTAATCAACTAATTCTCTACGGATTTTCCGTTTTCCTGATTACAAAAAAGAGAACATAGCGGATGTGACCGGTCAGCAGAGGATGCTCACTCCTCTATGGCACCTGCTCCTACTTCCAATTTTTATAGAAGTCCGTGTTTGCTCTGAACCTTTTTTGTATTTTTCCGTTTTTGACTCTTTAATTTGAACACTTTTCGCTATCACCGCACTTTAAACACTGGTAAACACTGTGAAATGTAAAGGTACATACTACTAATATAATCATTAATTATTACCAGTGTCAAATATTAAAATTCCAACGAGGGGACAATATTCATAGTCTAGAACGAGGCTCTTCTGATTCTAACGAATGGTATTATTTCTTGTATTATTTAACATAACGTTTGAAAACAAAACTTTACAACTTTTTGATACGACGTTTTAAAGTGTATTTTTAATTTATCCATCCGCTTACTAAATATAGTGTAAGATAAGAGGAGAGCATTGGCCAATTTTATCACTAAAATCATGATACATTGTATGAAAAAATGACTATATGAATATAAATGAATAAATAATAAATCATCTCATTTCATCAATTATCATTTATTAATAATATACGATGTTTGTTTACATTTTACCACGGCGAAGTAAAAACAGTTTTAGAAAGAAAACTATCACACTGCTGTCTCACACTGGATAAACCGATCTCGCACCCCTGATAATGTGAGAAATGTATATCTAATTCAATTACCAGGTACAATAATACTCATTATACGTTTTCATTTATTTATATAATGACTACATAGAATAACACAACTTGTTTCAAAAGTCGATTTTGTAACAATCCATCCAAAATAGAACATATCACTTGATTAAAAAAAAGTGTAAACACGTGTTTATTAATCTGGTGTGATCATATTTTTTTTAGGTTTCTTTATATACATGAATTATCATGTATATTTGATATTCATCAAAATTTTACAGACATACAAGTATTAATATGAACAGAAAAAACACCATTATAATATATAACTATGAACATGAGAAATAATGATAAGTGTTAAGATACAGTTAACACAGTCAACTATTACGTTTCATGATAAATCTTAACATTGATTACCAGGTACATTTGATTATCATCAAGAACTGTCATTGTTATAAACATGAATATAAGCAGAAGATATCTAGATAAAAGTGTAGAATTGGAAAAGTCAACTAATACGTTTATAAAATCATCAACAACTGTCATAAATATAAATATGAATCTGAGATTATAATCAATAGTATTGTCAAACATTTGAATGGTTGAATTAAAAATTAGTTCAACAAGTAAAAAATTTAATCAACTTTATCAGGAAGAAAACATATCAAACCAACGGTTATATGTAACGGTTATATGTGTTATAATACAGACTAGCGGTTATATGTGTTATAATACAGACCAACGGTTATATGTGTTATAATACAGACCAACGGTTATATGTGTTATAAAACAGACCAACGGTTATATGTGTTAAAATACAGACCAACGGTTATATGTGTTATAATACAGACCAACGGTTATAGCGAGCGCAGCTCGCCGGCGCGCAGCGCCGGCGCGAAGCGAGCTCTACCGGCAAGGCGTGTGTGAATAGAAAATTCGGACTAGTTGCACATTCATTCAACGGATTTTTTTGGCGTCAGTAAATCGGACCAGTAATGCATCGTTTTAATCGTCCCAGTAGTTCCCTGTAATCATGGCAATTTTTATCACTTCACACTCTCACGAGAATCAGCAAGACTTTAGACAGTAAAAACAATAACGATGTAAGCGACATAGTCAATGTTACCTCTAAAGTTCACTTCAGTACACTTTCAATCAAAAATAATCGTGTGACGTCACAAACGTTTACACATTGATCCGATATATTTTTTCGGAGTCAGTAAATTTTGACCCACAATTCATAGTGTTTCCAACCTCACGTTCCAACATCACGTTCTCCCGAGAATCAAAGTAAAACCTTTGAAAAGCTTATAAGATGTGTAATTTTAAGAACATCATGCTTTTTAAGTAAATAAAACAGTATACTTCGCATACTTTTATTTCTCAGGGGAGTTTTAAAGAGTAAGACGACACTTAACCAACGTCAGCTTTGACGTCACAATAAGCACTGATAAGGGGAAATTACTCTAATTGAAGTTATTGTAAATGTGCTGAAATGACCAAAATCCTCTCAAAATCTTGCAAAGGCTAAGATAAAGAACAGCTGACGAATAAGGACATTTCTTCAGATACAGGAAACAGTTGTAAATTGCACTAATTTGGATGAATGCTCACTAATATTTTATTCAATATAATTAAGGTAATTTCCAGAAACGTAACGTTATACGTAGCAGCGCCTTTTTAAAGGGGGTGGGTGGGTGGATGGCAGCCTCATCCAAAAAATCTTTGCAAGCAAAAAGAAAAATAAATCATGAAAATTCGAATCCTTCAGCTCTTTAGCAGTTCAATGGTTTCTTTATTTTCACTTCCATTTATTACATGCAGGGGGGGGGGGGGGGACAACACCATGTTCTTTTAACATGATAAGCAAATATTTTTAAGCGTAAATTAAAAATAAAATTAAACATTAATTATTTTTTTTTAAGTGGAGGGGCAAATCCATGGTAAGTCGATTTTCTATGTATAAATTGACAAAAATGAAAAAAATTTTAGCATGGGGGAGCTCTATGATGAGTCAAGTTTTATATGTAAATTTAAGAAAAAATGTCTACTGCAAAAAAAAAGGGGGGAAATCAATCAATCAATCATAATCACAATCACTTTAAAAGAGGAGATGCAGTGTAATGAATATATATATATTAAAATCTTTATTATTTAACAACATTGTATCTGAGATTAAACTATTGTTATACATATAAATAAATAAATTATAACAAATCTTATAAAATATGAATAATGAAAATTTACTGAAAAATAGGTATGTTTTATTTTTTGGCATTCAAATTTCACGTTGTTAATTTTATTTTATTAATTTACTATAATTCATTGTTTGATCACATGCTGTGCTCGCCCCAACGGTCGCACCGTAAAACATATTATGTGTTATAATACAGAATATGTATTTTAAACAGGAATGTTCCAGTTTACTTCTCTGGCTAATCAACTATACGAAATGTTGCACAATTCCTTGTTTATTATAGGTCTTTTGATTGTATTGCAATGCATTCTATCCTCACCTGAAGGAAATAGATTTATTTATTTCCGAAATCCTTAATTATTAGATAGAATAGCCAACAATACAATAATCGATTTAGAATTGTTTGACAATACACGGGTAACTCGTTATATTGTAGTCTGACTCAATTACTGTGGTTAGAAAACAAGATCACAAATGTAAACTTGTATTAAACAGTATCTTCTAAGATCAACAGACAAAGGATACTTCAAAAAAATGATTACCCCACAGTAAACAATAAATACCTCACAGTAAGCACTGATAACCTCAGAGTAAATAATAATTACCCCACAGTAAGAATGATTACCCTACAGTAAACAAGTGTAACCTCAGAGTAAACAACGATTACCTCACAGTAAACAATGATTATAAATTGTAAACAATGATTGACCCACAGTAAACAGCAATTACCTCACAATAAACAACAATTACCTCACAGTAAACAACGATTACCTCACGGTAAACAACGATCACCTCACAATAAACAACGATTACCTCACAATAAACAATGATTACCTAACAGTAAACAATGATTACCTCACAGTAAACAATGATTACCTCACAGTAAACAACGATTACCTCACAGTAAACAATGATTACCTCACAATAAACAATGATTACCTCACAGTAAACAACGATTATCTCACAGTAAACAACGATTATCCCTTAGTAAACAATGATCTTTGCTTTATCTTTTACAATTTCCTATCTCTGTGTTACATTTATATGCTCACTTATATAACGCCATGCATTAATCACGGGTTCATTAGGTTTCACTTTGGTACCTGAATCACAAATTATTTTAGACGTCATTTAAGCATAGATAAAAACATGCTCATAATCACCATTTCACCTTAAAACTGTATTTTTTCCATTGAGTTCAAAATCAAACCACTGTTTGTGTGAGAAGTGTGACCTTTGTCGTGGAGCAATGTCAAGGACGTCCTTTGAATTTCTTTCACACCTAGGGTATCAATGAATAGATCATGTAACTTAAGCTGTATAGAATTAAGAATATGTGCAGTAATACAATAGTTATATAATACAGAGGAATAAAATATAATTGAGTACATCGTGGAACCTATGTAAAATAAAGTGTTTATAATGGAAAATATATAATAGAAAATATCAACCATGGTATCAAAAAGTATTAGGTAACCTAGCAATATTTAAATATGAATTTGATGACTTTTGTTTAGACTGACATATCACAGAGACATTGTTCGGAAAACTATATTCATTAATTCTTTGTGTAAGTTAGGTAACGTTTATTTCTGTCATCTGATGAGGCGTTTAATAGCGTCAATTTAAATTACTAGACACAACGTATTTGTTCATCCAAAAGTGGTGAGAGCGCTATTGAAGGGACGCACAGAAATACTCAACAACAGCCAGAACTTCAAAATACATACTGCGACATAACGCTTGAAGTATTTGTAATTTAATATTAGTTTTAGATTCTATCAACATTCAAAACATCTATTGATTGAGAAGAACGGTGTTTGTGATTATTTCTGTCTTGTTCCATATCATCATCAATCGAACAAGGACCAAGGTTTGTAGACAATGAATAAAACCTTTAAAACACAAAACACTCCATACTCGGTCATTTAAAGAGTTTAAATCCCTTCACACAATGATCCTGTTGTTCTGAATAACATGTCTCACAGAAGATGTACGTCGCATGTAGAAAATGTATATAGAAAAAGACGTCGTTTTGAAGTAGAACGCATTGTACACATAATTTGTAGACAGTTATTTACTCCCTAGTACCCGATGAAAATGATTTGTGGATAGTTAGAAAAAGGTAAGACAGTTTCTCATATACGTGTAGTTATAAGACATTTCAATATAAGAATGAAAGTAATATTTTAAGTATTCACTGAGAGTGTTTCTTTTCTAACTTAGTTGTAACTGTATAAAAACAAACCGGAATTAACACCGTTGAGTAGTGAATCACTGTATGTTTATAAGTTTACTATGAAATGAATCACCAAACATAATTCAATCAGTGTTGTTAATTCTCGGTATAGTTTTTCTCTCTATATATATCAGTTCGTATAAAAAATCTATATCAATGTAATGAATGCATTAAATTGCACAAATCGGGACTTATTTCTACAATAGTGCTTTGTGTTTTGTAAAAGATTTTTATCACAAAGATACAACTGTTTTATTGATTGCTCCTTGAAATGAAAAGAATGGATTGGTTACAATGACTTTTAAATGCATAAAACACACATCTCCCTGATAGAAAACAATAATATAATGCATACCAAATTTGATTGGCTATTGTTAACGATTCCTAAGGTGAAAAATTAACTGATGCACGATGCATAGAAATATTTTTTTTAAAGAAAATGTTTATTTCATAATGTAGTACTTAATTTGAATACTTATTCGATGCATGAAATATAAACATTGTCCGCACTCGATTGTCTACTGACAATGTATGCAAGAAATTAAACACATCGATGCAAAAGTCAAATGAACAGTCGCATTCTTATAATTAATATCCATGCCTGACCCGAGCTGAAAAGATCGCGCTATTGCATTACATGGACACTCTTAAAAACACACGGACAATGTGGTATCGAGATAAAATCTACATGTATACATGTTCATGTCCTCTATATAAACACATGTTTTTTGGCTACTCCATGATAAGTCAAGATTGTCAAATTAAACTGGTGTTCTCTCTCTCTCTCTCTCTCTCTCTCTCTCTCTCTCTCTCTCTCTCTCTCTCTCTCTCTGTGATGTATGTCTCTTTGTTTTCGCTAAAGCATTACAAAAATGTAATGATTGAGTTAGGTTTGTTCAAAAAAGCTCAGCAGACACACATGGTATATCTAATAATGCGCCACCCCATGGCTGTTGATAAATACATGCTTTAACGCGTAGTAAGTCCACATTGCATTATTTGTTGCATGCAATAAACTAGATTGCATTAGTTGTATTGTTTCATATTTTTTTGACAATTGGTCAAATGAAGTCATTGGCGTATGTCTTTAAAAACAGCCTTTTAAATGAACGTCTGAATTGTACTATACTCCTTTATGAATTGATTTTAAAGTCGTGTACATCGTCACGCTGTCACGAAATCTTCCAGTTCTCTAAACAACCAGTTTAACAAATCCTGTAACAAAGTCTGACAACCCATGGTATTATCGATATATTAATCTTTGGTTTAGTCAATACTCAAAAAGATCGTAGAAACAGATAGATTTGAATTTCATTATACGCATTGCTGTCAAAGTTATCCATCACACAATGATTAAATGTCCTAATAATAAAGTCTGACCGACATTTACACACCGTATTTTGATGTATCAAGCTTCCAACAATTGTTTATCTATTCTAAAAACATTCTTAAAGAAAATCTACTCTTTCAGACTCTGAATTAGAAATTTTCAGCTTAGTATTATAACAAAGCAAATAGAAAAATAAGACATTTTTTCCAGATGTAAATTCTATTTGTTCCGTCCATTGGATTAAAGGTATTAGCACTGCGACACCATCACAAATCGATTGTCTT
The DNA here is from genome assembly GCF_902806645.1 of Magallana gigas. Classification (NCBI taxonomy): domain Eukaryota; kingdom Metazoa; phylum Mollusca; class Bivalvia; order Ostreida; family Ostreidae; genus Magallana; species Magallana gigas. The sequence goes on along the minus strand of NC_047560.1, from coordinate 71,999,660 downwards.
ATTAAAGGGACCTCAACACGATTTAAGATTAACATTTTATTTTTCATTTTGTATGTTATTTCGTATAATACCGAATTTCCGGATTTTTTTTCGCGTGTCACAAAAGTTGCGAAAATGGGGAAAATATGTATCATTTTTGATATGCATAAGTCATTTTTTACGATTTGAAAAGTTTCTTATAGAAAATGATACAGGATATAATTTGTACGCATTCAATATTCTGCGATACGGAAGAGACCGCGAACAGTACCGGATATAGTTAATTGTGCATTGATTTTACAAACAAGATAAATTGATGCAATGTGTTCATAAATAGTATAATCATTAAACGGTAGCACCATTTGATTGAAATGAATACCAATGCTTATTTAAAAAATTACAATACTTAAGGTTTGTTTACTGAAACGTATACCAGTACATATCTAAACAATAACAATACTCAAGCTTTGTTTACTGAAACGTATACTAGTACATATGTAAACAATAACAATACTCGAGCTTCGTTTACAATCTAGAAAATTGAAAGCTCTGTATCTCGCTTGTAACTTGATACTTAACTTTCAAATTTTGACGAAGCATCTCAATCACCCATATTAACCGTTCTATGCATTAAATATAGAATGAGGGGGAAAATGGCAATCACAAACTGTCAACCATCTTAAAAATCCATAAAACGAAATACAAAGCAGAGCAACACGGATCTCTAAAAAGATAGAGGTAAGATCAGGTGCCATGAAGGAGTGAGCATCCTCTGCTGACCGGTCACACCCGCCGTGTGCTCTTTGTCGTAATCGGGGAAACACGGAAAACTCCGCACACAAATAAGTGATTATTTATGGTCTAAAAATTAGCATGACAAATTTCAGTCAGCATGCGACCCTGTGGAAGATTGTATATGCTTACAAAGTTGTTGTATCGACCATAAAACTTACGAATAGATGGCTTCAAACGAGAATGTTGAATGTCTTGTTTTATCAACGTGTTTGTCAATAGCTTACCTCGCCTTAGAAACTGTTCATACGACGAGCATGCTCTTGTTTATCGAATTAACCGAGAGACAAAAACACCATATGCAGGTGATGAAGGTATATTGTACATAAGTAAGGAAATTGACAAGAGAAAAATTAAAGTCTTCGCGTTTATCATAAAGTGTTGTTGTTATGTTACCATTAATATCCATTTCCAGTAAAATATCCAAATATAAAACATCAGTGGTATCTTTTATCTCAAGTCACTGTAATATATCGACTCGACGTAAGTATGGGAATAACGATTGTTAATTGATAATACGCCGTCAATGTACCTGAATGTTGAGTCGAATGCGACAGCAAGTGGTTTATTTTTTTTACGTTTAAGTTTTTGATAAAATTCTGCTTCATAAGAATACAAAAAATAGGTCTGTTGACAATGAAGCAACATTGAATCTGAGCTCAAGTCGGGTCTAGGCCTCTTTAACAGAGTCGGTCTGCCTGACATTTACACGCGGTGATTGTAAACATATATACATTTACGTGTACTAAACATCTAACAATTGTCTTTATATTCGAAACAATTAGTTTAACCAATCGTGTTACAAAGTCTGACAACACATGATAGCATCGATAAATTAATCGTTGGTTTAGTCAATGCTCAAAAAGATTGTAAACGTAGATAAATTTGATTTGTATTCTTCAATTATACCCAGTGCTGAAAAAGATATGCGTATTGTAAAATCACGATAATTAAATGCCCTTTTCTTTAAGTCTGACTGACTTCAATACACGGTAATTTGATGTATGAAACATACAAGAACTGTTAATCCATTGTTGAAATTTACTCTTTAGGATTCGGGGTAAGCATTTTTGATTATAGTGTCCTTTGCTGCAATGTAGTATTCTTCAACAAAACTAGTCTAATTAAACAACCTTAATTCATATTCAACCTATTACGTCCACTAAATTTAAAAAGCGATTATTGTGACACTATCATAAAATAATTAAATGTTCTGTTTTTAAGGTGGTATGGGACATCTGTTGATAATAATGTGGATTAAAGTACTATATAATTGAAAAACTTTCACCGGTTTATAATTTTTAAATTTTAGAATATTTAACCAAAAATAGCTTTTAAAAATATTTGAAAAGGTAAAAAGTGTAAAAACCCCAGCGGGATTCGAACTCATGACTTACAGGTTCGTAGTAAACCCTCTAACCCACTCCGCTACGGAGTTAGGTGACCATTTTTGTAAAAAAAAAAAAAAACTACATGTACTTATATAATTATACTTTATTTTAATACGTCACAACATGGAAGTGTCCCATACCACCTTAAAGTCTGACCGAGTAGTAAACACGATTACGTATCTATCTTCTAACAATTGTCTTTCACGGTGTGACCACACACAAAGGACTATGGCGGGCCTGGCCTTGAGTTGTTGTTCGGGTCTTTATATCTATATCGCCATATTCCACACAAACACGTAGAAATCTGGGGCGGGTTCTTTCCACTTATTTGGTAATATGATGTTTACTTAAAATAACAAATACCGAAAAAAAAAATGAACACATGGACTTGTTATTTGTTTTAAAATGTGCCCCCCCCCCCAACCTAATGTAGCGAGAAATTTCGCCATTCAGAATTTTTTCGTAAAAAGGATCTATATGTGTTGAAGCTAGCGCTGATCTAGAGCGAGAGAACCATCCCCGCCCCGGGAAACACAATTATCCGTCGAACCCCCATCCCCACCCCCACCCCCTCACACAGACATCCAAACAAATTTAGATCCGCGCATGTAATGGGTTTTTGATGCTAAATCACAGTATCTCAAACCTTAGATTTGAACACAACAAATAAAATAACGTACAGACGATTCTGCGACTGAAATTGATCAATTGTAATCAAATTGAGCATAAAGATGCTCTTGCAAAGTTTGAAATTAAACGTAAATAGCACCTAGCAAAATAAAAAAGGCAAAGGAGGACTCGCTCAGTTTTGTCACAAAATACAACCCTCACTGGCAATTTTTTTCGTTTCAATTTAATGATATTTAATACGGACAAAATCGTATAAAACTATTTAATGTTCTTTGGTTTTCCAATATTATTGTTTTATTGGCATGCATTCTCATTCATAGCGGTTTCTAAAATTAACAGTTGTTTATTAAGTAGAACAAACAGTGGTTTGATTTTTATTTAAAGCAGTTTCTGGAATTATTTGTTAATTATTTGTTAAAGTAAAATCAATATTTGTTCTGATTAGATTATCATCCTTAAAAGATAAAAAAACGAGTGTTAACATATTTTACTGCTCATCGTATTTTGTTGTGTTTGTTTTGTTTGTGTTTGTTTTTTATCAGTGTGCCCCCCCCCCCCTTTTTAAAAAAAATCCCCATGCTACGTGCATGCAAGGCAAATTGGCGAGAATTTCAAGATTAACTCCGATATTGTTTTGTTCAAATTAATGTATTACACGTAACACTTTGGATGGTAACAACAGGAGTCGCACCCTGATTAAGAAGCACCCCCCCCCCCCCATCAAACAAGTGATATTTTGTACGCGTATCACCCTGGCTGTTCTATGTAGTTTATTAGAAGGGGTCACATTTCAATCGGGGTCAGTTTTAAACGTCTGGGGGTCGTAGATCTACAAGTCTGGAATGATTTCTACGGTAGAAGAAGGACTCTACTGACCCTGGGTCAGTCTACGTAAAACTTGAACCCACGGTCAATATTCTAAAGGGATCACTATTTGTCATTACATCGGCAAAAGAATAATAGACAAGCGATGTTCTGACTCCAGGGCCAATTTTGATTATAGTCTCAGTTTTACAAAAGCAGAAAAATGAGACTGCGATCAAAAGTGAGCTCATGTACGTTTAATGGACCCGGGCCATATCACAATGAGTCAAAGATTAAGCTGAAGCGTATAAGCAGGGGTCACATTTCAATGGGGATCAGTTTTAAAAGTATGGGGGTCGTAGATCTACAAGTCTGGAATGATCTCTACGGTAGAAGAAGGACTCTACTGACCCTGGGTCAGTCTACGTAAAACTTGAACCCACGGTCAATATTCTAAAGGGATCACTATTTGTCATTACATCGGCAAAAGAATAATAGACAAGCGATGTTCTGACTCCAAGGCCGTTTTTGATTATAATTCCACTTTAACAAAAGGAATTTATAGCAGAAAAATGAGACTAAGATTAAAAGTGAGCTCATCTAAGTTTTATGGACCCGGGCCATATCACAATGAGTCAAATACGTAAGTTTACAAGAGCCTAGTTGATTAAGCTGACGCTGTTTCTAGGCTCATCTAAGTTTGATGGACCCGGGCCATATCACAATGAGTCAAATACGTAAGTTTACAAGAGCCTAGTTGATTAAGCTGACACTGTTTCAAGGCTCATCTACGTTTAATGGACCCGGGCCATATTACAATGAGTCAAATACGTAAGTTTACAAGAGCCTGGTTGATTAAGCTGACACTGTTCCAAGCAGACAGCGACGTGGATCAACATTATTTCTTAGACCTATACGGTTTACCTCCCTTGACACATTATTTTTAATCAGTCATCGTGTATAGGGAAAAATCCATGTCATTTCTCAGCTTCATTGTTAAAAAACTACCGTAATTAGAAGACGAACACTTCTACAAGATTGACGCAATAAGTATTATATTTTCATCCCAGTTACCACGTGTTTTCTTTGTTAACTTTTTCAGAGAGACAGACATGTCAACATGCTAATGAACAACTTACAACATGTATACAATGATATAATGATATGATAATATAAAAAGCGAAGGTAGACATTGACACGATATTACCCCCCCCCCCCCCCCCCGCCCTAAGCTCACGGTCAGGAGTGACCAGTGTCTAGGTCTATAAATGATGGCTGGCTTACAGAACATCAGTAAAACTGACCTCTAAATAATTTCTGCACTTTACATAAAATCAATTAACCCATATTGTATTCAATGTTCCAAATCCCGTCGACTTTCAGCAGAGTTTATTAGAAATCTTACGCATTTCATGCGCAGATGAAAGCCAGGGTGCTCCCTCCCTCCCTGGCGAATTCCCATAGCATAGTTACCGGAAATATAGCTCGGATCCAACGAGCACCCCCCTCCAACTTTCCACCGAGAAATATTCATTGTTCAGTGAATTCATTTCTTTTGACCCCACAACCGCCAGTAGTGTCCTGTATTCCGTTGGATGGATCTCATGGAATGTATTGTGACCTAAAACATGATTATTTTGATACAGTAGTAATGTCGCTTGTTGACTTCACATACATGTCGTCGTTTATACTAGTGATGCTAAATTCAAAACTAATATTGGTCATTCATCAAAACGTCGGCAGCTTTGATTAAATGACTGTTTATTAACTTAATTACTGAATACACGTGCAATAGTGCAAGTACTCGTACATATTTCCATAGCAAAATGCACATGTAATAGTACTACTTTATTTGTACAATCATGTATTCCATAGCAAAATACACGTGTAAATAATTCTAGTTTACTCTTACGTGTATGCCATAATATAATACATGTGTCATAGTGCTACTTTACCCGTATATACAAAGTCATGTTTTCCATAGCAAAATACACGTATAAATAATTCTACTTAATTACTCTTACGTGTATGCCATAGCAAAATACCTGTGTAATAGTGCTACTTTACCCGTATATACATGTATTCCATGGCATGTGTAATGGTGCTAGTTCACCCCTGCGAATGTGCTCGGAATGTTTTCTTTATCGATGCTCAGTATGTAATAAATCAAGAGGTGCTCGAATGCAAGTTCACAATACTTCTCCGAGATTTGTTCTGTTCTGTGAAATTTCCAATGGAAGTGTTCGGATAATATTCTCAAAATACGTAAGAAAATATATAATGATATATGTCCATGTTCATCATCTAGCAGTTGTTTTGAAATAAACGATGATATTTTGAACAGTGTTATCGTTCGTGTTCAACCACTCTACACGTGGTTAAAATTATAAATATTGGGTTGCTTGATAAAATCATAGCCATGTTTGATGCTCTTGGTGTGCATTACCAAGATTTAAAAAAAAAATGAATTGGTGTTTGTTTTGAATTAAAACTTAGTATATCGAGCCAATTTTAAAGAACATTCTGCATAAAATAGTATAGAGAGAGCAAAGAATACGTTCGCGAGCGCTCGCTAAATTTTGTGTTGCGGGTTGAACACGCCTCTGTTATTGGAACAGATATATGGGTCATAAATATGAGTGAGAGTCAGACAGAGATTTAAACAATAAAAGCGTAACCAGAGCATGTGAATTTGAATGGTTTCAAGTAATTTTATTTCATTTGTGTCTGTAAGAATTCTGTCATTATATTTTATATTTTACTTAATAAACAAGCAATAAAAGAGAGAGAGAGAAAGAGAGAGAAAGAGAGAGAGAGAGAGAGAGTGAGAGAGAGAGAGAGAGACGTAATGTGTATCAAGCTGAAGAGGTAAATAGTTTGAGTAATCTCCCTTTTTATACGGAGTCAACATGTAGATGAATAACTTACATCTAGTATACAATGACAAGTCATGCCACGTCAAGGGATGTCGGACACGGTCTTCCTTGACCAAGGCCCGTAGGATCGTTTTTGAGAGTGAGGAAGGAGGACAGACCCACAAACATTTCTAGACAAGCAAAGCATTGTAACATCGTAGTCAGCCTATCATTGTTGTCCCCCGCCGCAACGCGGAGCGGGGACATAGAAATGCCGGGCGTCCGTCCGTGGGTCCGTGGGTCTATGCGTCCGTGTGTCCGTGCGTCCGTCCGTCACACTTTTTTGTAAGCGCTCTCATGCCTACAAATTTTGACGGATTTTCATTAAATGTATACCAAATATTTATACCACTAATACTTTGGTCAAGTTCGAAAATCAGCATTGGTCGATACTTTTTGTTGGAGTTATGGGACTTTGACCACAATAATGACTCCGTTTTATCCAAAAATTGACCTTGTAAGCGCTCTCATGCCTACAAATTTTGACGGATTTTCATTAAATTTATACCAAATGTTTATGCCACTAATACCTTGGTCAAGTTCCTAAATCAGCCTTGGTCGATAGACTCGATACTAGTATACTGCTTGACCGGCGGGGGACCCTGGAATTCTATTTTTGTTTATATAGGGGCTTACTTTTAAAGTGCCGGATTGGGAGGGGTTTCCATTGAATTTTTATCTTTTTTTTTTACTTATGTAGATCTAATAAAAGTTTAAGCTTAAAATAAAATGGGGTGGGTGGAGGGGGCAGACCCCCCCCCCCCCCATTCGATGATACGTGCCTGTAAGCTTTGCTTGTTGAAGAGTATGCCGTGTCATTGTAGGCGCTGGCACGATAAAGACCCCTCCCCTTTCCAAAGTGCAAAGACATGAGTGACCAGTATATAGGTCTATAAATGATAGCGTGATTCCAGTGTATGCTTATAAATGATTTTTAACATGTATACAATTATAAAATAATTCAATGATAAATAAATAAATGTATCGAAAGTGCGGGTCATTTCCTGACCAGCGATGGCGAGTTAAGGACCCCCCCCCCCCCAAGCACAAAGTCAGGAGTTAATTGATTAAAGTACATCGTATTCCGCTTAAATGTATAAACAGTATCAGCGCTTTATTCTACGTATATAATGCAGTAAGCCTATTTTAATGGAATGTGTACAGATCAAGAAATAACGCGTTAATTGTCAGTGACAGCTAGCAGAGAATCATATTTTGTTCACACTATTCTCATTTTACTTTTAAAACAAATCATCATAAATTAAATTAAACATTGTAAGCACGGAATCAGCACCTTTGAACTTCCTCCCCTTAAATTCCCCCTTAACCCACCTCCAACCCACCCAAACCCGGCAAACAAATACCCCCCCCCCCCACACACACACACACACTTTCTAAAAACAAATTCTAGTTTCGTGCATGCCTCTTGTGTTTTAACACAAAATAGGTCAATTTATTTAATTATTTCATAATTCATCAAAGTGTAATAGAAATATATTGGTGATATGTTTCATCGAACCCCTTCTCAGTACCATATATTCAAACAGATTGATTGATTACACACGTTTATTATATCTCCGTACCCTCTTTATCTTTCTATCAATGCTCTCTATTTCTGTGTAATATTTGTAAATTAGATAAACGGTCCAGGGAAAAGAAACTCTTTTTTTAAGATTATAAGATTCATCGCATAGTCAATCTATATCATGGCATGCGGGGATCTAACCACCCCCCCCCCACCCCCCCCCCCCCCCCGGAAAAATGAAAATTTAATAAATTATCGCAAAAATGTCTCGGACCCCCCCCCCCCCCCCCCCGCAAACACAGTTATCCTTTGGACCCCCCCTCCCTCCCTGGAAACAAGGTTTCAGGATCGGCGCATACATAGTAATTCTCGCTAATGATTTATTGTTTCTTTAATATCTCTATATATAATGGCAATGGCGGTCAGATTTCTAATTTCATTCAATTTTACGTTTATTATTTGATTTGATTGAAGTGCATATGCCGACTATTCATGACATTTTGCTAAGTGACTGCAGTTCAACAAGTGCGATGTTTGTGCTGCTGAAATAAACACGATTTCCGGTGAATTGATGAAATTTCTTAAACATTGTAAACAAGTCACAGAGTACATCTGCTTCTGGGAAGGAAGATAAAATATGAGAGGTCTTAAAAATATCAAAACAAATTCTGAATAATGTTACTTGGAAATATGTAGACACACAGGCATCTGTGGCATGAGTTCCATCTCTTTATACATGACATTTTTGTGTTACAGAAGTAGATCCACCATCACACCCACTGTACAGAAATTCCTGGACTGGATCCGCCTCAACCACTACGTGAATTCCTGGATCCACTACATCTTCTTCTTTCACTAGGTTTGAAATTTTCATATTATTCATGATGTCGTATTCATCCCCCCCCCCTCTTCCCCGCAAACACATAAAAAAGTTTTCTTTGAGCATATACCGGTAAATAACTGAAATATAAATGAGATTAAATGATTAAGAAAACTATGTTGATGATAAATACATTTATAATTAAATATTCCAATAGCTTTTTATTTTTGAATGATTCATTTTCTGAGGCGAAACCGTGGGACCAAAACGACTTGGGGTCGAAACTATAGGATGCCGAAACGACAAGCATCACTGTGACGTATATCGAACAGACGATAGATCAGAGGCAGCAAAATGAAGGATATTTTTACCCATTTAGATCGATAATGGTTCCCCGTGTAAGAAATGAAAGTTCAGGTGGTTCAAATGCTGTTTATATTGTACAATGGGGTCTACCTGTGGAAATATTTATGCCAGCGAACACGGAACGGAAAGTCTCGAATTTTCTCCAAGTTTTTATTTGTGTTTTACATAGATACAGTGGATGAGAGGAAGAACAGACAAATATGGTCATCAGGCTACATAATTCCTGTTATCTTTGGGCCAGTGTTATGGTATTAAATCATTCTTGAAGTAAATTAATGTGTACTGGTGTCAGATAAAATTTTTGTTAGGGCCTCTAAAATTGTGAAAACTTTGGGGAGTTGTTTTATGACAACAAACAATATGTACCGGTACATGTAGATCTCAGTGGTTTCAGAGTGACCAATCATCAGCATGCGCGGATCTAGAGGGGGGGTCGGGGGGGGTCCCGACCCCCCCTGGAAAATGAAAATTTATTAAATTTACATAGTAAAATTATCGCGAAAATATGCTTCGGACCCCCCCTGGCAAACACAATTATCCTTCGGACCCCCCCTGGAAAAATTTTCTGGATCCGCGCATGATCAGACAGAACCACTCTGCCCTGGACCCACTGGTGACCTTGGGTGACCCCCATACCCCTTGATGTAAAATTGGCCCCACTGATGTTTAAAAGATAAATAAATGAAAAAAAGGATTCTTCTTTTGAAAATTTTGTTCACCGGCCAATGTGATTTTAGATCTCATTAATCTAAAATATTAGTACAATTCAATCTTTAAGTTGACAGACTAAACGTTTATGAAAATACATGAATCAATGTTGGCTTTCATTATATACGTAGACAGTTTGAAAAAAATATGTGAATTATTGTAAACTGGTGGGCTGTATTGCGCAAGGTTGAATTTCTGAATAGATACATGTAAATTAATGTTTCCATTCAAGCATTTTCGTAGGATATTAAACCTCTATGTGCATGTTATATTTCTGTTGAACTTGAGGACAACATCAATTTAAATGTTTATTTAAATACATTCATGAATCAATGTTGACCTTTATTTAGTTTATTACTTACATGTACATGTATCTAAGCTGGAAGTTAATATGATATTGTCACTGAATTATTTATTTAGGATATACCAGTTTGTAATATTTTGTGGTCTCTTTACAGGTTCCTGGTGTAATGGGATGCAGTAAACTAATTCACAAAAGAAAGAATATATGTGGTAAAGTAGTCATGTATTGTTACTATTACATGTATTATGTAGCTAAACTCTGTATTTCTAGGTCACCTGAGTCATTCAGGAGACTTATTGCTATCACAAGTTCGTTGTTGTGTGTCATTCATAGACATTATGGTATACATCTCTTAAGTGGGTATGAGGGCAGTAGTCATTGTGTTAGTCCATGGGTAAGAACTGTTGCCCGAGAGCATAGGTCGAGGACATCAATTTCTTACCAAGTAACTGACACTATAACTATTGCCCTCATTCCCATCATTTTGAATGATGACTGATTTGTTAAACAAGGAAAAACATCCTTGTGGTAATGTCAGGGCTGGGATATAGTCTAATTATCTGCCCCTGGGGACTTTCAAATAACCAGGGTAGTGGGGATAGCCAATTATATGTCATAAGCCAGTAATTAATATCAATGTATAGTATATGTCGTTTTGAAAGTTCCCATTATACATATATATTTGATAATAAGTGTGAATTGTGTTTTGATAAAGTTATAGTCTGTCCTCTACCTTGAGTAAAGAAAAACTGCATTTACATGTATTTTGATATGTGTTACAGTGCTAGTGTTGTCGCGAGCGCAGCAAGAATTACACATACCTTGCATCATTGTCAAGATAGTGTTATTTAGGTTTCAACGGACGTCAACGAATTTGATTGCGAGAGAGAGAGAGAGACACAGAGAGAGAGAGAGAGAGAGAGAGAGAGAGAGAGAGAGAGAGAGAGAGAGGGGGGGGTCTCTGTTTGTAGGTGTGTAATTTCCCACTTTCAAATTTAATGGTTTGACTATCTGCAGTATCTGCATCAATTTTTTTTAACTGTTCATTTTTTCCCTTTATTCCTTTTTATTTAGTTCAAAATGTCTTACATGCATGCACAGTTAGCTTAAACTGATTGGATCGATATGACAGTAAAATATGGCTCTTGCTAGTATATATTTATAGAAGCTCTATATAATAAAACAAATCATATTTCAGTGAGGCTGGTATCGCAGTCTATACTGATAAAGTTTGTTCACGCATTATGTAAAGATGTTTGATCCACCTCTAAGAGTACATGTTTAATGGAGAAAGTCAGAGATAGTGAGACAAAGAGAGTCAGACTACATGATGGTCAGGAAAGAGAATTGGAGAAAGGAAGAGAGAAAAAAAAAGTACATATTTTGGAGAGAGAGAGAGAGAGAGAGAGAGAGAGAGATAGTACATGCATGTTAAACAGTGAATGTTAGAGAGAGAGAAAGAGAAGGTCAGAGATAGAGAGACAAAGAGAGCAAGAGTACATATTGCTCAGGAAAGGGAATTAAAGAAAGAGAGAAAAAGAAAAAACATTTTGGAGAGAGAGAGAGTACATGAATATTTGCAGTTTTTGAAATGGAATTTGGTATACATGTTTATCATGAAAATATGTAGGTCAAGTTCAATATTGGGTACGATCAAGCCATTTTGGACAGAGTTATGGCCCTTGAACATAGAATAATTCCCTTTTTTTGTAGTTTCTGTTCATTTTTTTGTGGATGTTTCCAAGGGAGGGGGGCATTAATTAAATTTAGCATACATGTTTATCATGATAATATCTAGGTCATGTTCGATATTGGGTACAAAAGTGCAATTTTAGACAGAGCAAGGCTCTTGGACATAGAACAATTCCAGTACTAGTTTTTTGCAGTTCCCGCTCATTTTTTTCACAGAGGGTAAACCGTTGCCATAGTAATCAAGGCTTAAGATGGAAAAATAGCAAAACCTACCTACTTTGAAGCCATAATAGAAAGTTTTGCCCACTAATGTAAATTATCAAAGACATAAAACAGCCTTTGTCCTATTTTCAATTATTTTATTATATCAGAAAATTGATGGAGAAACCAATACTTTTAAAATGTTACCATTGAAACTGTAACAAAATTTTGAAATCAGTTTTTTGTGATTTTTCAATATGCTGAAATGGGAAACTTTTCAATTTTTACATCCATATCAATGTCCATGCTATATATACTTTCTTATGAAAATTGACATCCGTTGCTATGGCAATAAGGCAAAACAAAAAAAAGGATTGACCGGAAATCGGAGACTTCACTTTATTAACTCATCTTCACAATATTAGCTTGTCTTTAACATAGCATTTTAGATATGTGTATTGATTTTGCTCTGCATCAATCTCGTAAACTTATTAAAAAAGACAATAGGTTTTGAAACTTGAACATATATTAAGAAAATAACAGTATTATAGTTTGAGGTCTCTTTACAGGTTCCTTGTGTATCAATAAAAAGTGGACTGATGGAGCAAAGAAAGACTTTATGTGGTATAGTATTCATGTAATATCACTATGTTTGTGTACCTATATAGTATTCATGTAATATCACTATGTTTGTGTAGCTATATTTTGTAATTTTAGGTCACCTGAGTCATTCAGGAGACCCATTGCTATCACAAGTTCGTTGTCGTGTGTCATTCATAGACATTATAGTATTCATCTTTTAAATGGGTATGAGGGCAGTAGTCATTGTGTTAGTTCTGGGGTAAGATCTGTTGCCCGATGGCCTAGGTCGAGGACTGCATCAATTTCTTACCAAGGAACTGACAATATAACTATTGCCCTCATCCCCATCTGATGGTTGATCTGTAAAAAAGAATAACATATCCTAGTGGTAATGTCAGGGTTGGGATATTGTTTAATTATCTTCTTGGGAGAGATTCAAACAATCAGCCAGGGTGAGGGGGATAGGCGATAATATATCATAGGCCAGTAGTTAATATAAATAACCTCATATTTGGAAAGTTCCCATTTTACATATATTAAAAAAGTAAAAGCAGCAAGAGTACAAGAGTTTAGCTGAGAGAGAGAGAGAGAGAGAGAGAGAGAGAGAGAGAGAGGAGAGAGAGAAAGAGAGTTCATATTAGTTAGACAAACAGTTAAAGTCTGTTCTCTACTTAGGGTAAAGAAAAAACTGCATTTTGCATGTAGTTTATACACTATCCATCGTAATGAGAGCTCAGTTTAGATAGTGTCACATTTCACAAAAAAGTTACAATAGGATCAGACAAAATGCAAATTTTGGGTAAGCCTATATACTTCTCTAAAACAGACCTAAAACTAAGTCATTGTTATGTTGGAGAAAGGAACAAAGAGTACATGTTTAGCAGAAAAAGTCAGAGAGAGAGAGAGAGAGAGAGAGAGAGAGAGAGAGAGAGAGAGAGAGAGAGAGAGAGAGAGAGAGAGAGAGGGGTGAACATACATCTGTTTGATAGAGAAATAGACACAGAAAGTTGGCATATATGTGGGTAGGACTGGGGGAAATGTCTGAAAATACTAAATATCTAAAAGCTAGAGAGAGAGGGAGTGAGAGAGATTAATGAAGAATGTCAGAGAAAGTGAGACAAAGAGAGAAAAAGTACATGTTGATCAGAAAACTGAAAGAGAGAGATAGAAAGAGAAACAAACAGAAAGTACATATTATGGAGAGAGAGATAGAGAGAAAGAGAGAGAGAGGGGGTATGTACATACGTCTCATTGAGAGGGAAATAATACCTCAAAGGCGGGGAATACATGTTGGAAAGACTGGAATAAAGAACACTTCTATTTCCTTAACAAAGAATGTCTGAAAATAGTAAACATTTGAGAGAAAGAGAGAGAGAGATAATGTATAATGAAAAATAACAGAGATAGAGAGAGCAAGAGTACATGTTCGCTAGAAAAGTGAATGAAAGAGAGAGGGAGAAAGTACATATTTTGGAGAGAGAGTCAGAGAGTGGGAGAAAAAGAGCAAGAATACATGTTAAACAAATGATAGAGAGAGAGAGAGAGAGAGAGAGAGAGAGAGAGAGAGAGAGAGAGAGTGAACATACATCTGTATAATAGAGAAATAGACACAGAAAGCTGGCATATATGTGGGTTGGACTGGGAGAAAGAGATGTGTATTTCCTTGAGAATGTCTAAATACTAAATATCTAAGAGAGAGAGAGAGAGAGAGAAAGAGATATAGCTTAATGAAGAATGTCAGAGATAGTGAGACAAAGAGAGCAATATACATGTTGTTCAGGAAAGGGCATTATAGAAAAAAGAGAGAAAGAGAAAGCACATATTTTGGAGAGAGATAGTGGTAGAGTGAGAGAAAGAGCAAGAGTACATGTTAAACAGTGACTGTTACACAGAGAGAGAAAGAGAGAATGTTTAATGAAGAATGTCAGAGATAGAGATATATAGAGAGACTAAGAGAGCAAGAGTACATGTTGATCAGAAAGTGGAATGAGAGAGAGATAGAGAAAGAAAGAGAAAGTACATATTAAGGAGAGAGAGAGATATGAGAGAGAGAGAGAGAGAATGTTCAAAGAAGAATGTCAGAAAATCAAATAGTAAAACAAAGAGAGAAAGAGTACATGTTGGTCAGGAAAGGGAATTAGAGACAGAAAGAAAGAGAAAAAAAGAGATGACATATTTTGGAGAGAGATAGAGAGAGAGTACGAGTACATGTTAAACAGTGCATGTTAGAGAAAGAGAGAGAGAGAGAGAGAGAGAGAGAGAGAGAGAGAGAGAGAGAGAGAGAGAGAGAGAGAGAGGGAGAGAGAGAGAGAGGGAGAGAGAGAGAGAGAGAGAGAGAGAGAGAGAGAGAGAGAGAGAGAGATGTTTAATGAAGAATGTCAGAGATAGTGAAAACAAGAGTACATGTTGCTCTGTAAGTGAATGAAAGAGAGAGAGAAAGATAAAGTACAGATTTCAGAAAGAGAGAGAGACAGTTCATGTTAATGAGACAGAGTTAGAATTCATGTACATGTTGTAAGAAAAAGGAATGAGAGAGAGGGAGAAAGAGAGAGAGAGAGAATGTTGAATGAATAAGGTCAAAGATAGTGAGACAAAGGGAGGAAGAGTACATGTTGCTCAGGAAAGAGAAAAAGAGACAGAAAGAGACAAAAAGTATATATTTTGTAGAGAGAGAGAGTGAGAGAAAGTTAAAAAGTGAATGTTATAGAAAGAGAGAGAGAGTACTAGTTATTTGCAGTTCCCGCTCATTTTTTTCACAGAGGGTAAACCGTTGCCATAGTAATCAAGGCTTAAGATGGAAAAATAGCAAAACCTACCTACTTTGAAGCCATATTAGAAGGTTTTGCCCACTAATGTAAACTATCAAAGACATAAAACAGCCTTTATCCTATTTTCAATTATTTAATTATATCAGAAAATTGATGGAGAAACCAATACTTTTAAAATGTTACCATTGAAACTGTAACAAAATTTTGAAATCAGTTTTTTGTGATTTTTCAATATGCTGAAATGGGAAACTGTTCAATTTTTACATCCATATCAATGTCCATGCTATATATACTTTCTTATGAAAATTAACATCCGTTGCTATGGCAATAAGGCAAAAAAAAAGGATTGACCGGAAATCGGAGACTTCACTTTATTAACTCATCTTCACAATATTAGCTTGTCTTTAACATAGCATTTTAGATATGTGTATTGATTTTGCTCTGCATCAATCTCGTAAACTTATTAAAAAAGACAATAGGTTTTGAAACTTGAACATATATTAAGAATATAACAGTATAATAGTTTGAGGTCTCTTTACAGGTTCCTTGTGTATCAATAAAGAGTGGACTGATGGAGCAAAGAAAGAGTTTATGTGGTATAGTATTCATGTAATATCACTATGTTTGTGTAGCTATATAGTATTCATGTAATATCACTATGTTTGTGTAGTTATTCTTTGTAATTTTAGGTCACCTGAGTCATTCAGGAGACCCATTGCTATCACAAGTTCGTTGTCGTGTGTCATTCATAGACATTATAGTATTCATCTTTTAAATGGGTATGAGGGCAGTAGTCATTGTGTTAGTCCTGGGGTAAGATCTGTTGCCCGAAGGCCTAGGTCGAGGACTGCATCAATTTCTTACCAAGGTACTGACAATATAACTATTGCCCTCATCCCCATTTGATGGTTAATCTGTAAACAAGAATAGCATATCCTAGTGGTAATGTCAGGGGAGGGATATTTAATTATCTTCTTGGGAGAGATTTAAACAATCAGCCAGGGTGAGGGGGATAGCCGATAATATATTATAGGCCAGTAGTTAATATAAATAACCTCATATTTGGAAAGTTCCCATTTTGCATATATTAAAAAAGTAAAAGCAGCAAGTGTACAAGAGTTTAGCTGAGAGAGAGAGAGAGAGAGAGAGAGAGAGAGAGAGAGAGAGAGAGAGAGAGAGAGAGAGAGAGAGAGAGAGAGAGAGAGAGAAGAGAGGAGAGAGAGAGGGAGGGAGAGAGAGAGGGAGAGGAGAGAGAAAGAGAGTTCATATTAGTTAGACAAACAGTTAAAGTCTGTTCTCTACCTGGGGTAAAGAAAAAACTGCATTTTGCATGTAGTTTATACACTATCCATCGTAATGAGAGCTCAGTTTAGATAGTGTCACATTTCACAAAAAAGTTACAATAGGATCAGACAAAATGCAATTTGGGTAAGCCTATATACTTCTCTAAAACAGACCTAAAACTAAGTCATTGTTATGTTGGAGAAAGGAACAAAGAGTACATGTTTAGCAGAAAAAGTCAGAGAGAGAGAGAGAGAGAGAGAGAGAGAGGGGGGTGAACATACATCTGTTTGATAGAGAAATAGACACAGAAAGTTGGCATATATGTGGGTAGGACTGGGAGAAATGTCTGAAAATACTAAATATCTAAGAGATAGAGAGAGAGGGAGTGAGGGAGATTAATGAAGAATGTCAGAGAAAGTGAGACAAAGAGAGAAAAAGTACATGTTGATCAGAAAACTGAAAGAGAGAGAGATAGAAAGAGAAACAAACAGAAAGTACATATTATGGAGAGAGAGAGAGAGAGGGGGGGGGGTATGTACATACGTCTCATTGAGAGGGAAATAATACCCCAAAGGTGGGGAATACATGTTGGAAAGACTGGAATAAAGAACACATCTATTTCCTTAACAGAGAATGTCTGAAAATAGTAAACATTTGAGAGAGAGATACTGTTTAATGAAGAATAACAGAGATAGAGAGAGCAAGAGTACATGTTCACTAGAAAAGTGAATGAAAGAGAGAGGGAGAAAGTACATATTTTGGAGAGAGAGTCAGAGAGTGGGAGAAAAAGAGCAAGAGTACATGTTAAACAAATGATAGAGAGAGAGAGAGAGAGAGAGAGAGAGAAAGAGAGAGAGGGTGAACATACATCTGTATGATAGAGAAATAGACACAGAAAGCTGGCATATATGTGGGTTGGACTGGGAGAAAGAGATGTGTATTTCCTTGAGAATGTCTGAAAATACTAAATATCTAAGAGCGAGAGAGAGAGAGAGAGAGAGAGAGAGAGAGAGAGAAAGAGAGATAGCTTAATGAAGAATGTCAGAGATAGTGAGACAAAGAGAGCAATATACATGTTGTTCAGGAAAGAGCATTAGAGAAAAAAGAGAGAAAGAGAAAGTACATATTTTGGAGAGAGATAGTGGTAGAGTGAGAGAAAGAGCAAGAGTACATGTTAAACAGTGACTGTTACACAGAAAGAGAAAGAGAGAGAGAGAGAGAGAGAGAGAGAGAATGTTTAATGAAGAATGTCAGAGATAGAGATATATAGAGAGACTAAGAGAGCAAGAGTACATGTTGATCAGAAAGTGGAATGAGAGAGAGATAGAGAAAGAAAGAGAAAGTACATATTAAGGAGAGAGAGAGATAGGAGAGAGAGAGAGAATGTTCAAAGAAGAATGTCAGAAAATCAAATAGTAAAACAAAGAGAGAAAGAGTACATGTTGGTCAGGAAAGGGAATTAGAGACAGAAAGAAAGAGAAAAAAAGAGATGACATATTTTGGAGAGAGATAGAGAGAGAGAGAGTACGAGTACATGTTAAACAGTGCATGTTAGAGAAAGAGAGAGAGAGAGAGAGAGAGAGAGATGTTTAATGAAGAATGTCAGAGAAAGTGAAAACAAAAAGTACATGTTGCTCTGTAAGTGAATGAAAGAGAGAGAGAGAAAAATAAAGTACAGATTTCAGAGAGAGAGAGAGAGAGAGAGTTCATGTTAATGAAACAGAGTTAGAGTCCATGTACATGTTGTAAGAAAAGGAATGAGAGAGAGGGAGAAAGAGAGAGAGAATGTTTAATGAATAAGGTCAGAGATAGTGAGACAAAGAGAGCAAGAGTACATGTTGCTCAGGAAAGAGAAAAAGAGACAGAAAGTATATATTTTGTAGAGAGACAGAGAGTGAGAGAAAGTTAAAAAGTGAATGTTATAGAAAGAGAGAGAGAGTACTAGTTATTTGCAGTTCCCGCTCATTTTTTTCACAGAGGGTAAACCGTTGCCATAGTAATCAAGGCTTAAGATGGAAAAATAGCAAAACCTACCTACTTTGAAGCCATATTAGAAGGTTTTGCCCACTAATGTAAACTATCAAAGACATAAAACAGCCTTTATCCTATTTTCAATTATTTAATTATATCAGAAAATTGATGGAGAAACCAATACTTTTAAAATGTTACCATTGAAACTGTAACAAAATTTTGAAATCAGTTTTTTGTGATTTTTCAATATGCTGAAATGGGAAACTGTTCAATTTTTACATCCATATCAATGTCCATGCTATATATACTTTCTTATGAAAATTGACATCCGTTGCTATGGCAATAAGGCAAAAAAAAAAGGATTGACCGGATATCGGAGACTTGACTTTATTAACTCATCTTCACAGTATTAGCTTGTCTTTAACATAGCATTTTAGATATGTGTATTGATTTTGCTCTGCATCAATCTCGTAAACTTATTAAAAAAGACAATAGGTTTTGAAACTTGAACATATATTAAGAATATAACAGTATAATAGTTTGAGGTCTCTTTACAGGTTCCTTGTGTATCAATAAAGAGTGGACTGATGGAGCAAAGAAAGAGTTTATGTGGTATAGTATTCATGTAATATCACTATGTTTGTGTAGCTATATAGTATTCATGTAATATCACTATGTTTGTGTAGCTATATTTTGTAATTTTAGGTCACCTGAGTCATTCAGGAGACCCATTGCTATCACAAGTTCGTTGTCGTGTGTCATTCATAGACATTATAGTATTCATCTTTTAAATGGGTATGAGGGCAGTAGTCATTGTGTTAGTCCTGGGGTAAGATCTGTTGCCCGAAGGCCTAGGTCGAGGACTGCATCAATTTCTTACCAAGGTACTGACAATATAACTATTGCCCTCATCCCCATTTGATGGTTAATCTGTAAACAAGAATAGCATATCCTAGTGGTAATGTCAGGGGAGGGATATTTAATTATCTTCTTGGGAGAGATTTAAACAATCAGCCAGGGTGAGGGGGATAGCCGATAATATATTATAGGCCAGTAGTTAATATAAATAACCTCATATTTGGAAAGTTCCCATTTTGCATATATTAAAAAAGTAAAAGCAGCAAGAGTACAAGAGTTTAGCTGAGAGAGAGAGAGAGAGAGAGAGAGAGAGAGAGAGAGAGAGAGAGAGAGAGAGAGAGAGAGAGAGAGAGAGAGAGAGAGAGAGAGAGAGAGAGAGAGAGAGAGAGAGAGAGAGAGGGAGAGAGAGAGAGAGAGAGAGAGAGAGAGAGGAGAGAGAGAGGGAGGGAGAGAGAGAGGGAGAGGAGAGAGAGAGAGAGAGGGAGGGAGAGAGAGGGGGAGAGGAGAGAGAAAGAGAGTTCATATTAGTTAGACAAACAGTTAAAGTCTGTTCTCTACCTGGGGTAAAGAAAAAACTGCATTTTGCATGTAGTTTATACACTATCCATCGGAATGAGAGCTCAGTTTAGATAGTGTCACATTTCACAAAAAAGTTACAATAGGATCAGACAAAATGCAAATTTTGGGTAAGCCTATATACTTCTCTAAAACAGACCTAAAACTAAGTCATTGTTATGTTGGAGAAAGGAACAAAGAAAACAAAGAGTACATGTTTAGCAGAAAAAGTAAGAGAGAGAGAGAGAAAGAGATTTCAGAGAGAGAGAGAGAGGGGGGTATGTACATACGTCTCATTGAGAGGGAAATAATACCCCAAAGGCGGGGAATACTTGTTAGAAAGACTGGAATAAAGAACACTTCTATTTCCTTAGCAGAGAATGTCTGAAAATAGTAAACATTTGAGAGAGAGAGATAATGTTTAATGAAGAATAACAGAGATAGAGAGAGCAAGAGTACATGTTCGCTAGAAAAGTGAATGAAAGAGAGAGGGAGAAAGTACATATTTTGGAGAGAGAGTCAGAGAGTGGGAGAAAAAGAGCAAGAGTACATGTTAAACAAATGATAGAGAGAGAGAGAGAGAGAGGGGTGAACATACATCTGTATGATAGAGATATAGACACAGAAAGCTGGCATATATGTGGGTAGGACTGGGAGACAGAGCATGTGTATTTCCTTGAGAATGTCTGAAAATACTAAATATCTAAGAGAGAGAGAGAGAGAGAGAGATAGAGAGAGAGAGAGAGAGAAATGAAGAATGTCAGAGATAGTGAGACAAAGAGAGAAAAAGTACATGTTGATCAGAAAACTGAAAGAGAGAGATAGAAAGAGAAACAAAGAGAAAGTACATATTATAGAGAGAAAGAAAGAGAGAGAGAAAGATAAAAAGCTTAATGAAGAATGTAAGAGATAGTAAGACAAAGATAGCAATATACATGTTGTTCAGGAAAGGGCGTTAGAAAAAAAGAGAGAAAGAGAAAGTAGATATTTTGGAGAGAGATAGTGGTAGAGTGAGAGAAAGAGTAAGAGTACATGTAAAACAGTGACTGTTACACAGAGAGAGAGAGAGAGAGAGAGAGAGAGAGAGAGAGAGAGAGAGAGAGAGTGTTTAATGAATAATGTCAGATAGAGAGATAGAGAGACTAAGAGTACATGTTGATCAGCAAGTGGAATGAGAGAGAGATAGAGAAAGAGAAAGTACCTATTAAGGACAGAGAGCAAGAGAGAGAGAGAGAGATAGAGAGAGTAATGAAGAATGTCAGAGATAGAGATACTAAGAGAGCAAGAGTACATGTTGATCAGAAAGTGGAATGAGAGAGAGATAGAGAATTAAGAGAAAGTACATATTAAGGAGAGAGAGAGAGAGAGAGAGAGAGAGAGAGAGAGAGAGAGAGAGAGAGAGAGATATCAAAGAATATCAGAGAATCAAATAGAAAGAAAAAAAGAAATGACATATTTTGGAGAGAGAAAAAGAGAGAGTATGAGAGAAAGAGTAAGAGTACATGTTAAACAGTGAATAATGTTACAGAGAGAGAGAGAGAGAGAGAGAGGGAATGATTAATGAATACGGTCATAGATAGTGAGACAAAGAGAGCAAAAGTACATGTTGATCAGGAAGGAGAAATAGAGACAGAAAGAGACAGAAAGTACATATTTTGTTGAGAGAGAGAGAGAGAGAGAGAGAGAGAGAGAGAGAGAGAGAGGGAGAGAGAGAGAGAGAGAGAGAGGGAGAGAGAGAGAGAGAGAGAGAGAGGGAGAGAGAGAGAGAGAGAGAGAGAGAGAGAGAGAGTGAGAGAAAGTTAAAAAGTGAATTTATAGAAAGAGAGAGAGGGAGAAAGAGGGAGATATATGTTTAGCAGTGAAAGGATGATACAGATAGAGAAACAAGAGAGAGGGAGAAAGTCACCAATGTTTGGCAGAAAATGTCAAAAAGAAATTTTTCAAAGTTTTAACCAAAAAAAAATTATCTTCTGGTCAAGTGTTTTCATTATCTGATGATAATAGACCATTAGTTATCTATGAATCAAAATATATTGTTATTTCAAAATAAAGTCTGTGATATATTCCTTTTACTCAAAATGATATTATATAATGCATGTAATGATATTGTATAAATTAATTATAAAATAATTTTGAACGAATGTGGTTGACATAATTCTAAAACACTTTATTTTTATTTAACAGGTTGTGATTCAAAGATATAGACATGGACACAGCAAGCTCCACATATAGTACACATAAGTGTTCTAAGTGTCCGGGGGACACAGAATACCATTGTGTATCGTGTCCATGTGATCTGTGTCCCCAGTGTAAAGAGAACCATGTAAAAGATCTCCAAACAATAGACCATGATGTCGTGTCACTCCGTGATAAAATCAACTACATCCCAACACAAGAGATCTGTGTGAGGCATCCTAGCCATGTTTATACAAAGTACTGTGAACCTTGTCAAGTTCCTGTCTGTGATTCTTGGTTTGGACATAAATCACACAAACTCCCTGTAAGAAGTTTTCTCTGTGGACAAAGAAAGCACACAATTCTGGATATACAAACCGCTTATAAAACAAAGCAACAACAATACAGAGGAACCATTCACACCATCAGAAGTGAGGCTCTCTTTTACAGACCTGTTCTCATGACAGGAATCAAAGCTGATGTCAAAACCTGTCACACAGAATTCTCCCTCTATCAATCAGAGATGTTAACAAAGGCCCAGACACTGAAGAATCGCATTAATATAGTGAGAAAAGATTTCATGTGTAATGTGTTTTGTGACTTTGATTTCAAACACAGATGTTTAAAACAGATGAAAGAAATGAGCAGACATATTGTCAGCCTTCAGGAATATGAACTCAGATATGTACAGCCAGAATTCACATTCAGTGCATTACAATTCCTCTCCTTCACAAAGACAGCCCTCCCCCAGATACATCTTACACTCCACACCAGCCAGCTCTCCATGACTGAGTCACTCAACAAGGAGGATGTGATGGAGTCACTGAGTGCAATCCAAATCACAGAGAGAGGAAACCGACGCGTAGGAAACCAGTGTCTGCTGAAACTGACGTCTGGTGCTGAGTTCCATCAATCTCTCACACTGACAGGTGTTGATCGTTGTTCTCACATTTCCTGTGTGACATCAGACCGGGTCTGGGTCAGTGGTGATATAAACAATCTCATGTTGACAGACACAACAGGTGTCCCTCTACATCGTGTGGAGGATTCATGTACTAGTTATTTACATGGTGATAGAGGATTACACACAGTGAACAGTGAGAGTGAACTGATTTATATAGATAGGAAATATAACATTAACAAACTGTCAAAGGATATGAAAACAACCACCACATGTATAGAGAGAACATACTCTACATGGGAACCACGGTGTGTGTACTGGTCCCCGTCCACTGGGGATCTACTGGTCGGGATGTATAACTATAGGACAGGTAAGGTAACCCGGTACAACCAGAGTGGACAACTCACACAAACCATACAGAACCACAACACAGGATGGCGACTGTATAGTAAACCTAGCTATATAACAGAGAACAACAATGGGGATGTCGTGGTGTCTGACTATGACTATGAGTCTGGTGCTGTAGTGGTGACAGAGCGTGGAGGAAGACATCGTTTCTCCTACACAGGACATCCATCAGGATCACGACTACGGCCATGTGGAATCTGTACTGACGCGCTGTCACACATCCTGGTGTGTGATGGTAGAACCAACACAGTACAGATGATAGACAGGGACGGTCAGTTCCTGTCACATCTACTGATAAGACCATCAGGGATATTCTATCCACAGAGCCTGAGTTATGATGTCAACACTCACCGTCTCTGGGTCGGATCAGAGGACAACAACACGGTGGTTATATACAGGTATATCACCAGACAGGACGCTCTGACAGGTAAGTCTGAGTCATTATCATTGTAAATTATATAATATGTAGTCACAAGGCAGACATATATAGGATGTGATCTTTATCATTTGTCAATATAATGTAAGTACATATTTATTTATAAACAATCAACATCACATACTCAAATATGAATACATTACATGTCTGTTGAATAATTGACTCATCAGATATACGTTTATGTTTCTCAGTAATAAATAAATTAATTTATTAATTATATACATGTATATATGTTTATTATTAATTGATAATGATAATTGATACATTATAACAGACAGACATTCCTGTAACAATCATTATACAAGATGTGATGTTTGTAATCAATCTGTTCCATCTGACTGTTTGTGTCTGATGTTTGTAGATCTGAATCCAGCCACTGCTGATGTGATGGAGTCACTGAGTGAAATCCCAACCACAGGGACAGAAAAACCACAGCAAGGAAACCAGTGTCTGCTGAAACTGATGTCTCCCCCCGAGTTACTTCCCTCTCTCACAGTGACAGATGTTTATGGTTGTTATCACATTTCCTGTGTGACGTCAGACCGGGTCTGGGTCAGTGATGATGACAATCTCATGTTGACAGACACAACAGGTGTCCCTCTACATCGTGTGGAGGATTTATGTCGTGGTTTTTATAGTGATAGAGGACCACACACAGTGAACAGTGAGAGTGAACTGATTTATATAGATAGGAAATATAACATTAACAAACTGTCAAAGGATATGAAAACAACCACCACATTTATAGAGAGAACAGACTCTACATGGAGACCACTGTGTGTGTACTGGTCCCCGTCCACTGGGGATCTACTGGTCGGGATGTTTAAAGATGATACAAAGACAGGCAAGGTAACCCGGTACAACCAGAGTGGACAACTCACACAAACCATACAGAACGACAACACAGGACTGGGGCTGTATAATGAACCTCACTATATAACAGAGAACAACAATGGGGATGTCGTGGTGTCTGACTATGGTGCTGTAGTGGTGACAGAGCGTGGAGGAAGACATCGTTTCTCCTACACAGGACCTCCATCAGGATCAGGACTAGAGCCATGTGGAATCTGTACTGACGCGCTGTCACACATCCTGGTGTGTGATGCTACAACCAAAACAGTACAGATGATGGACAGGGACGGTCAGTTCCTGTCACATCTACTGATAAGACCATCAGGGAGATTCTATCCACAGAGCCTGAGTTATGATGTCAACACTCACCGTCTCTGGGTCGGATCACGGTCCAACAACACGGTGGTTATATACAGGTATATCACCAGACAGGACGCTCTGACAGGTAAGTCTGAGTCATTATCATTCACATTAATTAGATATAGATAACTAAGACACACAGTCCGTGTTAATTATCAGTCAATAAGATACATGTAAGACATGTTTATCTGTGTGATTGTTTGTCAATATAAACATCTCATTGTTACAGGGTTAGCCGTATCTATTTCATTAATTAGATGTACAGTCACATGTCATTGTATTTAGTTAATTATGATAAAAGGTCATTGTAATTAATGTAATGAGGCATGTAATTGTTATTAGTTATTTTGTTTCAAGTTAATTAAATTGGTTTAATTGAATAGATAAATATTAAAGCATCTGTCAATGTAATCAGTCTAAACTTTTAATTTGTGGATATTGCTATATCATTACATAACATGTATGATATTAATTAACAGCTAATTAATGACTTGTTGTAGATGAACACACACCCCGTCCTGATGGGGACACCATGTCCAGCTCAACACCAGTCGTATAATGGAGATAGCTGGGATATTGACAGGTTGTAAATGTTTCTGTACAAATCTAGTCTGCTCTCAAAACCACACATGTTGTTTGTCACTTTGTTCAACATCTGCAGCTGACATTGAGCTGTGTATAATTCACATGGACTGTAATACTGACTCCTGTTTATTTCACACTTTGTGATCATCCAAACATGGCTGTCTGTTGCTGAGTGTGGAATGTTATACACATTTTACTTTGCTTAAAATGAATTATTATCAACATAAAATAAATATTTATATGAAGTCTACAAAAACTGGATGTAAAAAAAAATGAATGATTAAAATTGTAATAGATCTTTTTCAATTTGAACATTTATGGTTATCATAGCCCCGCTCTGAAGGAGAGGGGGGTTACCATATACTGTTTTACCCTTGTGTGTGTGTGTCTGTCGGCCCTTTTGTACATCCGTCTGTCTGTAACAACAATTTCTGTCGCATTTTTCTCAACAACTGATCGTTGCCTGTGCTTAACATTTCAATACACTCTTTGTTTAGACATGCTATACTTTGGAATATATGTTTGTACCTGTTAAATGACGACTTTTGTTTATTTTTTGCCTAGATATTCAAACAAATTTTCGTAAAGAATTTTTCAGCAACTATTGATCGCATATGCTTGAAATGTTAATACATTCTTTGTTTAGGCATGCCATACGCTCGGATCTATTTTTGTACATCAGAGCGGGGGTATTACTAGTGAGCATTGGCTCACAGATATCTGAGTAATATCATGTTGGTGTTGATCATTAACTACACCATTAATTAGTTTATTCTGTTTCCTGTAGATGGGCCGATTTTACCTGACCATGAGGGGAGAAAATAGAACACCTTCCTTGAAATCCTTAAAGAGGAAGACAGAAAACAGACATTGGCTACGTAGACCACTCACTGCAATATGACGTCATTATCTTCAAGTACGCACTGACCCGAGTCACTCATGTCACCTATTACAATTGGTCTTTATCTGTCATTGTGTGGTGTGTGTCGTGCGTCTTTCCTTTACAATTTTACATGTTGAACTTCTTCTGGAAAACTACACGGCCAATTATTACCATATTTGATGTGAAACATTGCTACAATAAGAAGAATTTAAATTGAATATAACTGGATTATCTGTGGAGTGACCGATATCTGAACTTGTTTTAAATAACGCGCCATTATTTGAACCTGTGTTCAGTGTACATGATCTATACAGTAATTACTTATTATTCTGTCTTATCATTTTATTTCACAGTATGTTATGTGTTTAAAATAGTAATTTGTCATTTTACATTGATATCAATTGTTAGAACCGAGTTTTCCAAAGGAGAAATCCAGTTATTGAAATGGTGAAAGGGGCACGCCGGCGGGCAGCTGCGAGAAGGGTACCCCTATTGTACTGCAAATCAATTGTACATATGTAAGAGATGTGCATAAAACTTGGTTTTTTTGTTGTTGTAAATTTATATAAAAAAAATACCAGCTGTTGAACTTGGTTATTTTTACGCAGAATATTGCATATAGGGTACCCCCATTGTACGGATAACTCTTCATACAGTTTTTAAGATAGGTAGTTGTTGTCTTGTATCAATTGTACATATATCAGAGATGTGCATATAACTTGGATTTATACTGTGATTATTTATGTGTACATAAACTCTACAGTAATTAGTTGTTATACTCCCTTACATGGCTTATCAATTATATCTTAGTATGAGTGTAGTAAATTCTCATCTGACAGTATGTATTTAATTCTTTTGAATGCTTTTATAATACCCAGTAATTTAGTGATGGGAAAAAGATGTTACTTAAAATTGGGGCTTATATCTGATGATTTTTTATTTTTCCTATTTGCAAAGAATAAATTTTGTTTATTGATTAAACATCATATTCAAAGGGGAGCAACTCAAATTTTTGAGTTCTTCAATTACAAAGGGATAAAGAGTTATTCCCCTTTTTGTAATATTTTCTAGATAAAGTTTGATCTTAGAACT
Source organism: Magallana gigas (assembly GCF_902806645.1). NCBI lineage: Eukaryota > Metazoa > Mollusca > Bivalvia > Ostreida > Ostreidae > Magallana > Magallana gigas. The sequence continues at coordinate 71,971,823 of NC_047560.1, read as the reverse complement.
GGTTGTTGACCCCTAACATGTTTTTATATGAAAGTTAACTGAATATCAGTAAATACCAAAGATTTTAAAAAATGTCCTAAATGTATATTATTGGTGGATTTAGAATATTTCTCCCACATAAAAAACTGACTTACATTGATCAGGTAAATAGAAAACTCGTTTTTATGTAAATAGTTTTTGAACAATATTGTAACTATTAGTTATTCAATTTATTTTTTTTTTCTTTCTATTTATGGTGTCAATGAAATACATAATACTTATATACAAATGATCTTTGGTGAGTTGTAGCAAGCTGTAGATAGAACTCAATAAATGTGATATTTATTCATAGTTTTGTCTGTTTTCTTAGTAAGACAGTACTGTAATATTTGGTACTAAAATAATATGATACAGTAACTTTATGTACAAGAACAAGACAATTATTCATTGGGACGAACCAAATAACTGACAAACCAATCTTCTTTTGGATTCAATATAGTTAGATGTTAATAATGACTAGTGAACAACAAATTACCAAAAAAAATTTCCATCCAAGTACTCAAAGTTGTTTCAAGAATTTCATTTTGACTGATAGGTTAAATTCCGAGTATTATTTAAAAAAATGTTATTTTGATAATATATCTGTCCGAAGCTGAAGATTAATCCATAATTGTAACATGCAACAAATTATGTTATATAAACTTTACTATTATTTAAATAGTGCCTGTTTGTGAGGGTAACTGTTGAAATTGACACCTTGAGACAACCATTGTCAACCGACCGGTGTCAATTTCAACAGTTCCCCTCCAAAATAGGCACTATTTATTTATTATACTGAATGTCTTAATTTAAAAAAAAATGTTGCTTTTATATAGAAATGAAGTGAATGCTACGGCGAACCGTACGCGCATAATTTACGCCCATGTAACAATTCGTTGTGTTACCTGTTGCCTTTCATGTTAAATACTGAAATCTGATTGGTCAAGACGCAGTTGATAATCCGTTCTTTTACCCTCAGCATTAGCAACAGACCTGACAACGGGTAACACAACGAATTGTTACATGCGTGTAAATTATACGCGTACGGTTCGACGTAGATTTCACGTCATTTCTACATAAAAGCAACTGAGTTTTCTTTTAAATGAAGACATTCAGTATAATGAAATAAATAGTGCCTGTTTGGTTGGAAACAGTTCAATTTGACACCCCTCGGAAACCAATGTCAACCTCCGCTTCGTGACAGTTGACCATAGTTTTATGGGGGTGTCAATTTAAAACTGTTACCCTTCCAAACAGGCACTATTTGTATAATAGCACATATAAATGAATGTTACATGGAATGAGTAACTTTTACGTTTAAACTGTTTCCCTGCAATTGTGCAATACAACTGCATATACATGTAACGTTATATTAAATAATGCACTTTAACCGCATATATTGTCACAAGCAATGAAGCAATTTACGCATTAACTTTTACAGGCAACCACGTACTTTAACACATCTACTGGTACATACAAACAATCACTTAAACGCATAAACATACTTTAATGCACATACCGTTACACACACTCAAACACTTTAACCGCATATACCGTTACACACAATCGCACAGTTGGCTCATAACCGTTTGTTGAAATCACGCACTTTAACACATATACCGTTACACGCAATCACACACTTTAAATACATGCAATAACACACTTAAATGCATATTCCACTACATGCAATCACACATACAGTTTCACACAATTACACACTTAAATACATATAGGTTTACACAATATAACAATCTACTTAAAATACTGATATTGGCAATCACTTAAACTCACATACTGTTACACGCAATCAAACACTTTACTACAAATACTACTACACGAAATCTGGTACTTTACTACATATAACATTACACTTAAACACATAAACACGCAAACAATCAGGTACTTTTATGTATATACATTTACACACAATCAAACACTTTAACACATATACCATATTACACGCATTCACACACTTTAACACAGAAATTGTTGCACACAATCAGGTACTTTTATACACATACCGTTACACACAATCACTCACTTTAATGCACATATATCGTCACACACAATCACACTTTTTAACACAAATTCCGTTGCACGAAATTACCCAGTTTAACAAAAAACCGTTACTTGCAATCAGACGCTATAACGCATACATTATAACACACAATCAGGTACTTTAACACTTATAGGTTCCAAACATTCAGGTAATTGAACATACCGTTTCTTGCAATCACGACGCACTTTAACGCATTCTGTTACACACAGTCACGCACTTAAACGCATAATGATATTATTACACGCAATCATACATGTTAACACATAAACTGTTGCACGCAATCACACACCCTAACACACATACTGTTACATTTAACCACGCACTTAACCACATATACCGTTACACACAATCACACACTTTAACACACACAATGTTACTTTCAATCACACACTTTAACTTCCGTTACACACAATCACGCACTTTATCACATATACGGTTGCACACAATCCAACACTTTAACACACACATAATATTGCGTTTAATCACTAAGTTTTTTGCATCTTCCGTTACATTCAATCGCACAATTTAACACATATACCGTTACACAAAAACACACACTTTTACACATAAACCGTAACACTCAATCACACACTTTAACACATATATCGGTTCACACAATCACACACTTTAAAACACTCAATGTAACATTCAATCACACACTTTAACACATATACCGTTACACACTATCACACATTTTAACACATATACCGTTACACACAATCACACACTTTAACACATATACCGTAACACGCTTCCGTTACATTCAATCACACACTTTAACACATCTACCGTTACATTCAATCACGCACCTTATGTGTTTATCACAACACTCCCTATGTATTACGCTGATAGCAATATTCATGCTTCACCGCATCCAGGTTTTCCATTCACACGAACACGATACATTGGACGAAATGATTTTCAGAATCCCGTTTTGGGCAAAAATGATATGACACCTACTTCACTGGTAAGCAATATCCAATGAAAGATATAGCAAAACAGACTGAAATCCAGGCACACATATTTCAAAATTCCTCAATCATTGTGGAACGTTTTCCTGTGTCATGCGGTTATATCACCGCACATGCGCAAACCACAGACTGCAGATCGTGCTATGACAACTTAGAATTTAGAAAACAGGGGTGTTTTTGTAAAAACTGATAAAATCGATGATATAGTGTTGCTTTCTTGGATAAGTTTTCCCTTATCTTCTATGTTAGATGTAGTGACGCCGGGATCTTCAATATGGTGTTGATGTATCATAGAAGAGGAAGGACCACAAACCCACAAGCTTGTGCTAGTAGGAGCGCGGCAGTACTGAGCCTTTATATGCACGCTATTACATTATTCCCCCTTTTTGAGATATCTCACACGAGATTCTGTAAATATCCCCACGTGGGATTTGTTTGGTGCCAATGTAATAGAAGAGGAGGAAGGACCACAACTAGACTCGAACTCAAGACCCTTCAGTTTAAAAACCAACGCTCTACCGACTGAGCTAAAGGATTAACCTACTAGCTAGTGCTAGTCTATTACATTGGCGCCCAACATATATATCACAATTACTCAAGCATTGTAACACTGTGGGAATACTCCTGTGTTATCTACATAAAGAAGATACTTCACATACGTCAATACAGAGATGTGAAGTCAAGATACCTATAATAAAGGATCAAAGCCCTGATAGATTAAGGTTTCTAATTTCTTGAAATGATATATTACATGGTGTATTTATAGATTAAAATCACGTACAAATTTGCTCCCTTTCTCCCTCAATATAATTTAACTACATATAAATGAACCATTACTTTCTTTTTTAATACATGTACTATATAAAACCTATTACATCTCTTTCTTTCTCTCAAAATATATCATTGGTATAGGTGGGTATATCCCTCTAACTATTTTTAGAATCGGTAGGACAACAAAGTTGTGCCTTTAAGCAAAATAGTCCCTAAACTTGCAGAGTGTATATACATTTATTGGGACATTTCAAATCAGAATGCTTGACACATGTCAGAAAAGAGGATTTTCAATTTTAAAAACAAGTGTCAAAATTGAATTATCATTTGAAGGAAACAATTGAAATTGTTTCATGTACACCCTTTCCAAAACTGAGAAATTCCCTACTTTTACTTTCATTTTTAGAGTTTTTTGAAAACAGACGCATTTTGCCGGAAAACGAATCTGACTTCAAACCACGAAATTTTAACAGGAAAGAGACAATTTGATGAGCTTTCATTCTAGAGGTCCCTCGTTGCTGAGCGAAAATTAGGGCCGGAGCTATGAACCCTAACGTTAACATTACCGCCTATGGAAAATGCATTAGTGGACTATACCCAGGTGTACATTTCTTTATACAATCATTACATACATATAACAACTTGTTTTTATTATAAGTATATACCTTACTTTTACAATCCATTGAAAAAAAAAATAAAAAGTATTTAACGAAAAACAATTGAGTATGCACATGTTTATTAATATGATGTGATCATGATTTATAAGCTTGCATGTTGTAACTTAAATGAAGTATTGTGAATATTTGATATTGATCAAAACTTTAAAAAAACACGTATATAAATATGAACATGAGAAACCATGATAAGTGTTTAGTTACAGACAACAGACAACTGTTAAGTTTCATTATATATCTTAATTTTAATTACAAGGTACAATTAGTAATAATTAACAACTGTCAAAAATATAAATATGAATATGAAAGAAAAGAAACATGTTTAAAGTTGATGTAATGGTCAACACATTCATAGTATTGTCAACATTTTTGGATATTTGGATACAAAATTAATTAAACAAGTTAAACGTTTGGTCAACTTAATCAAGGAGACAATGGGTCAACACTTATATGTGCTAAAGTACTAAATTATATCGTAAACTTGAATCTTGCCAGTGCACTTCTCTGGCTAAATAACTATATGAGATATTGCACAGTTTCCTGTATAACATACGTCATTTTGTTTGCATTACAATATATTCTCTATTGAGGGATGCTTTTATTTATTTATTACTCAGCTACTTAAAGAGACAGTACATTTGAAAACACATGTGTGAATAACTTCAGATTTACCTATTGTATCGTTAGGGAATAAGAAATAAAGTTGATTGTAATAGTGGAAATACATAAAAATCCCTTTCATATGCCTAGTTAACGTAGTTATGAGCTTTCGGAATTTCAAAGGTCGTACAAAGCGTAATAACCTTATATCGGTTATTTGTACTACGTGGACTTTGATTGACAGTAAATTACACGTGCTGAAAACTACAAGATCTTCATCCGACTACGGTCATCATGATAAACGAGGATAAATGGATTATCAAAACGGAACACATCATCACTTTCTCAATAATTTATTAATGGTTTTCCAATTTTGGTTCATTTTAAAATGAGCAGAAATAAATCTGTCAAATGACCCCCCAAGGGGCCTCATTTACAAAAATGAATTTAGGTTGTAGAAACTACAATGATAAAAACGCAAAATACATACTTACAAAATAATAATTATTGTGGTAATTTTAAAAACTTTGAACAATTATTACCTGGGAGAAAAACATATTTTGTTATCAACAAACATGTCCAGGAGAGTCTTTGCGAGCCGTGCATGTGTTTTGTTTACAGTAAATACTCATGCTGAACCCCGAAACGTTGCGATGTAAATATGCGATAGATTATACGTAATTAATAATTTTAATGAAAAAATTAGATTTATTCAATGGAGAACTTTGTAATTTTTCGAAAGTTTATACAATAATGAGTTGTACAAAAATACCGAACCCGATCGAATTTTTTTTCAAGTCGGCTTTTTGATAAGATGCGCCGTACTGCATGTCTATTTAAAAGGAGAATGAATATTCAGTATAGTATAGACATATCTTATATGACCTTGAATGAATTTAACAAAACAAGAATACAATTATCGTTTTAGAATGGTTTGTTAACAATACATAAGTAACTCGTTATATTGTAGTCTGGCTCAATCACTGTGCCACACAACACAATCACGAATCTAAACGTGTGATAAACGGTGACCCATGATATTCCTTCGTACAATGATTATTCCACAGTAAACAATGATTACTACACAGTAAACAATGATTATTCCACAGTGAACAGCCATATTAAACAATGAATACCTCACAGAATACAACAATTCTTCAAAGTAAACAATTATTATCCCCATAGTAAACAATGTTCTTTGCTTTTTCTTTTACATTTTCTTCTCTTTGTGTCACATTTATAGGTCACTTATATAACGCCTTGTATAGTCACGGGTTTATTAGGTTTCACTTTGGTTCCTGAACTATAAGTTAACCTGAATATCATTTAAGCATAGATAGAAACATGTCCAAAATCACCTTTTCACCTTAAAACTGTATATTTCCTTTGGGTTCAAGATCAAATCGCTGTCAAGAGAAGTGTTTTTTTGTTGTAGTTGGGCAAGATCAAGTGCGCCCTTTGAATTTCTTTTACAACCACGGCATCAATGAATAGATCATGTAACTTTAGTTGTATAAAATGTAATAATGATTACCTCACATTAATCAATGATTACTGGTACATCACGGTAAACAATGATTACTAGTACCTCATAGTAAACAATGACCTTTGCTTTTTGCGTGGACCCTGAGGTCCACGCAGAAAATATATAAGCGAGGTTAAACCGGATGCTATGGGGAAATTCAGCTTGCGCATGAGCTAGCCTGGTTCCTGTGCGTAATGGGTAGCTCAGGGAACCAGGCTAGCACAAGTTTATCTGAATCGGGATCGGGATTCCATGCCATATTTACAAATAAGTTCAAAGGCGCTTTAATTGTAAAGTTGTCGGTAAACAGTAGTCAGTACAGAAACAAAGTATTCCTTTTAAAGAAATAATTGGCATGTGATATGAACTGTCAGTATTATGAAATATGTTAATGTTATGCCGAAACTACAACATGCATCAAATAGCGTAAAAATTTGCAATGCTTTTATAGTAGGCGAGACTAGAGTACTTACCGATTAAAAAATTTTAAGACAATTTTTTATGTCACTGTATAAAAGTTTAGATCTCAAGAAAAATGCATCAAAATATCAAATTAATTTACACAAAGCTGTCAGTGCATAGTTAACAAAGTAGTGAGAATCGTAATGTGTGCGCAAATAGTAGAATTCGCCTGATACTATACATGCAGACTTCACTAATAGATAGATCATAATTATTTTAGAAGTATGAACCCTTTATATTCTGAGATAAAAAGTCAGGGCTATACATATACGTAATCCAACGTACAACGTTAGTGGTTAAAAGCAGAGGGCTAGAGTGGATGGAATCTCTGATAATCTTAAGGCTTTCACGTTTTCGTTGGAAACACATGCAAATTGTCCACGTATTGTAGTCCTTTTTTTAAAGGACAGCAACTTGTCTTTTTTATCTTCTCTCTATGTCTCATTTATAGGTCACTTATATAATGCATTGTGTAATCACGGGTTAATAAGGTTTCACTTTGGTTCCTGAATCACAAATTGTTCTGAACCCCATTTAAGCATAGGTAGAAACATGCTCATACTAACATTTTCACTTTAAAACTGTATCTTTTTTTTGGTTCAAAATCAAATCAAGAGAAGTGTGACCTTTGTCGTAGAGCAAGGTCAAGGACGTCCTTTGAATTTTCATCACACCCAAGGCGTCACTGAATAGATCATATAACTTTAGCTGTATAGAATTAAGTATATCTACAGTATTAAAATAGTTATATAATACACAGGATTAAAATATAATAAATGACATCGTGGAACTTCTATGAAATAAAGTGTTTATAATGGAAAATATCAACCAGGGTATCAATCGAATATTAGGTAACCTAACAATATTCAAATATGAATTTGATGACTTTAGTTTAGACTGACATATCATAGAAACATTGTTCGGAAAACTAAATTGATTAATTCTTTGTGTCAGTTAACTAACGTTTGTTTCTGTCATCTGATGAGACGTTTATTAGCGTCGTTTTAAATCATTAGACACAACGTTATTTGTTCATCCAAAAGTGGTGAGAGCGCTATTGAAGGGACGCACAGAAATACACAACAACAGCCAGAACTTATATACAATATACATACTGCGACATAACGCTTGGAGTATTTGTAATTTGATATTAGTTTTAGGTTCTATCAACATTCAAAACATCTATTGCTCAGCTATGTTAAGGAAGGTCTAAGAATTCTACCACGTGTGATTTAGAAAAATTTGCATAAGCCCCGCCCCTTATTCATGAAATTTTACGAGATATAGGTATTTCGGTAATTAACAAACATCTACCAAAATGAATATGATTAATTATTGGGTTTGAATGGCTCAAGAAAGGTGTACTGAAATAAAATCATAAACTATTCTTTATATCTCGCGAAATCATGAAATTCCTAAGTCGTCTGATGACGTGTCGAGGTTGACTACGTCACACCGGCGCTTGCAGCTGTGATCAGAGTAAACATGTGGACTTCAGTGATATATCTCGGAATTTAACTCGTTTACAACCAGCGTGGACAGAAATCGGCATAGGATTCAACTGAACAAGGTAGGATTTATCTGTACTTCCCCTAGATATTGTTTTATATTACCTAATATTGTTGGATGGAACGGAAATGAAGTGAAATTCCTCGGCTTCGATTTTGTTTACTTGTTTACATTTGTTTTTCATGTAATATTGTGTTCAAACATCAGTTTGGTGACTCAGTCAGGCAAAGTAATTGTTCTGCGTTTCGCAAGTTTTGATCATAGAGAGCGTTGAGGCTCATTGTAGCTTTTTACTGGTCTCATATCGCGATAATATTAGATCGCATTTCCTCCATGTTCAAAGTACACAATAAAAAGTCCATGGCCAAACACTGTATGTGCTAGCACTACAAAGATTACTGTGAGGATCTGGAATGATTATAGACAAGATTGTAGTGTTGTTGTTTAAGTAAATCAAAATGTGTTATTTTATTCAGCCTTCTTTTATGAAGATCTAATTAATTTTATTTAAGACAAAATTAAAGTGTGTTCAAACTGAATTTCCACACATTTTAAAAAATAAACATTTGATTATGCCTGTTGTAATATCACTGAAATTGAAACCGCCATTAATATACCCAATAATAGAGTAATGTTTCATTTTCATGTTATCTTTAACACAATAGCTTATGCTAATTATGACACATTATTCATTTTCAGGGTTACTTAGGCATTAGATGGTCCACTGAAAACACTTCTTGGGATGTTGATAAAAAGTAAGTACTACAAATGTATATAAATATTTCTTTTACTCACTAACTTCAACTTCATGCATAGTTTGTTGTTTTTAATATCATATTGATAATGATACTAATGTAACCTATTAAAATAATTTGCATTGATATCTATTGAAATGAAATTTGAAATTGATATATATTCATCATTTCAGGTATTGGTTTTCTTATCAACTGGACTACATCCTAATATCAAAAAAAAACAGAAGAGAAGAACATATAGTGTGCAAGAAGAATTGTCAATTTCCATAAATTACACATTATGACTGAAAAATACTAAAAATCAGAAAACACTAGTCTTGTTGAACAGTTTGTCACAGAAAAGCAATCTCTATAGTATTTGTAAAGTTGATTATCAAAATAAATTCTTGATAATATTGATATATTCTTTAATTAGTACTAAAATATCAATTATGATTACAAGTAAACCTGATTATACATTAAAAGAACTTATTCACCAGCATAGTAACATAAATTATTATGAAACATAAATGTGTAAAATACAAACTCAACACTTACACCCCCCCCCCCCCCCAATAAAGGCAACTGATGAAGTTATGTTTTTCCAATTTGAACAATTTTATAATGATGATTGGTGTGAACAGAAACAACATTTTAGCATTATTTTAGTGAAATTCACAGCGTTAAATTATTTTAAGAATGAAAATTAAAATCATGATCTTAGTCAGTGTTGCGTTTGAATTGCACGCAAATGACGCTGAAAGTGAAGTGGGTCAGATAAAATGCAGTAGTGCAAGGGCATACACTTGATCAAATATATTGAAAATTTCCATGTCTTACCATTGTATCCCTATTATATCAAAAAGTGCTGGGAGCTGTATGAAGTCGCTACGCATTTCATATAAATAAGCGTTAATTGCGGGAAATCCCAGTAAATTGCTGTTCATACACTGTTTACATTGAATTTAATAATTGTTCTTACTTGAATATTTTAAGCTCCCAGCACTTTTCGAAATTTTGAAGGTTCATTTTACAAGTTAGAAACAGAAATAACTATATTTGTTTATATTATGCCCTTACACTTTGCATTTTTCCGTATTATTCCTGGTTCATCTATTTTTAGCAGTATCACGTGACAGGGTATTCCCAAGAGACTCAAAAATTGCTCATCCGATAACAAATTATTTAATTTGTATAATCGATAAAATATCACTTTGTTTAACAAATGTTTGGAGTAGAATACCAAGATTGTTCAAAGGCTAACATTTTATGTGATAAATATCGCTATTTTTGTATGGACGCCCTTAACATAGCTGAGTGATTGAAAAGATCGGTGTTTGTGATTATTTCTGCCTTGTTCCATATCGTCATCAATCGACCAAGGACCAAGGTTTGTAGACAATGAATAAAACCTTTAAAACACCAATCACTCCAAACTCGGTCATGTGAAGAGTTTAAATCCCTTCACACAATGATTCTGTTGTTCTGAACAAAATGTCTCACAGAAGATGCACGTCGCATGTAGAGAATGTATATAGAAAAAGACGTCATTTTGAAGCAGAACGCATTGTCCTCATAATTTTTAGACAGTTATTTACTCTCTAGTACCCGATGAAAATGATTTGTGGATTGTTATAAAAAGGTAAGACAGTTTCTCATATACGTGTGGTTTTAAAAATTTCAATATAAGAATGAAAGTAATATTTTAAGTATTCACTGAGAGTTTTTCTTTTCACTATGTTGTAACTGTATAAAAAACCCTAAGAAAACACTGTTGGGTAGGGATTTACTGTAGGTTTGTATGTTTACTATGGAATGAATCACCAAACATAATTCAATCGTGTGTTTAAACTTCGGTACATATAGTCTCTCTCTCTCTCTCTCTCTCTCTCTCTCTCTCTCTCTCTCTCTCTCTCTCTCTCTCCAGTTAGTATAAACAAATCTATATCAATGTAATGAAAACAATAATATAATGCAGACCAAATCATGAGTGCGTTTTGTTAACGATTCCTAAGGTGAAAATTTAACTGATGCACGATGCATAAAAATATTTTTTTAAAGAAAATGTTTGTTTCATAATGAAGTACTTTATTTAAATAGTAATTCGATGCATGGAATTTAAACATTGTCTGCACTCAATTGTCTACTGACAATTTATGCAAGAAACACATCGATGCAAAACTCAAATGAACAGTCGCATTCTTAAAATTAATATCCATACTTGGCCCGAGCTGAAAAGAGTGCACTATTGCATCACATGGACACTCTCACTAAAACATGTGGATTAGTGGTATCGAGATAAAATCTACATGTATACATGTTCATGTCATCTATATAAACAAGTTTTTTTTTGCTACTCCATGTTGAGTCAATATTGTAAAATTTAACTGGACGTTCTCTCTGTCCCCCCTCTATCTCTGTCTCTGTCTGTCTATCTGTCTGTCTATATGTCTGTCTGTCTCTCTGTCTGTCTCTCTCTGTGTCTGTTTCTCTGTCTGTCTGTCTGTCTGTCTGTCTGTCTGTCTCTCTCTCTCTCTCTCTCTCTCTCTCTCTCTCTTATGTATGTCTTTATATCTCTGTATTTTCTCTATCCGTGGCTTATCTTAAAGGAAAGCAAAAAAGGTTATGATTGGGTCAATTAGGTTTGATTAAAATAGCCCAGTAGACACACATGGTAAATCTAAAAATGGGCCACCATATGGCTGTCGGAAAATATATGCTTTAATGCGTAGTATGTCCACATTGCACTATTAGCTTTACGCAATAAACTAGATTGCATTAGTTGTATTGTTTCATATTATTTTGACAATTGGTCAAATGAAAGTTATTGGCGTTTGCCTTTTAAAACAATGAAGCCTTTTAACTGATCGTCTGAATTGTATTATACTCCTTTATGAATTGATTTAAAAGTCGTGTACATCGCACGCTGTCACGTGATCTTCCAGTTCTCTAAACAACCAGTTTAACAAATCCTGTTACAAAGTCTGACAACCCATGGTATTATAGATAAGTCAATCTTTGGTTTAGTCGATACTCAAAAAGATCGTAGAAACAGATAAATACTCATTGTTGTTAAAGTTCCCCGTCGCACAATAATTAAATGTCCTAATAATGAAGTATGACCGACATTTACACACCGTATTTTGATGTATCATGCTTCCAACAATTGTTTATCTATTCTAAAAAAAATTCTTAGTGGAAATCTACTCTTTCAGACTCGGGATTAGAGATTTTCAGCTTAGTATTTTAATTAAACAAATAGAAAAAAAGAAATGTTTTCCAGATTTATATTTCATCATACAATAATTAAATGTCCTAATAATAAAGTCTGACCAACATTTACACACCGTATTTTAATATACCAAGCTTCAAACATTTGTTTATCAATCTTAAAGACATTCATTGTGGAATTTTACTATTTCAGACTCGGGGTAGATACATGTTTATTCCATTTATTTAAACAAAGATTGTTGGGTTACCTCACGTTAAGTAAGGACTTCATTTAAAGCTATACACGCTATAATTTGCGTCAATTTTGAATGACAGTGAAAACGCATGTGCTTGTCTACTTATAAAAGTTATCCTTAATCTGTAAATTACAGGGGTGAATTCCATCTCGTTACAAAGATATAGATTTTTAATTGTTTATTTTTCTGCCAGGAAAATATACCTTTTCATGAATATTGATGAAGGAAGAGCAAACCGACCTCATTGCGCATGTCCGCGGAGAACTAGGTGGTCGTTATTGTTTGCCTAATTAAATATCCAACTTGATTTTTAATATGCTTAACAGTTGTTAATTTGAAATACATACATGTATAATGAGTAAAATACGCTTGCCATTCACGATACCCTTACTTCTGCATTAACACTTATAGGATCTATAAATAGCACATAGGGGAAAAACACAGGTCTACGTCATTCTTTTAAAGGAAGTATTCATATCTACTCACAGGCTTGTATTTTTTTTTTTTTGTACTCGTATATCGGACAAATTTATGCTTTACTGAAAATATCCTTTCCTTTGTGAAACTATCACAATTATGAAGATGTTGACCCTTCACCAGTTTTGGTATGATAAGCTAAATTTAGCTGTCGATATCACGTGATAGATTGATATTCACGAGGAGGCATTACTTTCCTGGCAGGAAAATAAATATTTTTTATTGTTTAATATTTGATATATTTGTTACGTGATCGAATTGAGCATTATAATTAACAGAATAAAGGTAACTTTTATTAGTAATCAAACACATACATTTTCCCCTTTATTCAAAATTGACGCAAATTAATAGCGTGTATAGCTTGAAGTTTCAAAAGTCACAATTTCGACAATCACGTGTTAAATCATCGTACCCCCATAAAGAATGAAACATCTTTATTTTACTATATTCCTTAATGAATTGATTTAAAGGTCATGTACATTGTCACAATGTCACTTTGTACCCTTGTCCTCTATACAATCAGTTTAACAAATCCTGTTACAAAGTTTGACAACTCTTATTGTTATACTTTCATGTTAAATACTGAAATCTGATTGGTTAAGACGAAGTTAATAATATTTACTATTACCCTCAGCGTTAGCAACGCACTTGGCAACGGGTAACATTAAAAAATGTTACATGCGCGAAAATTATGCGCGTACGGTTCGCTGTAGAATTCACGTTATTCCGATATAAAAGCAGTAAAATTTTCTTAAAATTTTTAAAAAAGACATTCAGTATAACAAAATAAATAGTGCCTGTTTGGGAGGATAACAGTTGAAATTGACACCCCTCGAAAACCATTGTCAACCTCCGCTTCGCGTCGGTTGACAATGGTTTTCTCGGGGTGTCAATTTCAACTGTTACCCTCCCAAACAGGCACTATTTATATAGTATCATCGATATATTAATCTTTAGTTAAGCTACAGCTCAAAAAGATCGTAGAAACAGATAAATTTGAATTACATTATACTCATTGCTGTCAAAGTTATCCATCACACAATGATTAAATGTCCTAATAATAAAGTCTGACCGACATTTACACACGGTTTTTTGATGTATCAAGCTTCCAACAATTGTTTATCTATTCTAAAATCATTCTTAGAGGAAATATGCTCTTTCAGACTCTGAATTAGAAATTTTCAGCTTAGTATTATAATAAAGCAAATAGAAAAATAAGACATTTTTTCCAGAGATACATTCTGTTTGTTCCGCCCATTGGGTTAAAAGTATGAGCACTGCGACACCATCATCAAATGATTGTCTTATTAAAGGGACCTAAACACGATTTGAGATTAACATTTAATTTTTCATTTTGTATTTTCATTTTGTATGTAATTTCGTATAATACCGAATGTCCGGATTTTTTTTCGCGTGTCACAAAAACACACCATATGCAGGTGATGAAGGTATATTGCAACATAGTAAGGAAAGTTGACTATAAAAAAAGTCATCGCGTTTATCATAAAGTTTTGTTGTTAGGTTACCATTAATGTCCATTTCCAGTAAAATATCCAATTATGAAACAGATGACGCAGACTCAGTGGTATATTTTATTTCATGTTTATTGAAATATATCGAATCGACGTAAGTTTGGAAAAAACAATTGTTAATTGATAATATGTTGTCTATGTACCTGAATGTTGAGTCGTGATTTATTTTTGTCACGTAAAGTTTTCGATAAAATTCTGCTTCATAAGAATACAAAAAATAGGTCTGTTGACAATGGGGCACATTGAATCTGAGCTCAAGTCGTGTCTAGGCCTCTTTATTAGAGTCGGTCTGCCTGACATTTACACGCGGTGATTGTAAACATATTTACATTTACGTGTATCAAACATCTAACAAGTGTCTTTATATTCGAAACAATTAGTTTAACCAATCGTGTTACAAAGTCTGACAACACATGATAGTATCAATAAATTAATCGTTGGTTTAGTCAATGCTCTAAAAGATCGTAAACGTAGATAAATTTGATTTGTATTCTTCAATTGTACCCAGTGCTGTAAAAGATATGCGTATTGTAAAATCACGATAATTAAATGCCCTCTTCTTAAAGTCTGACTGACTTCAATACACGGTAATTTGATGTATTAAACATACAAGAACTGTTAATCCATTGTTGAAATGTACTCTTTAGGATTCGGGGTAAGCATTTTTATTATAGTGTCCTTTGCTGCAATGTAGTATTCTTCAACAAAACTAGTCTAATTAAACAAACTTAATTCATATTCAACCTATTACGTCCACTGAATTTAAAAAGCGATTATTGTGACACTATCATAAAATAATTAAATGTTCTGTTTTTAAGGTGGTATGGGACATCTGTCGATAATAATGTGGATTAAAGTACTATATAATTGAAAAACTTTCACCGGTTTATAATTTTTAAATTTTAGAATATTTAACCAAAAATAGCTTTTAAAGATATTTGAAAAGGTAAAAAGTGTAAAACCCCCAGAGGGATTCGAACTCATGACTTACAGGTTCGTAGTAAACCCTCTAACCCACTGCGCTACGGAGTTAGGTGACCATTTTTGTAAAAAAAAAAAACTACATGTACTTATATAATTATACTTTATTTTAATACGTCACAACATGGAAGTGTCCCATACCACCTTAAAGTCTAACCGAGTAGTAAACACGATTACGTATCTATCTTCTAACAATTGTCTTTCACGGTGTGACCACAAACAAAAGGACTATGGCGGGCCTGGCCTTGAGTTGTTGTTCGGTTCTTTATATCTATATCGCCATATTCCACACAAACACGTAGAAATCTGGGGTGGGTTCTTTCCACTTATTTGGTAATATAATGTTTACTTAAAATAACAAATACCGAAAAAAATGAACACATGGACTTGTTATTTGTTTTAAAATGTGCCCCCCTAACCTAATGTAGCGAGAAATTTCGCCATTCAGAATGTTTTCGTAAAAAGGATCCATATGTGTTGAAGCTAGCGCTGATCTAGAGCGAGAGAACCACCCCCGCCCCGGGAAACACAATTATCCGTCGAACCCCCACACCCCACCCCCCACCCCCTCACACAGACATCCAAAAAAATTTAGATCCGCGCATGTAATGGGTTCTTGATTTTAAATCTCAGTATCTCAAACCTTAGATTTGAACACAACAAACAAAATAACGAACAGACGATTCTGCGTCTGAAATTGATCAATTGTAATCAATTTGATCATAAAGATGCTCTTGCAAAGTTTTAAATTAAACGTGAATAGCACCTAGCAAAATAAAAAAGGCAAAGGAGGACTCGCTCAGTTTTGTAACAAAATACAACCCTGGCAATTTTTTTCGTTTCAATTTAATGATATTTAATACGGACAAAATCGTATAGAACTATTGAATGTTCTTTGGTTTTCCAATATTAATGTTTTATTGGCATGCATTCTCATTCATAGCGGTTTCTAAAATTAACAATTGTTTATTAAGTAGAACAAACAGAGGTTTGATTTTTATTTAAAGCAGTTTCTGGAATTATTTGTTAATTATTTGTTAAAGTAAAATTAATATATTTGTTCTGATGAGATTATCATCCTTAAAAGATAAAAAAATGAGTGTTAACATATTTTACTGCTCATCGTATTATGTTGTGTTTGTTTTGTTTGTGTTTGTTTTTTATCAGTGTGCCCCCCCCCCCCTTGTTTTTAAAAAATCCCCATGCTACGTGCGTGCAAGGCAAATTGGCGAGAATTTCAAGATTAACTCCGATATTGTTTTGTTCAAATTTATGTATTACACGTAATACTATGGATGGTAACAACAGGAGTCGCACCCTGATTAAGAAGCACCCCCCCCCCCATCAAACAAGTGATATTTTGTACGCGTATCACCCTGGCTGTTCTACGTAAGTTATTAGAAGGGGTCACATTTCAATCGAGGTCAGTTTTAAACGTCTGGGGGTCGTAGATCTACAAGTCTGGAATGATCTCTACGGTAGAAGAAGGACTCTACTGACCCTGGGTCAGTCTACGTAAAACGTGAACCCACAGTCAATATTCTAAAGGGATCACTATTTGTCATTACATCGGCAAAAGAATAATAGACAAGCGATGTTCTGACTCCAAGGCCGTTTTTGATTATAATTCCACTTTAACAAAAGGAATTTATAGCAGAAAAATGAGACTAAGATTAAAAGTGAGCTCATCTAAGTTTTATGGACCCGGGCCATATCACAATGAGTCAAATACGTAAGTTTACAAGAGCCTAGTTGATTAAACTGACACTGTTTCAAGGCTCATCTAAGTTTGATGGACCCGGGCCATATCACAATGAGTCAAATACGTAAGTTTACAAGAGCCTAGTTGATTAAGCTGACACTGTTTCAAGGCTCATCTAAGTTTGATGGACCCGGGCCATATCACAATGCGTCAAATACGTAGGTTTACAAGAGCCTAGTTGATTAAGCTGACACTGTTTCTAGGCTCATCTTAGTTTGATGGACCCGGGCCATATTACAATGAGTCAAATACGTAAGTTTACAAGAGCCTGGATGATTAAGCTGACGCTGTTCTAAGCAGACAGCGACGTGGATCAACATTATTTCTTAGACCTTTACGGTTTACCTCCCTTGGCACATTACTTTCAATCAGTCATCGTGTATAGGAAAAACCATGTCATTTCTCAGCTTCATTGTTAAAAAAACTACCGTAATTAGAAGACGAACACTTCTACAAGATTGACGCAATAAGTATTATATTTTCATCCCAGTTACCATGTGTTTTCGTTGTTATCTTTTTCAGAGAGACAGACATGTCAACATGCTAATGAACAACTTACAACATGTATACAATGATATAATGATATGATAATATATAAAGCGAAGGTAGACATTGACACGATATAAAGACCCCCCCCCCCCTAAGCTCACAGTCAGGAGTGACCAGTGTCTAGGTCTATAAATGATGGCTGACTTACAGAACATCAGTAAAATTGACCTCTAAATAATTTCTGCACTTTACATAAAATCAATTAACCCATATTGTATTCAATGTTCCAAATCCCGTCGACTTTCAGCAGAGTTTATTAGTAATCTTATGCATTTCATGCGCAGATGAAAGCCAGGGTGCTCCCTCCCTCCCTGGCGAATTCCCATAGCATAGTTACCGGAAATATAGCTCGGATCCCACGAGCACCCCCCTCCAACTTTCCACCGATAAATATTCATAGTTCAGTGAATTCATTTCTGTTGACCCCAAATCCGCCAGTAGTGTCCTGTATTCCGTTGGATGGATCTCAGGGAATGTATTGTGACCTAAAAAATGATTATTTTTAAACAGTAGTAATGCCGCTTGTTAATTTTATATACATGTTGTCGTTAATACTAGTGATGCTAAATTCAAAACTAATATAGATCATTCATCATAACGTCGGCAGCATTGATTAAATTAATGGCTGTTTATATACTTAATTACTGAATACACGTGCAATAGTGCAAGTACTCGTACATGTTTCCTTAGCAAAATGCACATGTAATAGTGCTACTTTATTAATACAAACATGTATTCCATAGCAAAATACACGTGTAAAAAATTCTACTTTATTCTTACGTGTATGCCATTATGATAGCAAAATACCTGTGTAATAGTGCTACTTTACCCGTATATACATGTATTCCATGGCATGTGTAATGGTCAACTGATGGTTCTAGTTCACCCCTGCGAATGTGTTCGGAATGTTTTCTTTATCGTTGCTAAGTATGTAATAAATCAAGAGGTGCTCGAATGAAAGTTCACAAGACTTCCTCGAGATGTGTTCTGTTCTGTGAAATTTCGAGCGGAAGTGTTCGGATAATATTCTCAAAATACGTAAGTACTGGTCGTTTTTAATTTCTATCCTACTTTGATTTATGTTAAAGCATGAAACTATATAATGATATATGTCTTAGTTCGTCCTCTAGCGGTTGTTTTGAACTAAATGTAACCGAGCAGTAAGGAATTCCAAAAGACAGCCGTTTTGTTTAACAGATTTATTAAACGTTTTAAAGCATTGACCTATAACAAAGAAAAATACATTAGACAAAATACAATTTTACATGTACATTCAATATGTTTAGTTTCGATAATTCGTTGATAAAAATGCAACCGTTATTTCAGTATTCATTTATATGGTAAAACATGTTTTGTAGCAATTTAATATTAGAACTTACAAACAAGTTTCAGAAATTACAATGGCAAGATTAATTGCAAAAATACGATAAAGTATAAACCTTGCAATTAAAATAATATGCCCTAATCACTATCATGGTAGTAAAGAAATATATAACTAAATATAATATTAACATACCACAAGATGCAGCTGATATACACTGGATTGTCCGACGTCGTTAAAATGAAATACTGCCCAATTGGACTTAGGTTGAACGGTTACTTATACTAATAGAGAATCAAATTTATTGGATAATAATATGAACCAATGAAATTAAAGAACCATACGCGCGCAATTAAACTTTAGATGAATAATATTTAAGAATATACTGCACAAAACGAAAATAGAAAATCCAAAAACGAATAAATACATATGAAATAGATAATAATAAATCTGTTCTACCACATAAACGATGCTATTCTGAACAGTGTTATCGTTTGTGTTCAATCACTCTACACGTGGTTGAAAATATAAATATTGGGTTGCTTGATAAAATCATACCCATGTTTGATGTTCTTGGTGTGCATAACCAAACTTTTTAAAAAATGAATTGGTGTTTGTTTTGAATTAAAACTTAGTATATCGAGCCAATTTTAAAGAACATTCTGCATAAAATAGTATAGAGAGAGCAAAGAATACGCTCGCGAGCGCTCGCTAAATTTTGTGTTGCGGGTTGAACACGCCTCTGTTATTGGAACAGATATATGGGTCATTAATATGAGTGAGAGTCAGACAGAGATTTCAACAATAAAAGCGTAACCAGAGCATGTGAATTTGAATGCTTTCAAGTAATTTTATTTCATTTGTGTCTGTAAGAATTCTGTCATTATATTTTTTTATTCTACTTAATAAACAAGCAATGAAAGAGAGAGAGAGAGAGAGAGAGAGAGAGAGAGAGAGAGAGAGAGAGAGAGAGAGAGAGAGAGAGAGAGACGTAATGTGTATCAAGCTGAAGAGGTAAATAGTTTGAGTAATCTCCCTTTTTACACGGAGTCATGACATCGCAGTCAACATGTAGATGAATAACTTACATCTAGTATACAATGACACGTCATGCCACGTCAAGGGATGTCGGACACGGCCTTCCTTGACCAAGGCCCGTAGGATCGTTTTTGAGAGTGAGGAAGGAGGACAGACCCACAAACATTTATAGACAAGCAAAGCATTGTAACATCGTAGTCAGTATTACTGGTATTCTTTTATATTTACCGGCTATTGGTACTTTGCGGAACGGAACGGAACGGAACGGAACCAGTTAAGAGGCCCCAAAAGGGGAAACAAGATTTATTTTAAACGTCATTATTTCAATTTAACTTATCGTAAATGGAAGATTGTTTTACAAATTTTGCTGTTTTAATGAATTGTGTATTACATAAAATATGCTACTCATTGCTCTATAAGTCAATACACGCTTCTTTCCCGAGAAAACCTAAAGTCACTAGTTGTTTTATGATGTTTGATTGACACTGTAAATATAAAGTTGAGGTTTAAACCAGACTCAATTAATCTGTGTGTGTAACGTCGATGAAAATTACTTAAGTAATCTTTCTCCTGAATATATTTCTTCTGATTCCGTTCCGTTCCGCAAAATACCATTACCCGTGTGGATATTGGTATTTAACGGAACGGAACGGAACCGTTTAAAAAATTTTAAATAAAGGAAAACATCATAACAACTACTAGCTGTTTGTTTATTTCTATGTTCTTTTGAGATAAATGAAGCAAATCATTTCATCAATTCAAACATCTTGCATATGTGCATATCACTCCTGTGTTGTGTACAGCTATAACTTTTATTTCATCTATGATACTACATTACTTACACGGATGATATTACTAGTTTGTTCACCAAGCTAGCAATAATGCAATGTGCATCCCATATTACGTAGAATTCTAAAATATAACGAGCAACATTCGCAAGGAAAAAGTTTAATATTCATCACTTACCTTCCGTCTGAACAATTTTCTTCTGGTTCCGTTCCGTTCCGCAAAATACCATTACCCGTGTGGATATTGGTATTTAACGGAACGGAACGGAATCTTTCAAACTTTTTAAATAATGGAAAATATCATAACAACTACTCACCGTTCCTTGAATTTTTTATCAGATTCTTTAAAGATGAAGAGTCTATCAATCAAATCAATTCAGTCATCTTATGTATTTGCTGATTATTAATTTCAGCGTTTGTGTGCGTGTGCTGCATACAACAACAACTTTGTTTTCATTTTTTGTTTATCAATTTTATATCATTGTCACGGCAGAACTAACTAGTTGGTTAATTAAGCTAGCAAAAACACAATGCTTATATCAAGTAGAATTCATATTATACCAAGATCATTCGCAGCGCAGGGATAATATCGATAAAAATACTTGATAGTCTTATTTGAAATAAATTTGAATGAATGTTGATATAACAAATGTTGTTACCATACTTATAAATAATTTTCTTCTGGTTCCGTTCCGTTCCGCAAAATACCATTACCCGTGTGGATATTGGTATTTAACGGAACGGAACGGAACCGTTTAAATATTTTGGAATATAAAATATATCATAACAACTACTAGCTGTTTGTTTATTTCTATGTTATTTTGAGATAAATGAAGCAAACCAACAAATCATTTCATCAATTCAAACATCTTGCATATGTGCATATCACTCCTGTGTTGTGTACAGCTATAACTTTTATTTCATCTATGATACTACATTACTTACACGGATGATATTACTAGTTTGTTCATCAAGCTAGCAATAACGCAATGTGGTTCCCATATTACGTAGATTTCTAAAATATAACGAGCACATTCGCAAGGAAAAAGTTTAATATTCATCACTTACCTTCCGTCTGAACAATTTTCTTCTGGTTCCGTTCCGTTCCGGAAAATACCATTACCCGTGTGGATATTGGTATTTAACGGAACGGAACGGAATCTTTCAAACTTTTTAAATAATGGAAAATATCATAACAACTTCTCACCGTTCCTTGATTTTTTTTATCAGATTCTTTAAAGATGAATGAGTCTTTCAATCAAATCAATTCAGTCATCTTCCCACGGTGTATTTGCTGATTATTAATTTCAGCGTTTGTGTGCGTTTGCTGCATACAACAACAACTTTGTTTTCATTTTTTGTTTATCAATTTCATATCATTGTCACGGCAGAACTAACTAGTTGGTTAATTAAGCTAGCAAAAACACAATGCTTATATCAAGTAGAATTCATATAATACCAAGATCATTCGCAGCGCAGGGATAATATCGATAAAAATACTTGATAGTCTTATTTGAAATAAATTTGAATAATTGATGATATAACAAATGTTGTTACCATACTTATAAATAATTTTCTTCTGGTTCCGTTCCGTTCCGCAAAATACCATTACCCGTGTGGATATTGGTATTTAACGGAACGGAACGGAACCGTTTAAAAATTTTGAAATATAAAATATATCATAACAACTACAAGCTGTTTGTTTATTTCTATGTTATTTTGAGATAAATGAAGCAAACCAACAAATCATTTCATCAATTCAAACATCTTGCATATGTGCATATCACTCCTGTGTTGTGTACAGCTGTAACTTTTATTTCATCTATGATACTACATTACTTACACGGATGCTATTACTAGTTTGTTCATCAAGCTAGCAATAACGCAATGTGTATCCCATATTACGTAGATTTCTAAAATATAACGAGCACATTCGCAAGGAAAAAGTTTAATATTCATCACTTACCTTCCGTCTGAACAATTTTCTTCTGGTTCCGTTCCGTTCCGCAAAATACCATTACCCGTGTGGATATTGGTATTTAACGGAACGGAACGGAATCTTTCAAACTTTTTAAATAATGGAAAATATCATAACAAGCACGGCATTTATTCAATCTATAACGAACATGTATTTGTTACGGGAGTTTACGGGAGATTTAACGAGTTTGTTTATCAAATTAAAAATTCACAATGTTTACATCCAGTAGAATTTTATATTATATCAAACATATTCTGAGGGATAACATTATTTCCAAAAATAATTGATGGCTTTATTTGTAATACATTAAAATAGATATTAATATAAGAATATGGATTTCATACTTATTAATAATTTTCTCATGATTCCGTTCCGTTCCGCAAAATACCAATACCCGTGTGGATATTGGTATTTAATGGAACGGAACGGAATCTTTTCCTTTTTTTAAAGCCATCTCAGGGCTTTGTTCGTACGATCAGTTTTATAATAGAGATTAACTGCCACTGATCATGGCTAAATATACATTTACATGCTTTATATGTTAAAAATATAATGTGCCCATTAAATGGATTGCATGTCACTGAATTTTCATATCCATGATACAGCAAGAGACAGATTATCATAATGTTGATTAAATGTGCTTAATCATGTGTCTCTGTATTCCGCTTGTAAGTTTGTGTTACTAATCAGTGTAGTCTAATTGCAACTTCTCGGGCCTTCCCGACAGGCTCGGAAAAAACATGAATGCATTAACATTACCGGATGTTAGAATTTTATACGAAATGGAGTTGCTTCCCATTTAAATAAGGATAGACTAAACAGCCTTGTGTGTCGTTTTTCGTGGTATAGTTTAGGATATATCGTTGGCTTTAATGAAGTCTATGTCAGATCTCAACAGATCATAGATTGTGTTGTATTTATATCAAGTTTTATAAAAATGGATGTTACCATGTACGCCTATCTAATACTTTCAATTGTGTCAATTTCAACTGTTATCCTCCAAAACAGGACTATTAATTTTTTTATACTGAATGTTTTAATTTTAGAGAACATTTTACTGCTTCTACATAGAAATGACGAGAATTATACAGCAAACCGTACGCGTATGTAACAATTTGTGTGTTACCCGTTGCCAAGGGAGTTGCTAATGCTGAGGGTAATATAACGGATTATCAACTGCATCTAAACCAATCAGATTTCAGTAATAAAAAAATTTTATTCGAACTTTCATGTACAAGTTATTCACATCTTATATACTAGTATTTAGTTTTACAGTGCATACACATCATATATTCACTTCATTTGAGATTTAGAATATAAGTATAATATAGACACAGTCACATACCGAAGATAAAAAAGCACATGTACAGACAAGTGTATACACCGACAGACAGACGTATATATGCACAAACAATCTCGAAAACTTGCTTTCAAAAATTAACATAGAATTATAATAAAACAAAATATTCGGAAATGTATTTATTGGCCAATAAATCTCTCATCGACGGTAGAAACTAAAATATACATATAAAGACAAATGAATTCAAAGCACAAATCAAACACCAACGCTAGATCAACATACAGACTTGAATCACAACGACAACTGATTACCCTTATGGCACGTCATACTATTACTTATTAGGTTAGTTACTGACTCACTACGCCTCGCCATCTATGAGATTGATCAACCCAATATATTTCCGTAGTGAGTCAGTAACTAACCTATAAGTGTTTTGTTTTCCCAAGGACTATCAAGCGACATGTTTATTCACAAATAGCGATGATCTACGCAAAGCCATGTACAAGATGTCTAACATCTCGTGCAATTTAACTCATTTAAACTCTTCAAAATTTTCAATCTCACCTTCCAAATACTCTTTAAAAATCTTTGCTTCACCCATGTTTACTTACAATGTTTTGTTCCTATTCAATTTCAAATGTTTTCTCCCTTCCCTCTGCAGAGATTTGATCAAATATCGGCGCTGCCATTTTGTTCTCCTCCAGACAAAACAATGTGACGTCAATATTCTAAGGGCAACTACTCTAATTTTAATGAATTTTAAAGGGCAACTACTCCAAATACATTAAGAACTTACGGCATGCGGTTTAAGTATTGAATTCAATGAAATGTCGAAATGAGTAACGAAGCGTCGGCCAATGACGGCCATATTGCCTAATACTAGTATTATTTCTCACCGAACAAATATAGAGATATGTGCACGTGCTATGTTTAAACCAATGAAAGTGTAACATTTTAGTCCAAGGGAAAACAATTATATATTTTCTGCATAATAAACACATCGTTCCGAAATGTACTAGATACTCGCCAAACTTATCGAAAGCAACGGAAGTTGATGCAAACTCTCCATGTAATCACTGAGGAGATCCGAAAGCATTGGATAAACCAAGAGGAATATCTTTTCGCGGAATTTTTGCTCTCTCTGGATTTATCATACATTTTCGGAACATCTCAGTGATTATATGGAGAATTTACGTCACTCAAAAGTAAACTTCCGTTGCTTTCGATAAGTTTGGCAAGTATCTAGTACATTTCGGAAAGATGTGTTCATTATGGAGCGTACAGATGTAGTCAGACGATAGGAATAAGTAATTTTAACATTTTACAACCTATATATCGTCAAAAATCGTTGGAGAAACGGAAGAACTTGTTTAAAACATAGCTTGAAATGAGGACCCCCTATAAATCCAAAATGGCGAGTGTCGTCCCTTTACTTTTTTTAATGTACATTGAATAAACTTTTTTAACATGATTGAAACGGGGGGTTTCGGTGAATTTATTTATTGCAATACACAAAAATACACATAAGATTACCAATTTTAATCAATTTTTTCTTCGGGAACAAATAATTAGGAAATTCACTATCCAACAACCAAGCCCCTGTGATTAAAGTATTCTCGTGCAAAATGTGACATAAAGTAAGCATTAAAGATTTTAATTGACAGATAACTGCAATGCGATAAGAATCTGTAATAAACAAAATATAAATAAAAATGACAGGTATTGGTTTCCATAGAAAAACAATCCAATAAAGCTTTCACATAGAATTAAGTAATGCAACATATCTTAAATATATTCTATAAATAAATTCATTAATTGAATAGAAAATAATGAGTTAAAACCGTAATCAATTGACTTTATTTAACTGACAGTACGTAATTATCAAGTTCAAAATGTAATGTTTGTCGACGAAATGGCGCACCATACTTGAAGCACATGGTAAACTAAAATCCATCGGTAACAAGAATATGCAAATCTAAGCATAGTTGACAATAAAGACAGAGGTAAATTACATCACTAGAAGATTAATAATACCTAATTATAACAGTCAAAACACTTACACAGTGGAATTCAAGGCTTACAAAAAACTGTAGTAATCGCGCGTTTAGAAATATGGCGCAGTACTCCACCCATAAACAAACAAGTCGTACACAAAATCTTTCGTACAAAATACATGTAGTAATCAAAATAAGATATACACAAGACATAACAAAAATAAAAGTTAACGTTGTACACAAGATAAGCACACAAGATATTTATAATTTTATATTAATGAAATGGTTTGTTAGCTTGTTTCTTATATCCCAAAATGATGTTTTGATATTTTCCATTATTTTTTTTTTTAAGATTCCGTTCCGTTAAATACCAATATCCACACGGGTAATGGTATTTTGCGGAACGGAACGGAATCATAAGAAAATTATTCAAAAGTTTCGTAACAACATTTGTTATATCATTATTCATTTCAATGTATAACAAACAAGCTATAGGTTAGCTTTTTAAAAAGAAAGTTAAGAAAGTCAGCCAGCGGAATATTATTTTAGGTCAAACGTGAATACACAATCTATTAAAATACGGGTTATGTAGTTTTCAGAAGAATGATAATAGGCAAGTGTATTTTTAGTTTGCACTCTTATTTTCATGTCAGTTTGCATATGTGCGGAGAGAAGCGTATATATTATAGCAAAGTCCTTACATTGTACGATTGCAAATCTACTTATTACTTAAAATTGTAATTTGCAAGATTGCACTCTGAATTTCATGGTCCTGTCGCAAACTACTGCCAATGCATTTTCTCTCCAATCTCACTAAGCTGATTCCGAAGACCCCGGCCCGTGAATGCAGACGATACTTATGGGCAGTCTTTCAAGATATATACAGTAAAACTCGTTTAGTACGAACACGGATATTGAGAATTCACGGATATAGCGAAGTCATCTTGGATCCCCAGCTATGTAAATCTAATGAATTTCTTATACGGTTATAACGAATTACGGATATAACGAAGTAATTTCTTAGGTCTCAGTGACTTCGTTATAACCGAGTTTTGCAGTATCCAGTTTGACCTAGAATCTTCGAGTTTCTCTAACAAGGACTGTCTAATTCCTTCCCAGAACTTAAATTTACGGAAGCGCAATTGAAGTTTAATCCCAACTTGATAAGTCAGCCCACTCATAAGGCTATCAAGTATTTATTTTAAAAAATGATTATAACCCTGCAAATGGATTTGATATAAACTTCGACTTGATGTAAACATTGTCTTTCGCTAGCTTGATTAACCAACTAGCTAATTCTTCCTTTAAAAAAATCGAATGATTTATTATATAATGAATAAATGTTGCCTTTGTAAAAATATGTTTCACATTTTAAAAATTTTGAAAAATTCCGTTCCGTTCCGTTAAATACCAATATCCACACGGGTAATGGTATTTTGCGGAACGGAACGGAACCAGAAGAAAATTGTTCAGACGGAAGGTAAGTGATGAATATTAAACTTTTTCCTTGCGAATGTGCTCGTTATATTTTAGAAATCTACGTAATATGGGATACACATTGCGTTATTGCTAGCTTGATGAACAAACTAGTAATATCATCCGTGTAAGTAATGTAGTATCATAGATGAAATAAAAGTTATAGCTGTACACAACACAGGAGTGATATGTACATATGCACGATGTTTGAATTGATGAAATGATTTGTTGGTTTGCTTCATTTATCTCAAAATTCAAGGAACGGTGAGTAGTTGTTATGATATTTTCCATTATTTAAAAAGTTTGAAAGATTCCGTTCCGTTCCGTTAAATACCAATATCCACACGGGTAATGGTATTTTGCGGAACGGAACGGAACCAGAAGAAAATTGTTCAGACGGAAGGTAAGTGATGAATATTAAACTTTTTCCTTGCGAATATGCTCGTTATATTTTAGAATTCTACGTAATATGGGATACACATTGCGTTATTGCTAGCTTGGTGAACAAACTAGTAATATCATCCGTGTAAGTAATGTAGTATCATAGATGAAATAAAAGTTATAGCTGTACACAACACAGGAGTGATATGCACATATGCAAGATGTTTGAATTGATGAAATGATTTGTTGGTTTGCTTCATTTATCTCAAAATAACATAGAAATAAACAAACAGCTAGTAGTTGTTATGATTATTTTATATTTCAAAATTTTTAAACGGTTCCGTTCCGTTCCGTTAAATACCAATATCCACACGGGTAATGGTATTTTGCGGAACGGAACGGAATCAGAAGTAAATTATTTATAAGTATGGTAACAATATTTGTTATATCATCATTCATTCAAATTTATTTCAAATAAGACTATCAAGTATTTTTATCGATATTATCCCTGCGCTGCGAATGATCTTGGTATAATATGAATTCTACTTGATATAAGCATTGTGTTTTTGCTAGCTTAATTAACCAACTAGTTAGTTATGCCGTGACAATGATATGAAATTGATAAAAAAAATGAAAACAGAGTTGTTGTTGTATGCAGCACACGCAGACAAACGCTAAAATTAATAATCAGCAAATACACAAGATGACTGAATTGATTTGATTGAAAGACTCATTCATCTTTAAAGAATCTGATAAAAAATTCAAGGAACGGTGAGTAGTTGTTATGATATTTTCCATTATTTAAAAAGTTTGAAAGATTCCGTTCCGTTCCGTTAAATACCAATATCCACACGGGTAATGGTATTTTGCGGAACGGAACGGAACCAGAAGAAAATTGTTCAGACGGAAGGTAAGTGATGAATATTAAACTTTTTCCTTGCGAATGTGCTCGTTATATTTTAGAATTTTACGTAATATGGGATACACATTGCGTTATTGCTAGCTTGGTGAACAAACTAGTAATATCATCCGTGTAAGTAATGTAGTATCATAGATGAAATAAAAGTTATAGCTGTACACAACACAGGAGTGATATGCACATATGCAAGATGTTTGAATTGATGAAATGATTTGCTTCATTTATCTCAAAAGAACATAGAAATAAACAAACAGCTAGTATTTGTTATGATGTTTTCCTTTATTTAAAAAGTTTGAAAGATTCCGTTCCGTTCCGTTAAATACCAATATCCACACGGGTAATGGTATTTTGCGGAACGGAACGGAATCAGAAGAAATATATTCAGAAGAAAGATTACTTAAGTAATTTTCATCGACGTTACACACACAGATTAATTGAGTCTGGTTTAAACCTCAACTTTATATTTACAGTGTCAATCAAACATCATAAAACAACTAGTGACTTTAGGTTTTCTCGGGAAAGAAGCGTGTATTGACTTATAGAGCAATGAGTAGCATATTTTATGTAATACACAGTTCATTAAAACAGCAAAATTTGTAAAACAATCTTCCATTTACGATAAGTTAAATTGAAATAATGAAATTAAAAAAAAATCTTGTTTCCCCTTTTGGGGCCTCTTAACTGGTTCCGTTCCGTTCCGTTCCGTTCCGCAAAGTACCAATAGCCTATTTACCCCTATCATTGTTGTCCCCCGCCGCAACGCGGAGCGGGGACATAGAAATGCCGGGCGTCCGTCCGTGGGTCCGTGCGTCCGTCCGTCACACTTTTTTGTAAGCGCTCTCATGCCTACAAATTTTGATGGATTTTCATTAAATGTATACCAAATATTTATACCACTAATACTTTGGTCAAGTTCGAAAATCAGCATTGGTCGATACTTTTTGTTGGAGTTATGGGACTTTGACAACAATAATGACTCCGTTTTATCCAAAAATTGACCTTGTAAGCGCTCTCATGCCTACACATTTTGACGGATTTTCATTAAATTTATACCAAATGTTTATACTACTAATACCTTGGTCAAGTTCCTAAATCAGCCTTGGTCAATAGACTCGATACTAGTATACTGCTTGACCGGCGGGGGACCCTGGAATTCTATTTTTGTTTATATAGGGGCTTACTTTTAAAGTGCCGGATTGGGGGGGGTTTCCATTGAATTTTTATCTTTTTTTTACTTATGTAGATCTAATAAAAGTTTACGCTTAAAATAAAATGGGTTGGGTGGAGGGGGCAGACCCCCCCCCCCATTCGATGATACGTGCCTGTAAGCTTTGCTTGTTGAAGAGTATGCCGTGTCATTGTAGGCGCTGGCACGATGACGAGTACATTTTTTACTTAGGTAGATCTAATAAAAGTTTCCGCTTAAAATAAAATGGGGTGGGTGGAGGGGGAAGACCCCCCCCCCCTTCCCCCCCCCCCCATTCGATGCTACGTGCATGTAAGCTTTGCTTGTTGAAGAGTATGCCGTGTCATTGTAGGCGCTGGCGAGATAAAGACCCCCCCCCTTTCCAAAGTGCAAAGACATGAGTGACCAGTATATAGGTCTATAAATGATGGCGTGATTCCAGTGTATGCTTATATATGATTTACAACATGTATACAATGATAAAATAATACAATGATAAATAAATAAATGTATCGAAAGTGAGGGTCATTTCCTGACCAGCGCTGGCGAGATAAGGACACCCCCCCCCCCCCCCCTCAAGCACAAAGTCAGGAGTTAACTGATTAAAGTACATCGTATTCCGCTTAAATGTATAAACAGTATCAGCGCTTTATTCTACGTATATAATGCAGTAAGCCTATTTTAATGGAATGTGTACAGATCAAGATATAACGCGTTAATTGTCAGTGACAGCTAGCAGAGAATCATTTTTTGTTCACACTATTCTCATTTTACTTTTAAAACAAATCATCATAAATTAAATTAAATATTGTAAGCACGGAATCAGCACCTTTGAACTACCTCCCCTTAAATTCCCCCTTAGCCCACCTCCAACCCACCCAAACCCGGCAAACAAATACCTCCCCCCATGCATTCAGAAAACATATTCTAGTTTCGTGCATGCCTCTTGTTTTTAACACAAAATAGGCCAATTTATTCAATTATTTCTAAATTCCTCGAAGAGTAATAGAAATATATTGGTGATATGTTTCATTGAACCCCTTCTCATCACCATGTATTCAAACAGATTGATTGATTACACACGTTTATTATATCTCCGTGCCCTCTTTATCTCTCTATCAATGATCTCTATTTGTGTGTATTATTTGTAAAATAGGAAAACGGTCTAGGGAAAAGAAACTCTTTCTTTTAAATATAAGATTCATCGCATAGTCTATCTATATCATGGCAGCCCCCCCCCCCCGGGAAAAAGGAAAATTTAATAAATTATAGCAAAAATGTCTCGAACCCCCCCCCCCCGGCAAACACAATTATCCTTTGGAACACCCCCCCCCCCCCCAACCCCCTATATAGGCTATAGCGATAATGGCAATGGCGGTCAGATTTCTAATTTCATTCAATTCTACGTTTATAATTTGATTTGATTGAAGTGCATATGCCGACTATTCATGACATTTTGTTCAGTGACTTCAGTTCAGCAAGTGCGATGTTTGTGCTGCTGAAATAAACACGATTTCCGGTGTCAGTCAGAACAAGACAGCGTGATAAATTGATGAAACTTCTTAAACATTGTAAACAAGTCACAGAGTACATCAGCTTCTGGGAAGGAAGATACAAGAAGAGAAGTCTTAAAAATATCAAAACAAATTCTGACCAATGTTACTTGGAAATATGTAGACATACAGGATTGCTTTAGAAGTCATCTGTGGCATGAGTTCCGTCTATTTATACCGTGATGACATTTTGTGTTACAGAAGTAGATCCACCATCACACCTCCTGTACAGAAATTCCTGGACTGGATCCACCTCAACCACTCCGTAAATTCCTGGATCCATCACACCTTCTTCGTCCTCTAGGTTTGAAATTTATGTATTATTCATGATGTCGTATTCAACCACACCCCCCCCCCCCCCTGCAAACACATAAAAAAAAAAAAGTTTTCTTTGAGCATATACCGGTAAATAACTGAAATATAGATGAGATTGAATCTAATTAAGAAAACTTAGTTGATGATAAATACATTTAAAAGTAAATATTCTAATAGCTTTTTATTTTTGAATGATTCATTATCTGGGGCAAACCGTGGGACCAAAACGACTTGGGGTCGAAACAGTAGGATGCCGAAACGACAAGCGTCACTGTGACGTATATCGAACAGACGATAGATCAGAGGCAGCAAAATGAAGGGTATTTTTACCCATTTAGATCGATAATGGTTCCCCGTGTAAGAAATGAAAGAACAGGTTTGTTCAAATGCTGTTTATATTGTACAATGTGGTCTACCTGTGGAATTAATTATGCCAGCGAACACGGAACGGAAAGTCTCGAATTTTCTCCAAACCAACTTTATACAAAAGACTACCGGTAAGTTTTTATTTGTGTTTTACATAGATACAGTGATTGGGGGGTAGAAAAAGACAAACATGGTTTTCAGTCTACATAATTCCTGTTACCTTTGGGCCAGTGTTCTGGTATTAAATCATATTTGAAGTAAATTAATGTGTACTGGTGTCAGATGAAATTTTTGTTAGGGGCCCCTAAAACTTAGGGAAGTTGTGTTATGTCAACAAGCAACATGTATCGGTACATGTAGATCTCAGTGATTTCAGACTGACCAATCATCAGACAGAACCACTCTGCCCTGGACCCACTGGTGACCTTGGGTGACACCCAGACCCCTTGATGTAAAATTGGACCCACTGATGTTTAAAAGATTAATAAATGAAAATAAGGATTCTTCTTTTGAAAAATGTGTCGAATTCACTGGCCAATGTGATTTTAGATCTCTTTAATCTAAGATATTTATACAATTCAATCTTTAAGTTGACAGACTAAACATTTATTTTATATTTAGGTTGAACTTGAGGGCAACATCAATTTAAATGTTTATGTAAATACATTCATGAATCAGTATTGACCTTTATTACTTATCTGAGTTTGAGAAAAATGGAAATTAATATGATATTGTCACTGAAATATTTATTTAGAATATATAGGATCTCTCATGATTTGCGATGGTATATGATTTTTATCCAACGAGTTGTGTGTTTTCTATCCCCGAGCCTTGGCGAGGGGATAGAAAACACACAACGAGTTGGATAAAAATCATATACCATCGCAAATCATGAGAGATTCTTTTTATCACATGTTTTACCAAGTATTTTGTTTATCCCAACTTTTTCTGTAAAAATTGTGATTGTGTGCCACACAACACATTATTTACAACACGTCAACAACGTTACGCATGGAAAAAAAGTTCCTTGAAGTTTAACAAACAGACATTCATTTTCGAACATTTTTTTATGAATTCATGACAAATAACTGAAACAACATAAAATGTTTCAAATTTATATCTCAACGCCCCTCAACTGAATTAATTATTTACTTTTTCATCAACCGTCTAAACCTACGTATTGATTAACTATGACGTCACGTGGCGTAAGAACACACAGTGGAATATCAAAAATTCATCCCATGAGTGATATCCACCGTATATTGGGACAAAAATGTGATAAATACCAGTATGTAATATTTTGTGGTCTCTTTACAGATTCCTGGTGTAATGGGATGCAGTAAACTAATTGGCCAAAGAAAGAATATATGTGGTATAGTAGTCATGTATTGTTACTATTACATGTATTATGTAGCTAAACTCTGTATTTCTAGGTCACCTTAGTCATTCAGGAGACCCATTGCTATCACAAGTTCGTTGTCGTGTGTCATTCATAGACATTATAGTATACATTTCTTAAGTAAGTATGAGGGCATTATGTAAAGATGTTTGATCCACCTCTAAATTTATCAGTGGAAATATAGCACAAAAGCACTGTGACGTCATCCATGACCTTTTTTGTCTTTGTTTACGTATCTCGACAAAAAATGAGAGATAGAGAGAGAGAGAGAGAGAGATTACATGCCTCGTGATGTCGGGTCCTGGTCTCATTCATCATAGTAATAGAGTAACTCCCTGAATGTAAATGTCGGCCATTTTTTGACATAACACCACAGGTGAAAACATTAGAGAGCATTATGGGACGTAGACAAAATATTTGTTGGATGAATCTGTAGGTTTATTTTTCCCGCGCAGACTGGTTCTTAGAGCTCGCTTCACTCGCTATAAATCCATTGTAAATAAGAGCTTACTAAAGATATGTCACATCTAAGAAAAAGTTACAATAGGACCAGACAAAAGGCAAATGTTGGGTAAGCCCTCTTTTCTATAACAGGCCTAAAACTAAGTTATGATGATGTTGGAGAAATGAACTAAGAAAATAAGACTACATGTTTAGCAGAGAAAGTCTGAGAGAGAGAGAGAGAGAGAGAGAGAGAGAGAGAGAGAGAGTAAGTATGTATGGGAGAGAAATAGACAGAGAAACCTGGCAGACATGGGAAAGGTAGGAAGAAAGAGTATTTGTTATTCTTAAAGCTGAACACAGCTCATCAATAGACATTGTCCCCAATATTTCTCTATCATCACCGCTATCCATACAATCCATATAAGCCACAGACCTCTTAACAGTTTATAGTATTTCGCTGTAGAGGTCTGACCTGTGTGGACGTGCCTCGCCATTTTACTCGGTGATGATGAAATAAAGTTTTACGCACTCTTTCAAAGCAAGGAGAATGCTAGGGTTTAAGCAGAAAAAGTCTGAAAAAAGTAAATATCAGAGAGAGAGAGACAGAGAGAGAGAGAGACAGAGAGCAATTATAGTACATGTTTAGTAGAAGTAGATAGAGAAGTATTCGTAAAAAAATAAAATGGCCGCTGCTAATAATAATAATGATTGTTATACTTTCATGTTAAATACTGAAATCTGATTGGTTAAGACGCAGTTAATAATATTTACTATTACCCTCAGCGTTAGCAACGCACTTGGCAACGGGTAACATTAAAAAATGTTACATGCGCGAAAATTATGCGCGTACGGTTCGCTGTAGAATTCACGTTATTCCTATATAAAAGCAGTAAAATTTTCTTAAAAATTTTAAAAAAGACATTCAGTATAACAAAATAAATAGTGCCTGTTTGGGAGGATAACAGTTGAAATTGACACCCCTCGAAAACCATTGTCAACCTCCGCTTCGCGTCGGTTGACAATGGTTTTCTCGGGGTGTCAATTTCAACTGTTACCCTCCCAAACAGGCACTATTTATATAATGTTATAGGTTTTGTTTGGAATGGACAAAAAAACTAGATGCTGTCATTAGACAGTAATACCCGCACCAAGTGTTTGCCCCTAAATAACACTGTTTTGTACCAGTTTAATTGAAAATGAAGGCCACATGCAAACTCCGGTAATACATTAAAAAATTATAATTTTCATAACTGAAGGATGAGATCCCTTCCCATATGATAATACACATGAGCAGCAATTTATGTGCAATTTTGGGTTGAACTCTTTGCAGTGAATTTTCGGTTCATCAATAATCTTAACATTTCATGTCATAGAAAGTATAACAGTCTATATAATTATTACAAACAAAATTAAAAATTAAATTATGCCCCCTCACCGTGGCAGTTGCCGGTTTTAGATTTGCTTCTGTGTGCCTACATGTACATCATCGTGTGCACAGATTTAGAGAAGGGTTGGGAGTGAGGGGTCCAGACCCCCCCCCCCCCCCCCATGAAAATTCATTTATATCAATTGTAAAATTACGCTCTAACGCTCTAACCCATTGCGCTTCAATGTTAGGTAACATTATTTGGGGGGTAAATATTTAATTAATATTTAATATACTTTATTGTTTATCTCAATAGGAAGTATATACATCACAATATGCAGGTGTCCTGCATCACCTTAAATCTGTTATTTACCTAATAAAATAGCTAGTGCAAGTGGATTTGAAGAATAGGTCATAACAATACATGCATGTTACAAATAACTGATCTTTGTCTGAAGTTACGTACACAACACAGGTCTGCAGGTATCATTAGCGGGTACTAGTTTTACCCAGCTCTTCGATTGAATGGGTTCAAGTGTATACATACATGTCTGTGTTTTCCATATGCAGAAAAGGATTAGTTAAGATCAGCTAAAGGAATTCATTATTGTGTTTTAATTGGATTATCATTATGATGCTGACCAATATAGGTAAGCATAATACATGTAGTAGCAGTAGCACAATATAATGAAATGCCAGCATACATATTAAGTTCTACTTTCACTTTCTTTAGAAAGTGCGGGTATAACAATCAATTTTTTTCTAAAACTTACCATAAATAGTACTTTGTTATATTTGTTTCTAATCACTCTTATATTTTGACTAGGGGTAGATTTATACAAGTTCTGAATTATATTTTTGCTGATAACAATCGCGAATTCATTTATTTTTGACCATTTTTGATAATTTGTTGTTTTGTGTGATATCATAGTTAACATTCCCCGTACTTTTTGGTCAGCAGGACCACAATGTAGACCTTAACAGTGCTACGCCTGAGTCACGACAGTTTAACGGTACACCCGTACCCAGGAAACACGTGAGAAAGAGAACTAGTTTGGATGTCATATTTGACTGGTTCTATGTAACAGGTGGTGAAAAGTCAAGTCTCAACCAGGACTCGAACCCAGGGCCTCTGGCATACTGTGCCAAGGCTCTATCCACTGAGCTATTGAGACCCGATATATTGACTGACAGTCACACACCTGTTAACCCGGTGACAATTGTTTAACGGTATGCATGTACCCAGGGAACGCGTGAGAAAGAGAACTAGTTTGGATGTAAGATTAGACTGGTTCGCTGTCATTGACTACAAGCGCGCCTCGTATTATCCTAGCGGCATCGTTTGGAATCAAGGGCAAGTTATCCAGTATAGATGTTAGATCTCATCTTATTATTGTACGTCAGGAATACCTGTTTTAATGATACTGTGTTGTGGTTAATAGATATATAAACTTGTGAATGTAAACAATAGGTGACAGAGAGGACCACAGTCACACCAGTTACAATTTTTTTTACAACTAGTAGACTAATTGTTCACGGAACAATAAGAGGCCTTTCCACCTTTTACAATGATTAAACATTTGTTGAGTTGTGAAGTCAATTTGGATGATGATAGAAAGAAGAAATGGAACGTTCTTCCGTCCATCTGACGTTGATACCAAATGTTGTAAAACCTTTGAAATAGATAGGCGCCTAGCAATTGGTTGAGAGAACAGTATTTGTTCATCAATTTATTAAGGGAGTATGGGACTGACACCAAAGTAATTAAATTTTTTTAAAAATTGGTTCAACAAATAGCATTGCATTTTTTCTAACAAAATATAACAATTTTTTGATAGGTTAATATGTTTGTTTCCATGGTAACGGTATCCAAACATACCCTTGTTGGAAATACATCCGTTCATCAAAATACACCACTTACAACAGAAATGAAGCAATGCTACATCGTTTATAGTAATTTTATTTCATTTTTCTTATATGCTATTTATAATACATTGACAGAAGTACAATTTATTAAAAAAAAAAATTCTGAAAGCCTCCTCAGTATCATACAATGTGCTACCGAATTTCCTCTGCATGGTTCAAATTTGTTACTTTTTGTGTTGACCTTCAATGCAAAATGGTCAAAAAATCTGTTTTGATATAATTGGAAGTTTTATTTTTGAACTTAAACGAAATATACAAATGTTATGCTTTCACTGGAAAAGGAGAAACTCACATGTCAATGACTTAGATAAAAAGATATTGCAATCTGAATTTACTCTGGTCTGTTTTTACAATTTCGCGCCATTTTCACTTGATCACTATTCTAGTGTAGATAAAATAATCAATACCAACTTTTTGTTCAATAAACATTGAGTCAATTAATTATATCTTTACTACAATGCTGGTACTTTATAAAATTCAACAAAAAAGTAAAAAATTATTCATTTAAATCTCAAATTTCCTCTGCTTAACTTGAAATTCCTCTGCTAAAATACAAATTTTTAAACCATTTGCACCTTATAACACTATACCAGGTAGGAACAAAATAATTCTAGTAGGTATAAACAAATAAATATTTAATTTATGATTTGCTACATGTATTATAATTATTTTTTTCAACTCTGAAACATAAAAAAAGATTGAAATCAGCATTACATCATGTACAAAATGCACAGTACAAACGCCGAATATAATTTCAAGCTATTTTGGCAGAACAACATCCATTACTGTTACAACCATATATTATGTTATGAATTTTTTTTTAAACTAATCAAGTTTATACTGGACATTTAACTCCTCACATGTATATGTACAATGTAATAGATCAACAAACTTATACAAATAATGCACCCAAATCAAAAGCCCTTTCAACATTGTTACATGTATTACCAATCTAGAAGCTGACAATTACCGCTCCAGAACGAACGCTATCAACAATTTTATTATAGATCTAACATAAATATTGAAGCAGACAAGAGCACATCCTTGGCTTATCGTTGCAACATCTGCTTTTTATTTGGGCAAAGATACTGTATGACTTTGAAAGTTAAAGTTGTGTGTTATTTTTTCACAATATAGATGGTTCCTTAAGATTTCCTTCACATGATAAGCATCCAATGTTTTACCAATATTTGTGTCAATGTTTGTCCGAAGTTTTGAAATCATTGTGCTATCTTCATCACCAACTATTGTCTTTATACAAATAGACCCATCATTCACATCCTTGACCATCTCTTCTATCATGTCACTCTCCATGGCCTTCATAGAACTTTCCGTTCCAGTTGATAATGCAATCATGTGGAGGAGGTGTTGATTTGGAATTGAGAGACAAAGTACATGTGCGACAGGATTTCGATCTTGTTGAAAAGTTTTCTATTTTTCCAGAAAATGTCCCGATCATAGATGAATGACCTGAAAGATGGGGTATAGCATCAACTTAAATACTTATACATAAAGAAATATCTAAAAACTGTTGTGACATTCAAACACAAGGATTTCTTAGGATGTACAATTTATGGTTCACAAAGACTAGGCCTCGGACAATTCAGGGTTTATTCAACTACATGTGGTTCGATTTCCATGGCATTCAAAAATTATATAATTTAGAATTTACTGATATAATAAACAAACGTTTTAAATGAATGAAAGACTTTCAATTGGCACACTCATGCTAGGAGTATTAAAAAGAATAAAATAAATGACAAAAAATATATTGCACAGTGATAATCTCTGGGACTAAGGATTCAGTCAAAATATATATGGAATAATACATTAACTTTTACCTTACTGTATGGGGGCTTTAATTTGTTGATATGAAAGAGTATACCCTTGAAATCCATGAAAATTTAAACCAATCACAGTGATACACTGTACCAAACGAAATTACCCAGTAGTTTATGTACTAGTAATTTATCAAATACCTGATAAACCGTCATGACTTCACTCTCTCTATCTATTCTGCCAACCAGCATATTTCTATGTATAGCTCTTCTTCATTAGAAGATCAATACAGTCTAAAAATGGCCTCGACCATCGGGTTCTCTTAAATGCGTATCTGCTTACATCCCTAATTCCACCAAACTCCTCCACTGTCTCCAACCACAATCAGACATTTGGACAACTTCTTCATGGTCAACATCTGTAATATTAAGTTACATAATCAGGAATTTTTGCACCATGAGAGAATTTTAAATGGAACACCAGTTGGTTGCAAAGTTGATCAGTAAAAAAAATATATGCATGTGTACTTGATATTATAAAGGCATAAACAGACTCTAAGGTTAATTCAGATTTAACAAACATAATAATATTTACTAAGAGAGGAATAGTTAATATAAGACAATGACTTCTGAAATCTTTACTTTTAAATTACATGTTCTCCAATCAGATAAATGCAAATATTTCAACATGGAGAAGGGCATGGGGCTGTGAAAAGTAATTTTTGAGGGAGCATTATTGTGAAAGACTGAAAGTCACATAAAAGCTCCAGACACTGTACAGGTGTTTTAACGGGAAAAAAAGATACCATCTGAGGTTGACATTGTACTTGACATCTATTTCACACCTATTTGAAATTTATTTTGCTGTCAATATGTAAATTATGAGTTAATGTGTATACCATAGTGTATATCATTACAGAAAGTGTTCAATCTGTCTTTCTATTTTAAAATACATCTCCAGACGTCATGGGTTTCCAATAGTCTAACTCTTAACCCCACACATAATGGCTGTCAGTTTACAATTTCTATCAAAACTAAATCATTTTTAACCTCACTTATATATAGCATCAGAAATTACTGATACAAAATCAAAGTCATCATCATTTGCAGTCTCAACTTGTAGCTTATAGTCTGTCCCGAGTTACTGCTTCCATCACTTTTTGATTATTTTTAATAAAAATACACATACCTGTGAAAGAAATGCTGTTGAAGTCGATAAAAGGGAAAATATACAGGATATCTTAATTGACAAATTATCATTTTTCACTCATAAAAGT
Organism: Magallana gigas; assembly: GCF_902806645.1. Lineage (NCBI taxonomy): Eukaryota > Metazoa > Mollusca > Bivalvia > Ostreida > Ostreidae > Magallana > Magallana gigas. The sequence continues at coordinate 71,930,927 of NC_047560.1, read as the reverse complement.
TCACTGGAACAAAAACAAATTTCTTACAGAGATTTATAATGGGAAATGTTTACATCTTTTCTCCATTCGGAAGTACTCCTAACACCTCGCACAATTTTTCAAAGTTATCATCCGGGCTTATTTATGGCTGATGCAATGCAAATGCAAAATCTCAGCAGACTTTTTATTTTGGGATGTGTATTGAAACCCGAAGAGGTAGAGGGGGCATTTCAAAACATATAATCTGGACATTTTTTATAATAGTGGATGAACGTAGTTTGAACTCAAAGGTATTTATGATTATCGAAGTATCAAGCGAAAAGCAGTGGAAGCAAAATCTCGGGATAGAGTATAAATATAAATTGAATGCCAGATAATTTGACTAATGAATATGCATAGAGACGACAGGAGATTTCGTATGTGTGGTATGACATCATTTTGAACCATGCATTGAAAATCGACTACTGGAAACATCTGATTATCTGAAACATGTGACGACATGATACACATTCTGATATATGTTAGAATTAAGTTTAACTATTTAAATGAGAGACATAAAGAATTCTACTGTGTTCTGATATGTGTATTGAACCATAGTGGCATACTGTCAAAGACTTGTATATATAATTATAATTATTTTTTTTATTATGAAATTACATCTCAGGTGCTTGGGGCTTTACTAACGAATATGTACGATGCTTACTTTGATAGGCATAGGTATCTTACATATCAATGCTTGCGCTTGTGCATTACAACGCCATAGCATTTATACAAGAAAAAATTAATGATATCCATACCAATTTTACTTTTACTCTAGTCTCAGCAAGATTCGCCGAAACTGAAAATCTGAAAAAACGTCTATCAAAAACTTTCAGTCTCGACGAACTTAATCCTGCTGAGATTACAAATACTTTTACTCTATCAATGAATGTAAGTCAAACCTGGACATATCGCTTTTGCTGGCGTCGAGTCATCTTCCTCCATCTCCGATGAGAATTTTTCAGCTGTAATATCAAAATATGTGATTGATCTGCCCAATAGAGCGTCAACGTTCGCACTACACTATCCCTTTTCTGAGCTTTAGCAACCTTTATGTGGCGATTGGTCTTCTCAGCGTTCAAAATCAAATCCACGTTTCCTCCGCATTGCCGAAAACTGAACCGATATTTATGTCGTAAAAAAAGAATTTTGGGTTAAATTAACTCTTATTATCATTTATATTCACGATTTATTATTTACAAAACCTATAAAACCCTTTCCACTATAAATTTTATTGTTTAATACCTTAGAATTGAACAAACAGATTTAACGACCGCGAATTGGTTTACGTCATTCAGAGTTGCGCGGTAGATTCAAAATCGTGAGTCCCATACTTCCTTAATAAAAATCAGTGCTGCTTGTAAACAATGTGGCCGTATAGCGTTTACTTAGAAATCAACAGGCCAGGTCAAACTCTGGTCGCCAGCAGGTATACTACAGCAGCATCGTTTGGATATATATAAACTTGTGAATGTAAACAATTATAGGTGACAGAGAGGACCACAGTTACACCAGTAACAATTAATTTTTACAACTAGTAGACTAATTGTTGATAATTTTTGAGTAATTAGAGAAAAATCAATATCCCGAGAAAAAGAATATTTCCGCAATGCGGTATCGAACCGAGAACCCTAAGATTTGTAGGCGAGAGTGTTGCCACTTCGCTATTTTGCTTGCTACTTGATAGAAGGTAAAATTTGTTGATTTGTGTAGTCAATTTGGATGATGATAGAACGAAGAGATGGAGCACATTTCCTTCCATCGGAAATTGATACCCAATGTTGTGAAACCTTTAAAATAGATAGGTAGCTGATAGCAATGTAAACACAGATTTTTAGTGAAATTTGAGCATGAATTTATTAGATACAAATATCGAAGCGTTGAGATTTCGTTTCTCGGGACGATGGTTTGATGCCGCTGGAGTGGATAACTTTCTTCAATATGGTTCATTTCGTTTCAAATTTGGCAGGCAATTAGACTTAGGTGTGAGAAACAATCCCATGAATTTTCGTCAAGTTCTACAGAGTTTAACTGGAGCTGGAATTTTTATTCGGAGGCATAGTCTAAAACGCGGTCTGGAGTCAAATGGCAGGCAGACTTTCTAAAATATCTGACAAATGGTTGTAACACTTTGTTAGGTGTTCTTTAAAAAAGAAATATTGAATTTCAAGTTTAAATATTGAGGGTCAAGTTCATATAAGAATTTAATCCCTGTACACAAGAAGGGAAAAAGGGGGGGGGGGCTTATTGTACACTGCAATTTGACAATTTCTTCAGTATGATTTATTGATAGTTGTAAATTTAATTCAGCACTTATTATTATAAACACTTATTGACATAATTTATAAGTGAATGCATGTGCAATATTTTTCAGCTATTAAAAATCGACCATAACTTTCACATCAAACGCTAAAGTAGTATGTCAAAGGCGAGTGAAAATCTCCATCTCGAAAGCGCTTGATCATGTTGATTTCTAATTCGTTTCTTAGACTGTAAATGCTTACCTTCAAATATTTTTTTTTTGCTGATCATGATCAATGTATTTATAAAGTGTTTTCTGCTTCATTACAGTGTGACATGAAACTTATAGGAGTGACTGGGAATCAGAGACGACCGGGAATCGGAGACTTCACCGTATTAACTCATCTTCACTGTATTAGCTTGTCTTCAACATAGCGTCTTTATGTGGTATTGATTTTGCTCTACATCAATCTCGTAAACTTATTAAAAAAGACAATAGGTTTTGCAACTTGAACATGTATTAAGGAAATAAGAGTATAATAGTTTGAGGTCTCTTTACAGGTTCCTTGTGTATCAATAAAGAGTGGACTGATGGAGCAGAGAAAGAGTTTATGTGGTATAGTATTCTTGTAATATCACTATGTTTGTGTAACTATATAGTATTCTTGTAATATCACTATGTTTGTGTAGTTATACTTTGTAATTTTAGGTCACCTGAGTCATTCAGGAGACCCATTGCTATCACAAGTTCGTTGTCGTGTGTCATTCATAGACATTATTGTATTCATCTTTTAAATGGGTATGAGGGCAGTAGTCATTGTGTTAGTCCAGGGGTAAAAACTGTTGCCCGATGGCCTAGGTCGAGGACTGCATCAATTTCTTACCAAGGAACTGACAATATAACTATTGCCCTCATCCCCATTTGATGGTTGATCTGTAAACAAGAATAACATATCCTAGTGGTAATGTCAGGGCAGGGATATTTAATTATCTTCTTGGGAGAGATTCAAACAATCAGCCAGGGTGAGGGGGATAGCCGATAATATATCATAGGCCAGTAGTTAATATAAATGATGTCCTGTTTAATTTGGAAAGTTCCCATTTTACATATATTACAAAAGTAAAAGACAGAGCAGCAAGAGTACAAAAGTTTAGCAGAGAGAGAGAGATAGAGAGAGAGATAGAGGGAGAGAAAGAGAGTTCATATTCGTTAGACAAACAGTTAAAATCTGTCCTCTACCTGGTGTAAAGACAAAACTGCATTTTACATGTAGTTTTTTTGTTTTGTTTTTTGTTTTTTGTTTTTTTATAAATAATCCATTGTAAATGAGAGCTCAGTTTAGATAGTGTCACATTTCACAAAAAAGTTACAATAGGATCAGACAAAATGAAAATTTTGGGTAAGCCTACTTTTCTAAAACAGACCTAAAACTAAGTCTTGGTTATGTTGGAGAAAGGAACAAAGAAAACAAAGAGTATATGTTTAGTAGAAAAAGTCAGAGAGAGAGAGAGAGAGAGAGAGAGAGAGAGAGGGAGAGAGAGAGAGAGAGAGGGGGTATGTACATACGTCTCATTGAGAGGGAAATACCGGTAATACCCAAAGGCGGGAATACATGTTGGACTGCAATAAAGAACACTTCTATTTCCTTAGCAGAGAATGTCTGAAAATAGTAAACATTTGAGAAAGAGAGAGAGAGAGAGAGAGAGAGAGAGAGATGTTTAATGAAGAATAACAGATAGAGAGAGCAAAGAGAGCAAGAGTACATGTTCGCTAGAAAAGTGAATGAAAGAGAGAGGGAGAAAGTACATGTTTTGGAGTGAGAGAAGAGAGGCAGAGAGTGGGAGAAAAAGAGCAAAAGTACATGTTAAACAAATGATAGAAAGTAGAGAGAGAGAGAGATTAATGAAGAATGTCAGAGATAGTGAGACAAGGGGGAAAAAGTACATGTTGATCAGAAAACTGAAAGAGAGAGATAGAAAGAGAAACAAAGAGAAAGTATATATTATGGAGAGAGAGAGAGAGAGAGATAGCTTGATGAAGAATGTCAGAGATAGTAAGACACAGAGAGCAATATACATGTTGTTCAGGAAAGGGCATTAGAAAAAAAGAGAAAGAGAAAGTACATATTTTGGAGAGAGATAGTGGTAGAGTGAGAGAAAGAGCAAGAGTACATGTTAAACAGTGAATGTTACACAGAGAGAGAGAGAGAGAGAGAGAGAGAGAGAGAGAGAGAGAGAGAGTGTGTGTTTAATGAATAAGGTCAGAGATAGTGAGACAAAGAGAGCAAGAGTACATGTTGCTCAGGAAGGAGAAATAGAGACAGAAAGAGAGAAAAAGAAAGTACATATTTTGTAGAGAGAGAGAGAAAGTTAAAAAGTGAATTTAAAGAGAGAGAGAGAGAGAGGGAGACAGAGGGAGAGAGTATGCATGATACAGATAGAGAAAAAAAAGATAGGAAGAAAGTCACCAATGTTTAGCAGAAAATGTCAAAAAGAAATTTTTCAAAGTTTTAACAAAATAAAATTATCTTTTGGTCGAGTGTTTTTATTATCTGATGATAATAGACCGTTAGTTATCTATGAATCAAAATATATTGTTATTTCAAAATTGATATATTCCTTACACTCAAAATGATATTATATAATGCATGTAAATGATACTGTATAAATTAATTATATTATAAAATAATTTTGAAAGAATGTGGTTGACATAATTCTAAAACACTTTATTTTTATCTAACAGGTTGTGATTCAAAGATATAGACATGGACACAGCAAGCTCCCAATATAGGGCGCATAAGTGTTCTAAGTGTCCGGGGGACACAGCGTACTATTGTGTATCGTGTCCATGTGATCTGTGTCCCCAGTGTAAAGAGAACCATGTAAAAGATCTCAAAACAATAGACCATGATGTTGTGTCACACCGTGATAAAATCAACTACATCCCAACACAAGAGATCTGTGTGAGACATCCTAGCCATGTTTATATAAAGTACTGTGAACCTTGTCAAGTTCCTGTCTGTGATTCTTGTACCGAGGACCAATCGCACAGATTCAGAAGTTTTCTCTATGGCCAAGGACAGCATGAAATACTGGATATACAAACAGCCTATAAAACAAAGCGACAACAACACAGAGGAACCATTCACACCATCAGAAGTGAGGCTCTCTTTTACAGACCTGTTCTCCTGCCACGAATCAAAACTGATTTCAAAACCTGTCACACAAAATTCTCCCTCTATCAATCAGAGATGTTAACAAAGGCCCAGAAACTGAAGAATCTCATTAACAAAGTGAGAAAAGATTTAATGAAAAATGTGTTTTGTGACTTTGATTTCAAACACAGATGTTTAAAACAGATGATAGAAATGAGCAGACATATTGTCAGCCTTCAGGAATATGAACTCAGATATGTACAGCCAGAATTCACATTCAGTGCGCTACAATTCCTCTCCTCCATAAAGACAGCCCTCCTCCAGATACGTCTTACACTCCACACCAGCCAGCTCTCCATGACTGAGTCACTCAACAAGGAGGATGTGATAGAGTCACTGAGTGCAATCCAAATCACAGAGAGAGGAAACCGACGCGTAGGAAACCAGTGTCTGCTGAAACTGACGTCTGGTGCTGAGTTCCATCAATCTCTCACAGTGACAGGTGTTGATTATTGTCATCACATTTCCTGTGTGACATCAGACCGGGTCTGGGTCAGTGATAGATATGACAATCTCATCTTGACAGACACAACAGGTGTCCCTCTACATCGTGTGGAGGATTCATGTAGCGGTTTATATAGAGGATTACACACAGTGAACAGTGAGAGTGAACTGATTTATATAGATAGGAATTATATCATCAACAAACTGTCAAAGGATATGAAAACAACCACCACATTTATAGAGATAACAGACTATACATGGAGACCATGGTGTGTGTACTGGTCCCCGTCCACTGGGGATCTACTGGTCGGGATGTATAACAGTGATACAGAGACAGGCAAGGTAACCCGGTACAACCAGAGTGGACAACTCACACAAACCATACAGAACGACAACACAGGTATGGGACTGTATAGAGAACCTAAATATATAATAGAGAACAACAATGGGGATGTCGTGGTGTCTGACTATAGGTCTAGTGCTGTAGTGGTGACAAAGCGTGGAGGAAGACATCGTTTCTCCTACACAGGAAATCCATCAGGATCAGGACTAGATCCATATGCAAACTGTACTGACGCGCTGTCACATATCCTGGTGTGTGATGACAGAACCAACACAGTACAGATGATAGACAGGGACGGTCAGTTCCTGTCACATCTATTGATAAGGCCATCAGGGATATTCTCACCACGGAGCCTGAGTTATGATGTCAACACTCACCGTCTCTGGGTCGGATCAGGGTACAACAACACGGTGGTTATATACAGGTATATCACCAGACAGGACGCTCTGACAGGTAAGTCTGAGTCATTATCATTGTAAATTATATAATATGTAGTTACAAGTCAGACATATATAGGATGTGATCTTTATCATTTGTCAATATAATGTAAGTACATATTTATTTTAAACAGTCAATATCACATGAATGAGATGTAAATATAGTACATGTTTGTTAAATAATTGACTCATCAGATATATGTATGTTTTTTCTGTAATGAATGAATGAATGATTTAATTAGATACATTTATATATGTTTATTATTAATTGATAATGATAATTGATACATTATATCAGACGAACATTGCTGTACCAATCATTATACAAGATGTGATGTTTGTAATCAATCTGTTCCATCTGACTGTTTGTGTCTGATGTTTGTAGATCTGAATCCAGCCACTGCTGATGTGATGGAGTCAGTGAGTGAAATCCCAACCACAGGGACAGAAAAACCACAGCAAGGAAACCAGTGTCTGCTGAAACTGATGTCTCCCCCCGAGTTACTTCCCTCTCTCACACTGACAGGTGTTGATCGTTGTTTACACATTTCCTGTGTGACATCAGACCGGGTCTGGGTCAGTGATTATAGAGACAATATCATGTTGACAGACACAACAGGTGTCCCTCTACATCGTGTGGAGGATTCATGTAGTGATTATGATATAGGATTACACACAGTGAACAGTGAGAGTGAACTGATTTATATAGATGAGGATTATAACATTAACAAACTGTCAAAGGATATGAAAACAACCTCCACATTTATAGAGAGAACAGACTCTACATGGGGACCACGGTGTGTGTACTGGTCCCCGTCCACTGGGGATCTACTGGTCGGGATGTATAACGATGATACAAAGACAGGCAAGGTAACCCGGTACAACCAGAGTGGACAACTCACACAAACCATACAGAGCGACGACACAGACCTGGGACTGTATAATGGACCTCGCTATATAACAGAGAACAACAATGGGGATGTCGTGGTGTCTGACTTTCGTGCTGTAGTGGTGACAGAGCGTGGAGGAAGACATCGTTTCTCCTACACAGGACATCCATCAGGATCAGGACTACAGACATGTGGAATCTGTACTGACGCGCTGTCACACATCCTGGTGTGTGATGACAGAACCAACACAGTACAGATGATAGACAGGGACGGTCAGTTCCTGTCACATCTACTGATAAGACCATCAGGGATATTCTATCCACAGAGCCTGAGTTATGATGTCATCACTCACCGTCTCTGGGTCGGATCATGGTACAACAACACGGTGGTTATATACAGGTATATCACCAGACAGGACGCTCTGACAGGTAAGTCTGAGTCATTATCATTCACATTAATTAGATATAGATAACTAAGACACACAGTCTGTGTTAATTATCAGTCAATAAGATACATGTAAGACATGTTTATCTGTGTGATTGTTTGTCAATATAAACAGCTCATTGTTACAGGGTTAGCTGTATCTATTTCATTAATTATATGCACAGTCACATGTCATTGTATTTAGTTAATTATAATAAAAGGTCATTGTAAATAATGTAATGAGGCTTGTAATTAGTTATTTGTTACAAGTTAATTAAATTGGTTTAATTAGTTAAATAGATAAATATTAAAGCATGTGTCAGTGTTACATGTATCAGTCTAAACTTTTAATTTGTAGAAGTAGCTCTATCATTACATACCATGTATGATATTAATTAATTAACAGCTAATTATTAAATTGTTGTAGATGAACACACACCCCGTCCTGATGGGGAAGCCATGTTCAGATCAACACCAGCCGTATAATGGAGATAGCTGGGATATTGACAGGTTGTAAATGTTTCTGTACAAATCTAGTCTGCTCTCCAAACCACACATGTTGTTTGTCACTTTGTTCAACATCTGCAGCTGAAATTGAGCTGTGTATAATTCACATGGACTGTAATATTGACTCCTGTCTATTTCACACTTTGTGATCATCCAAACATGGCTGTCTGTTGCTGAGTGTGGAATGTTATACAAGTTTTGCTTTGCTTAAAATGAATTATCATCAACATAAAATAAATATTAATATGAAGTCTATAAAAACTGAATGTAAAAAAATGAATGATTAAAATTTGTAATAGATCTTTATCAATTTGAACATTTATGGTTATCATACCCCCGCTCTGAAGGAGAGGGGGGTTACCATATACTGTTTTACTCTTGTGTGTCTGTCTGTCTGTCCGCCCTGTTGTACATCCGTCTGTCTGTCTGTCAGAAAAATTTCTGTCACATTTTTCTCAACAACTGATCGTTGCCGGTGCTTGAAATTTCAATACACTCTTTGTTTAGGCATGCCATACGTTGGAATATATGTTTGTACCTGTTAAATGACGACTTTTGTTTATTTTTTGCCTTAATTTTCAAACAAATTTTCGTAAAGAATTTCTCTGCAACTATTGATCGCATATATGCTTGACATTTTAACCTATTCTTTGTTTAGGCATGCCATTCGCTGGGATCTATTTTTGTACCAATGGGACGTCAACTTCCTGTTCAAGTCGACTTTGCATATTTTGTATATTTACATCAGAGCGGGGGTATTACTTGTGAGCATTGGCTCACAGATATCTGAGTAATATCATGTTGGTGTTGATCACTAACTACATCATTCATTAGTTTATTCTGTTTCCTGTAGATGGGCCAATTTTACCTGACCACGAGGGGAGAAAACAGAACACCTTCCTTGAAATCCTTACAGAGGAAGACAGAAAACAGACATTGACTACGTAGACCACTTACTGCAATATGACGTCATTATCTTCAAGTACGCACTGACCCGAGTCACTCATGTCACCTATTACAATTTGTCTTTATCTGTCATCGTGTGGTGTGTGTCATGCGTCTTTCCTTTACAATTTTACATGTTGAACTTCTTGAAAAGTACACGGCCAATTGTTACCATATTTGATGTGAAACATTGCTACAATAAGAAGAATTTAGATTGAATATAACTGGATTATCCGCTGAGTGACCGATATCTGGACTTGTTTTAAATAACGCGCCATTATTTGAAGCTGTGTTCTGTGTACATGAACTATACAATAATTACTTATTATTCTCTTATCATTTTTATTTTACAGTATGTTATTTGTTTAAAATAGTAATTTGTCATTTTACATTGATATCAACTTTTTGAACCGAGTACCTCTATTGTACTGCAAATCAATTGTACATAAATAAGAGATGTGCATATAACTTGGATTTTTTGTTGTTGAAAATTTATATTTAAAAAATACCAGCTGTCGAACATGGTCAATTTTACGCAGAATATTGCATATAGGGTACCCCCATAAAAGGCCCGATTGTATGGATAACTCTTCCTACAGTTTTTAAGATAGGTAGTTGTTGTCTTGTAGATCAATTGTACATATATCAGAGATGTGCAAATAACTTGGATTTATATATTTGATTATTTATGTGTACATAAACTCTACAGTAATTAGATTTTATACTCCCTTACATGGCTTATCAATTATATCTTAGTATGAGTGTAGTAAATTCTCATCTGACAGTATGTATTTAATTCTTTTGAATGCTTTTATAATACCCAGTAATTTAGTGATGGGAAAAAGATGTTACTTAAAATTGGGGCTTATATCTGAGGATTTTTTATTTTTCCTATTTGCAAAGAATAAATTTTGTTTATTGATTAAACATCATATTCAAAGGGGAGTAACTCAAATTTGAGTTCTTCAATTACAAACGAATAAAGAGTTATTCCCCTTTTTGTAATATTTTTTAGATAAATTTTCATCTTAGAACTAGTTGTTGACCCCTGACATGTTTTTCTCTGAAAGTTAATTGAATATCCGTAAATATAATTATAAGATTTTAAAAAATGCCCTTAATAAGAATATTATTGGTGGATTTAGCACATTTCTTAATATTGATCATGTAAATAGAAAACTCGTGTTTATGTAAATAGTTTTTGAACAATATTGTAACTAGGTTAAAGTGTACTGCTTTTTTTTCTCCAAAATTTATTTTTTTTCTGTCTCTTTACACATGATTTTTGGTGAGTTGTAGCAAGCTATAGATAGAACTCAATAAATGTGATATTCATTCATAGTTTTGTCATTTGGTTATTAAGACAGTACTGTAATATTTGGTACAAAAAAGAAGAATATGATACATTAACTTTATGTACAAGTAAATGAAGTTCATTCATAGTTTTGTCTTTTGGTTATTAAGACAGTACTGTAATATTTGGTACAAAAAAGAAGAATATGATACATTAACTTTATGTACAAGAACAAGACAATTATTCATTGGGGCGAACTAAATAGCTGACAAACCAATCTCCTTTTCGATTCACTATAGTTAGATGTTAATAGAGACTAGTCAACAACAAATTACAAAATGAATTTTCCATCCAAGTACTCAATGTTGTTTCAAAGAATTTCATTTTGACTGATAGGTTAAATTCTGTGTATTATTATAAAAACTGTTATTTAGATAACATATCTGTCCTGGGCTGAAGATTAATCAATAATTGTAACATCATTGCGCAATAAATTATGTTATAGCAACTTCACTATGGTATTAATAGTGCCTTTTAGGGAGGGTAACTGTTGAAATTGACACCTCGAGACAACCATTGTCAACCGACGAGATTTAACAGTTACCCTTCCAAACAGGCACTATTTCATTAATACTGAATGTCTTTATTTAAAAAAAAAATGCTGCTTTTATATAGAAATGAAGTGAATGCTACGGTGAACCGTACGCGCATAATTTACACACATGTAACAATTCGTTGTGTGACCCGTTGCCTTTCATGTTAAATACTGAAATCTGATTAGTCAAGACTGAAGACGCAGTTGATAATCCGTTCTTTTACCCTCAGCATTAGCAACAGACCTGACAACGGGTAACACAACCAATTGTTACACGCACGTAAATTATACGCGTACGGTTCGACGTATAATTCACGTCATTTCTACATAAAAGCAACCGAGTTTTCTTTGAAATTAAGGCATTCAGTATAATAAAATAAATAGTGCCAGTTTAGATGGAAACAGTTGAATTTGACACCCCGAGAAAACCATTGTCAACCTCCGCTTCGTGACAGTTGACCATAGTTTTCTCGGGGTGTCAATTTAAACTGTTACCCTCCCAAACAGGCACTATTTATATAAAAACACATGTAATGTAACACGGAATGAGGAACTTTTACGTTTAAACTGTTACCCCGCATTATGCAATTTAACACATAAAACGTTTAAACTTTTACGTTTTAACCCTGCAACTGTGTAAAATAACCGCACACACATGTAACGTTACATAAAATAATGCACTTTAACCGCATATACCGTCACACGCAACAACACAATTTACGCGTACACTTTTACACGCAACCACGTACTTAACACATCTACCGGTACATACAATCAATCACTAAAACGCATAAACATACTTTAATGCACATACCGTTACACACAATCAAACACATAAACACATATACCTTAACACCCAATCACATACTTTAATGTGCATACTGTTACACACAAGCACTTTAACCGAATATACCGTTACACGCGATCGATCGCACACTTGGCTCATAACCGTTTGTTGCAATCACGCACTTCAACACAGATACCATTACACGCAGTCACAAACTTAAATGCATATACTTATACATGCAATCACACACTTAAACCCATATTCCACTACATGCAATCACACATATCGTTTCACACAATCACACACTTCAACACATATACGGTTACACACAATCACACACTTAACTACATATATCATTACAAGAAATCAAGTACTTTAACAGTTATACTGTTACACACAATAGCACACATTAAGGAGCGCGGCAGTTCTCCTGCTCTATTACATTGGTGCCCAACAACATGACCCACGTGGAGAGGTTTAGAGAGGCTCATGTGAGATTTCTATGGGATAGAAGTAAAAAGAAGGGGGAATGGAAAGTGTAATAGTGAATATATAAAGGCTCAGTACTGCCACGCTCCTACTAGCACTAGCTAGTGGTTAAACCCCTTAACTCAGTCGTTTTTTAAACTGAAGGATCCAGAGTTCGAGCCTAGTTGTGGCCCGTACAGATGTTAAGTACTTTGTATGAACGACACACTTATTTGATATGCACGCGAAACAGAGCAGCAGAATATGTGTATGTGAAAGATACGGATGCCTGGGAAATTCTGTCAAAGAACAAACCCGCTTTTTATGTTCATTTGATTGTAGCTTCGTTTATTTATGTTTTAATTCACCCGTTTAAACGAACATAAAATATTTATAAACTAAAGCTCAAAACACCAATATATAGGTACATCTCGCGCGAGTGCAAAATACTTTTTTTATTACATTATATACATGTACAAACAACTTTCCGTTTTCCTTCATTTAACATTCTACAATATACAAAAACGTATTATAAACATCAATATCATCAAAATAACAAATTGACTGGGTGGGTGGGTGGGGGTCTGTACGATAGGCAGCGATTTCTCCAATAACTTCTACTACTTTAAGCACGTACCCAGGTAACTTTCGATACGCTTGAGTAACTTAATTTACGACCAATCACAGATTGGATATAAATATAACAACAACATTCAAACACGTGTTACTTGTATCATTTATAAATATATTTACTTTTACATAGATATAATTGTAATGTTTAGACGATGCGTTAAGCTGTGTTGATGTCCGTGTCACCTCAATGCTTCGAATGCCTGAATGTAACTTTCTAGACCGGTATATATATATACTCCAGTGGCAGTTAACGCTGAAAACCGTTCATAAGTAGACACCATTACACAGGTAGCTGGTAGGTAAACCCTTCGATTTCGTTACACCCAATTGCAAAACCGAAACTCGAGCTCGTGGCCAACATGTAGTATTCCTTTCGTGGTATTTGGATTTTTTGCATTCATTTCTTGTTCTATTTGCATACTCTGTATTTAAATAATGCATTTACCTATTTATTTGATGTAATTATTCTCCTTGCTTTAAAAAAGTGCGTAAACTTTGATAACTTCATAACGATCGATTACCATGTCAAAACAAGATGTACGTCCACACTGGTGAGTACTAATTCAAGTACTTTGAATTGTAGTTTGGTTGTAGGGACAGCAGTGATGAAAGAAAAATATGTCGGACAGTACCTATTTACAAACAGTGGTCTGTTTTTAGGAGCGATCAAAACTAATACGCGACCAAATACTTATATGAATTCGTGTCAGTTTTGATTTTAAAATTGTTGACTAAAAAGGACAATCATTAGAGGCAGTGTTTAGTGTTAGACTATTGTAAACCCATAACGCCAGGATATAGCATATCATTAACTAACAATTAGGGTATTTAAGACCAGTATATATTATTTTGACAGGAGGCTTGATAATCAACAAATTAACCATCAGATCTAAAATAATTTTAAGAAACAATTTGTCTTTTTTTTTTACTATATATTTGCAAATAGATTTCCTTACATGAATCTACAGAATAGCGAAAATGTTCAATTAGGTGTGTACCTTTAAATGACGTCACAATGATTACCGCACTTATTGTTTGACGTATTGTATAGATCTATATAATCTAATTATGATTGTAACGCCTCATTTGACTGGCTAAATAAATTCAACAATGTTAAGGCGTCCCGATGCTAATATACGGCTGGAAAACGATACTATTCAAATCATCGCAAAAATATTTTAACCGGGAGTATTACTTAAAATATGTGGTACATTTATTGACATCGATGTTTAACGAGGCCGGGTCTAATTTTTTCTGCCCTAGATTTTTTAATGAAATTTTCGACAAGAATTTCTACTGATATAATTATTATTTTAAGATAAAAAAAATAAGACATTTACCACACCGTTTGTTTAAGGGGCCATCTCAAAGTTTGTTAATTTTTAACATAAGACCCTATGGGATTTTGCTTGAAATGTACCAATTTTGCACATTTTTTAAACTTCTGCCCTAGGGATTTCTTTTTCTGTTCTACATATTAAAGTTATTGCTAAAAGGCATCAAATGGTCAAATAAAAAAAACTTTTCACCTCCTGGTTTGTTCCAGGGGTCTTATCAAAGTTATTTTTTGTATGCCCAATTTCCCAGTTTGTCAGATAATGGCTATTTTTTATTCGACAAAGACGGAAATGGTGATCTTTATTGTATTATTAAAACTTTCAGACATATTTAAGTAATAAATAAATATATGACATCCCATATTAAGGGTCATTTAATATAAAATACATGGTTAATGTCTTAATGTCTTAAATAAATGAATTAAGCGATATTTAGGCGGGTTAAGAAAACGTGACAGAGGGCTAGGCTTGCTGAACCCTCTATACGTTTTCGACCCGAGCCTAAATATAGCTTATACTTCGAGACATTTATGTTTATTCCACAATATAATATCAATTTTACGCATCAAACGAGCTATTTTCAACAAATTTTGCTGAATATCTGCAGTTGAAACTATCACGCCATGGCGTCAACAAAGCAAAAAAGATGACGTCACAATACAAATGAAACGCTGCGTGAAAGCGTGCGTACTCGTTCTGTACTCGGCCTCGTTAAGCATTTTATTTGATGCATTTTTGTGACGTCATATGCTCTTTGTAATCACGTGACAGGCGAATCCTAATATTGCAAATGGTCTATTTAAATTGCATCGGCGCAGGTGATTAATGGCATTAAATCATATACATTTTTTAAGACAAATCCTTTGTTAAGTCATATACTTTGAAGTTCTTGCATGGAAAAGAAAAAGATGTTTCGTTTACGGAAGATATTGTTGAAACATTACACAAAATCATCAAAATATTGCACATTTTTACTAATGGAAAACAATTTACAAAACGTTGGGGTATATCCGTAGGTTTCCAAAGCACGATTCAAATGAAATACTTATATTCTCTACCAATTTTACGTAAAATATTCCAAAATTGTGTTGATCTTTCACCTGCACCAAGCTGGTTTTACATGCATAAAAATTTCTTCATTCAGTTGTTTGCACGTAGCAGGGAGAGTCTCCACACCACAAGTTTATAAATAGCCTTTACTTAAAACGAAGCTTTGAATCTGCCGACTATTTGATACGGGTTTTAAATATGAATGAATTATGTACGTCTAGCATTAACAGCAGCATCTAAGTAAAGGAAACATGCGGTATTATACTGGTTTGATATAATTCACTTTTAACGGTAAGATACATTCTCTGATAACTATCGACAGGAATGCAGATCGTGACGTCAAAGTTAACTATGACGTCATATCGTATAAGGTACAGACAGGTGACTTTCTATACTATAGCATTGAATCATGATTTTTTGAAGTATACACTCTCATAACTGCAGCGGTGTGTGCATACAAATTGAGTAACGCGCGTTAGCGCGTTATGAAAATTTGTATGCACACACCGCTGCAGTTATGAGAGTGTATACTTCAAAAAATCATGATTTAATGCTTATATTTACATTTTTTTAGCTTCTTGCCTTGTCTGCAAATGTGATTCATACCTTAAAATTCCTATCTTATCCTAAGGGTAAGTTAATATTAATGGAAGAGCCACAGTAACAGCCACAAGCGTGAACTTTGATTTTCGCTTGTGACGTTGCAGTTTACAGCGTTCAACGTTTGTGACGTCATAATAAAATTCGTCAATTTGACCTTTGACTACTTGTTGCATTTAGAGGCATTTGAAGACCATAGAATTAAATGGAAAAACACAGTAGAATGTAAATATATCGCTGTAATATCCATCGGGAAGCCTTTACATGCCCACGTATGTAAACTCTCTAAACAAAGTCAAGTAGTGGTGTTATAAGATAAAGCACGAACTAATCATGATGATGTCAGACTCAAAGTCCCATTGTAACCGAGTTTTGTCACGACAGCCGTCGTGTGTCCAATCAGTCGAGCAATAATAAACATCATAAAGTATTTAAAATCGTTATCTTTTTATATATATCAAAGAAATAATTTACAGATATACATATTCACATAAAAAATATTGACAAAAAAATGTTTATACTATCACATTAATAATGGTCTCCTATGGTGGTACCTCTGTCTGCAGTGTCCCTCCAGTGTTCCTCCAATGTGTCTCCCTCGGTACCACGTCCTAAGATGACGGCTTCCGCCCACCAGATTCCAGCGTAGTAAGTGAATAAACGAAGGAGGTTACACGGGTGGTAAGATGTTAAATACCTAGACACTTGTGACTATTGCTGGATTATCACCGGAACCCTGCTGAAACCTTGCTGGAACCTTTTAAGTTGATATGAATAACACTATTTTCAATTAAACGTTTCACTTTCACAATATGTTTCCTTTAGCTAACGTACTGATGTACATTAACAGTCATTAAGTTAATTTTACTTACTTTTTACAATGATTTTATTAATCTGTTAAAGAAAAGACGTGAATATAAACAAATAAATGCTATTTTTTTATGATCGTTGCAGATTTTGATGGCAGCGATCATTGCAGAAAAAAAAATATAACACGCTAACGCTGAGAGAGAGAGAGGGAGAGAGAGAGAGAGAGAGAGAGAGAGAGAGAGAGAGGGAGAGAGAGAGAGAGAGAGAGAGAGAGAGAGAGAGAGAGAAAGAGAGAGAGATTAAAACTTTTAAGTATTAAAATATAATCCAACAGTTTACAGACACAGTTAAAATGATTAATCACAGAAATTATTCACCATTGGGTCTATAAAGGACTACAATAAGAAAAAACTCATAAATAAATCATTTTATGAACTATTTGCTCTCTCACGTCTCACGTACTCACATTTTCATCCCATATATAAGTATACCAAGTGCATCCCATAGAGGCTGGCTTTTCTTGCAAGTTGCAAAACCATGTATTATAGTTTTAGGCATATCATTACAAAACGTACAGCAGTCAGAGGTAGTAATTCTGATTTTCTTAAGATAATATTTAACAGGAAGAATTCTATGGAGAATTCTCTAGTGTAACCAATCAATAGTTGAATCGTTGGTAGTTGAAACATCATGTACACAGATATCATTTGGCAAAATATCACATAGCTCAGCATTCCATTTGTTGATAACTGTAGGTATACAATCATTTGAGGTTAAACCTATGTATATATGCTTTGTTACATTTTCTTTAAACAAAATAGACTCATAATAGAATGGCATAAATGTAGTACAGTCTCTCTTTAAAATAGACTTATCAATAGACAACTACGTCAAGTATTTTGATACTGTACATATTACACTATTATATATAATTGGAGGTATAGATGAAAATTGAAATCTTTAAGTAAAATCTATTCTTGAAAATATGAGTCCATTTTTATTCACAAAATCTCCTATGGTTATAACCCCTTTCATATACCAAATTGTTGATAAATTCGTATTTACATGCAGTGGTTATATAAGAGTTGTACCACACAGGAAAATTGAAAACATTCTTGGTATTTAATGAGCCTATAATCATTTGCTCAGTATAGCAGAGCCAAGAATTAGAAACGTCTTGCCAAAAAATAGTATTTCTTTGAACAACCATGCATGATAAAAAAAAATTAAAAACAAAGTTCTTTTGCAAATACAGAACCATTTATTTATAAAAAAAAAAAAAAAAAAAAGCCCATCAATGCTTTTTAGCCTTGACTTAATTCTTTAATCCATAAACACTTAAGAGATGCCATGAAGTTAGAAATGTTAGCCATTTTATAACCACCTTTTAGGTAATTGAGACTAACAACTTCTCTATTAACCTTATCACACTTTCCAAATAAATTCAACAAGCTCTTACTACGAGATAAAATTACATCTTGTATTAGATTTGGAAGTGAAATAAACAAGTGGTTAAGTTTGAGAATAATTAAACTTTTTACAACTGTGATGCAACCGATGGGAGTTACAATTCTCCTCCTCAACTCTTGAATAAATGAAAAAAATATGTTGGCAGTTGTTTAATTTATTGATGTCATTTTATCTAAATCAACAGAAAATTCCATTTCAAGTAAATTAAAAGAACTGGAGCCCCTACCAAATTTCCAACATAAAAATGAAAAACTTCGTTAGAATTTTTTTGAACATTTCCATACTATTTTTGTTTTAGAGCTGTTTATCATCAAACCTGAAATGTGTGAAAAAAAAGTATAAAGTATCAAGAGCTGCGAAAAGTGACATTGGTGAACCATCTAAGATGAGTGAAATAACATCTGCAGACTGAGAAATCTTATGTTCATTGCCATTGACAATTATACCTCTAATATCAAAGTGTTGTTTTAGGAGAATAGCTAAAATCACTGCACATATCAAGAATAAATAAGGAGCTACTGGGTCCCCCTGTCTACATCCTCTTTGGATTCTGAACTGTTCTGACAGGTAGCCACATTGTAAAACAGAAGCCTTATAATCTTTTTTGAGAATGTTATCCAATTTATAATATTTTTTTCAAATCCAAAGTCTTCTAGAGCTTTGTGTATAAAGGACCATGAAACAGAATCGAAGGCTTTCTCAAAGTCAATAAGAACTAAAAGACCTCTTATGTTTTCATTTTCAGCGAACGACATTAAATCATAAATAATTCTAGTATTTTCTCCAATAGCCTATTTGTGTAACATATATAATATAATCAAGTGTAGACTTAATTCGATAACTAATACATCCTGATATAAGCTTAAAGAGATTATTCAGAAGAGTGATGGGTCTCCAGTTTTTCAAATATTGCCTTGGTTTGTCATTTTCTGGTAAACATGATATAATTCCCAATCTCTGGGAAATAGGAAGCTTCATTAAAAAAAAGTTGATTGCATTTAAGACGAAAAGTTTTATATACTTGCAAAAGAATTTTAAAACTTCAACCGTAAAACCATAACTACCTGGTGATTTGTTATTTTTCATATATTTTAGAGCCTCAAAGACTTTTTTTTCTGACAGTTCAGCTTCTGACGAGCTAGATATATCTGGTTCTAACTTAGGATATTCTACTTTAATAATTTCTTCAAGGTTGATATTAATCAAATCTGAATCAGCAGATATGTATAGTTTTTCATAGAGTTCTTTCACATGATTCGATATGTTGCTTGTGTATAATTTTCCCCTCTTCAAGTTTTACTTTTTTGATAGTTTTGTTAAGAAGATTCCAAGACTCTAAATTTAGAAAATATTTGGTTGGTTTTTTACCCTGTTCGATCCATTTTGCTCGAAATCTTATGAAATTACCTTGAAGTTTATGTTTTCTTAACTTTTTCAAGATTTGATTTGTTGTACTATTAGTTCAAAATTAATGTGCTATTGAGATTCTAAGGATGTTATTTCTCTCATTAGGGATATTTCAATATTCTCTTTTTCCTTTTTCTTGGTGAATATGAAATAAAAAGACTCCTTATTTCCATAAGAAGCACCTCTAGGAATATAAACTTCATCTATATCCTCAGTGTAACATGTATGAATATGAGAAAGGCCTGAGAAGTTCCGATTGGCATCTCACATACACGCAGGTAAACAGTAAATGTCACCTCCGGTAAAGCCGATCCCGATCTACTGTCAGTTTGTCAAACCGATCCCGAGGTGATTGATGTTACAATGACTCCGCTATTACTGTTTTCTTAACTTATTACGCACTGTGTCCATGATGTCCAGTTTGTACCGGTGTCCCTCTTCGTCAAGCGCAAATACCTATCCGTTATAATACAATGCGGTCTGGATACGTTCATCATTGTTTAAATCACGTTATACAGCAACACTCGTTTATAGCGAATTTCAGGGGACCACAGAAAAAACTTCCTTATACGTTAATAGCGAATTCGCAATTTTTTTTTATAGGGAATTCGCTAAAAAACAGCACTTAAGCTGACAATTCTTCAAACTATTGTACATTAATACGGAACATCGTCAGTAAAAAGAAATAGTCAATACAATATTTTACTTTATTCATGTGATTGTTCAATTCAACGATATTGTTCGTAATATCTAATCTAGGTTTTTTAAAAATGTTTTAACAAGCAAAAAAAATAAATAAATAAATAAATAAATAAAAGGTATCATTATTCGCCATTATGGTTTAACTTCATACCACAAACTTGCAACCGGATACATGTCTGGCAAATTAGAAATAGAACCAATTCAATAAAGATATATAATTTCCGGAATTCTTTTTTTATTGTGGTAGACAATGAAATTGTATACAATTTATTAACATTTCTTTTATTGTGGCAGTCAATAAATATAAATTAGATTTATAAACATATATACATGTACATGTGTTCGCGGCATAAACTGGTTTTTATCTCGGGCATTATGCTACGTTAAAGTAATCGTCGAGTTTTGACTGCTTTGATTTACTGGCGTGTATGAACTTTTCAATTTCACACAGATAAGTAAAGAGACGTTCTGAGGCATTTACACTTCTTTCAAGACATTGCCTCAACGAATGAATAGAGTTAGTGCCATCGTCCGGATTTGGAAGATCTGTCTATTCTACGACATTGTTATCATTGTCGCTATCGGTGCTGTTTGGTTCAGAGTTAACGCCAAGAATATCGTTGACGATGTCTTCACGTTCTCGTCCACACGTGTACCGAGAGGAACAATGATCACAACTCAAAACTCCTTAATTCCTTGTAAGCCCGTGAACACTTTACTAACTATTTTCGTCACTCCACAAGACAAATTAAAAATTCTTACGTATATTTTTTAATAAATTTTGTTGAAAAAATATATTCGATACAGGAATTTTCCCGTATCTTAAATGAATTATGTAGTGAACAAAATCGTAAGAGGAATGATAAAAACGTTCAAATTTAATTAGCGGGGATCTTAAAATTACTTCGTTATAACCGTAAATTCGTAAATTCGTTATAGCCGTGTTCGTTATACGCGACAGTTTTATAAAGGATTATATAAGGACTTTCGCTATATCCGTGTTCGTTATAAACGAGTTTTGTTGTAATACCATGCGGTCTGGATACGTTCATCGTTGTTTAAATCACAAATGAGTTTGGCATTTGATGGTGTCAATTGGTCGTGCATTGTAAACACATTTTTGATTTCGCTGTTGGACCTGTTACGAATGATCTTCAATTTACTTTCGGAATTTCGAAATTTCGAAATCACTGGTATGGATCCTCTCTGGTTTTTGTTCTGAGTGCAGTGGATTTCGAGAATATCAGTAGGATCCAGGTCAAGGTTGATCGTATTCTTGATAATGTGGGAGAGATCATGGCGCAGATTTTTTGTTAGTTTTTTTCGGTCCAGTTTGCAAACTTTTTTTTGATTCCCCTGTGAGATCTCCTTTTATTTCTGAAATTATTTCCTTTTTAAACTAATTTCTGAGCCCGGTTATTATTTTTGTAACGATATCTTTAATGTCAGACTTTTTCACCATGAAGTGTGAATCGCCGTCTGGGGTTTGATCACTACTGCTTGTTCTTGGCTTTTGAGGGGGGGGGAGTTTTGTCCGAGACCACTAGATTTCTAACTGATGAAGGCGCCGACTTTAAATTTAGCTGAACCAGTTTTTTTGTTTTTGTTTTATTTGGTCAGTATCTGGGGTTTTATGTACAGACTTTTTCTCATCTTTCTTTGCTGCCATCGTCTTGTCCACTCGATCTCCCATTGTGAGCGACTACTCAGTTTAACAAAAACAAACCTTCAAAACACTTTCCTATGGCGCTATACACAAACAATTCTAATTCTTTTACTTACTCCTTGGAGAAATTGATATCATTATAATTTTTTACAGTAGAATTTAGCAGAGCCGACAAATTTCCGCGTCCTTCCATTACCGTCACGTGATCTTGTATAATCATAGATGTTGCTAGCATAATTAGGGTTCCAATTTATACTGCATTTTGTGAATTATCTAAGCAATAACTGGGAATTGAACTACACTTTTAATACAACATCAGCACCACCCCCCCCCCCCCCCCCCCCCTCCATCCCGCGCACACACACCTAAAGCACAGCGCTCTTAAACATTACATTAAAAACTATTTTACTTATACAAGTTAATAAGAATGATAACTAGAGCAAAGCTCGTTGCAAAGCAACGAGTGGGTCTTCCTGTAGTGTCGAGAGTAAAGATAGAAGTTCCTGTAAGAAGCAGAGTTCTAAAACCAACTAAATATTTTTAAAAAAATCGAATAATTCTTAGTACGACTTAACAATGTCTGAATGATTTCAAGAACGAATTAACAAAAACCTTTACAATTTCTAGAACTACTTAATAAAAAAAGTCCCAAATGTCTTCAAGTTTGAATTAACAATTTTCGAATTATTTTAGGTACGAGTTAATTTAACTTTTAACAAAACACTATTTTCTTAACAAAGAACGTGGAATCAAAATTTCCGGAAAACTCAATTTTTCAATCCCAATTTTTTTGTACAGTGCTGCTATCGTGAAAGTTGACAAAACTATCCTATCCTATCCTATATCCTGTATCCTGCATCCTATCCTGCAAATAAGCTCTATCCTATCCTATCATATCCCATACTTTCAAAATATAGGAGTGCAAGTTAAATGAAACGAAATTTAAGAATTAAATGATTTTATCAATAAATGTAGTACTCAAAATGAATAATTTAATCTTAACACCGAATATTCTTCGAGCGGGATAACTTACTTACCTTTGCTACGGTAAAATTAAATCGTACTCGGGATGGACACAATAACGTAAACAAACAGGTAAGCGATTCGATTTTTGATTTTACTATATTTATGCATAAGAAACAGATAAATAACTTCGATGCACTTATTGAGGAACTGTTTAGTCACATATTTTTATCAAATTATTTTCTTATCACATATAATTGAGCGTAATTATCATTATTCGAGCGATTCATTCGGCGATAAAAGTAAACATGATCCGGAAATAAATAATTCCTTTAGGAAGTTTATATCGTTTATAGTTAAACCACTCGGAGTATAAATTCTTAAGGATTTATAACTAGCTAACATTTATTAATTCGATGTGTTCAGGTTAATATCGGACAGAAATATGCGTCCCTATTATTGGGCATCGAAGAAATTATATGAAACGTGAAACAATGTCTGTTTCTTGTATACATGTTAAAAATGCCGAATTGGTCGTTTATAAATATAAGCTTTTATTACTTTGCAGACTTTAAATGAAGTAAATACAGAAATCTATTTCTGACGTTGTCTGACGTTGCATCGAATTCTCGCAGTAACTCCGTACTTGCGTACGAATTGACAAAGATGTAGCGCCGACATTTTTGCGCGCATCAGTGTTATGCACGGCGTTCTTGATATGATAATTATTCTTAAATGGTTTAACTTGTAAAACGTATTAAATTGACATTGAAAATACAT
The DNA here is from genome assembly GCF_902806645.1 of Magallana gigas. Taxonomy (NCBI): domain Eukaryota; kingdom Metazoa; phylum Mollusca; class Bivalvia; order Ostreida; family Ostreidae; genus Magallana; species Magallana gigas. The sequence goes on along the minus strand of NC_047560.1, from coordinate 71,906,902 downwards.
TGTTAAGCCAATTTTCGTTTCGCAAAATAACTCTGAAATTTATACTCGAATTTGATTGGCTACAGGATGCAGGATAGGATAGGATAAGATAGAACTTAACTTTTATATTTCTATCAGGTATCGTGCATCCTGCATCATATCCTATCCTATCCTTGTCAACTTTCAGGATAGCAGCACTGTAATGCATCGTCCGATTTTAAAACGGATTTCAGCTTTAAATTAAGCTTAATAAAATCCCCTTTGTTGCTTTATGATTTATATCAGATTATTGGTCAGAAAAGAGTTACTATAAAAGGACTTAATAGCCCTTCTGGCCCCTAATTTGAGGGGTCAGCCCCTTTTTCTTGATATCAAATAAAAGGTCTCGCTAATATAAACATATTTTGTTCTACAAATGTTCACGAATGGTTAACCGTTATCGAGATATCTAAACAACTGTATTTTAGGGGCCGACCCTTTAACTCTTTACCGGGGCCACTAACAAAGTTTTGAATTCTGGCCCCTTGAAACCCCTAATTACGTTACATATGACTTAGGTATGATACTGTATAGATAAACAGCTGTACAATGAACATTTTTGCTTCTATAATTAATAACAAATTATAGTTCAGTAAAGAGTTCTTGTAAGAAGATTTGAGACCCCTCTTGACCCCTAATTTGAGGGGCCAGCCCCTTTTTCTTGATATCAAATGAAAGGTCTTGCAAATATAAACATATTTTGTTCAACAAGTGTTCACGAAATGTTAACCGTTCTTATGATATCTTTACAAATGTGTTTTAGGGGCCGGCCCTTTATCTCCTAAATGGGGTCATGAACAAAAAAATTAAAGGTTGCATATTGTACAGAACATTATTTTAAGCAACTTTTGTTCTACAATGCTTTTCAAAATATTTCTCCTTTTTCATATATTAATGATCGAAATTTTGAATTTCTGGCCCCTTCAAACCCCTAATTACGTAACATATGACTTAAGTATGGTACTGTATAGATAAACAGCTGTACAATGAACATTTTTTCTTCTATAATTAATAGCAAATTATTATCCAGTAAAGAGTTATTGTAAAAATACTTCACAGCCCTCTTGGCCCCTAATTTGAGGGGCTAGCCCCTTTTTCTTGATATTAAACGAAAGTCCGTGTAATTTGAAACAACTTTTGCATTAAATGTTTTAACAAAATATTTATACATCAAAAGATATCACAGAAAATGTGTAAAATTTTCGTGAAAAAATTTGGTGCCAATTTTCAGATTCAGGCGAGCTTTGAGGCCTTTACATATTTTCATCATTGGAAGCATGGGGGTACATCTACATACATTCATCTACAATCCCTGAAAATTTCAAGCTTCTATCTTGATTAGTTTCGGAGAAGATGCGTGGACAAAATGACCCTTAAAAATTTACAAAATCGTCAATATCTGAAACCGGAAGTGACGTCATGAATCAAAAATTAAAAAAAAATGTAGCGCCGATCATGCTTTATCCGTCCTGAAAATTTTGTGCGAATCAGTTGGATATTTTTTTAGAAATAGCGCTCCAAAAAAGTCAGAAAAAGAAAAAGCAACGAGTGGGTCTTCCGGTGGTGTCGAGAGTAAAGATAGAAGTTCCTGTATGCAGCAGAGTTCTAAAACTAACTACAAAGAAAATGAAAAAAATATTTTTTTAAAAATCGAATAATTCTAAGAACGACCTAACAATGTCTGAATGATTTCAAGAACGAATTAACAAAAACCTTAACAATTTCTAGAACGACTTAATAAAAACAAAGTCCCGAATGTCTTCAAGTACGAATTAACAATTTCCGAATCATTTAAGGCACGAGTTAATTTAACTTTTAACATAACACTATTTTCTTAACCAAGAACCTGGAATCAAAATTTCCGGAAAACTCAATTTTTAAATCCCAATATTTTTGTAATGCATCGTCCGATTTTAAAACGGATTTCAGTTTTAAATTAAGATTAATAAAAGCTCCTTTTTTGCTTGATGATTTATATCAAATTATTAGTCAGAAAAGAGTTATTATAAAAAAGACTTAATAGCCCTTCTGGCCCCTAATTTGAGGGGTCAGCCCCTTTTTCTTGATATCAAATAAAAGGTCTCGCTAATATAAACATATTTTGTTCTACAAATGTTCACGAATGGTTAACCGTTATCGAGATATCTAAACAACTGTATTTTAGGGGCCGACCCTTTAACTCTTTACCGGGGCCACTAACAACAAAATTTATGGTATCATATTGTTTAGAACATTATTTTGAACAACTTTTGTTCTACATTGCTTTAAAAAATATTTCTCCTTTTTTACAGATATTAATGATCAAAGTTTTGAATTCTGGCCCCTTGAAACCCATGATTACGTAATATATGACTTAGGTATGATACTGTATAGATAAACAGCTGTACAATGAACATTTTTGCTTCTATAATTAATAACAAATAATTGTTCAGTAAAGAGTTCTTGTAAGAAGATTTAAGACTCCTCTTGACCCCTAATTGGCGGGGCCAGCCCCTTTTTCATGATATCAAATGAAAGGTCTTGCAAATATAAAAATATTTTGTTCAACAAGTGTTCACGAAATGTTAACCGTTCTTAGGATATCTTTACAAATGTGTTTTTTAAGGGCCGACCCTTTATCTCCTAAATGGGGCCATGAACAAAAAAATTAAAGATGGCATATTGTACAGAACATTATTTTAAGCAACTTTTGTTCTTCAATGCTTTTCAAAATATTTCTCCTTTTCATATATTAATGATCGAAATTTTGAATTTCTGGCCCCTTGAAACCCCTAATTACGTAACATATGACTTAAGTATGGTACTGTATAGATAAACAGCTGTACAATGAACATTTTTGCTTCTATAATTAATAACAACTTATTATTCAGTAAAGAGTTATTGTAAGAAGACTTTACAGCCCTCTTGGCCCCTAATTTCTTGATATCAAATGAAAGCCCGTGTAATTTGAAACAACTTTTGCATTACATGTTTTATAAAAATATTTGTACATCAAAAGATTTAACAAAAAATGTGCAAAAATTTCGTGAAAACATTTGGTGTCAATTTTCAGGTCCAGGCGAGCTTTGAGGCCTTCAGTAATTTTCATCATTGGAAGCATGGGGGTACATCTACATACATTCATCTACAATCCCTGAAAATTTCAAGCTTCTATCTTGATTAGTTTCGGAGGAGATGCATGGACAAAATGACCCTTAAAAATTTATAAAATCGTCAATATCTGAAATCGGAAGTGACGTCAGCAAAAAATTTAACTAAAAACATTTATCCCCTCCGATGTCCTATAAGTCCGGAAAATTTTGTGCAAATCGGGCGAATAGTTTTCGAGAAATAAAGCTTTAAAGAAGGCAGAAAAAGAATGTTAAGAATAATAATAATAGAAAGAAACCGTAGAATAACAAGAGGGTCTTCCGTTGGAAACGGAAGACCCTAATAATCCTATTTTTCATTGTTAGCACTTACTAAGACTGTATAAAATCATTTCCGCATACGTAATGTACTGTAGGTGCCAGTCACGTGGTCACACAAACTTCCGGGTAACGTATTAGGGTGTACACAGAATTATTGTGATTAAAATGTGTCCCCCCCCCCTGCACACACACACTAAAAGCCCACCAGTCTTTAAAATTACATACGAAAAAACATTATACTTATACAAATTATTAAAATGAGAGTAATCATATTCTTCATTTCTAGCGCTTCATAACTAAATGATTGTGTTTAAAATTATTTCCGCATTAGAACTATACTCATTGTACCAGTCACGTGGTCACACAAACTTCCGGGTAACGTATTAGGGTGTACACAGAATTATTGTGATTAGAACTATACTCACTGTACCAGTCACGTGGTCACACAAACTTCCGGGTAACGTATTAGGGTGTACACAGAATTATTGTGATTAGAACTATACTCACTGTACCAGTCACGTGGTCACACAAACTTCCGGGTAACGTATTAGGGTGTACACAGAATTATTGTGATTAGAACTATACTCACTGTACCAGTCACGTGGTCACACAAACTTCCGGGTAACGTATTAGGGTGTACACAGAATTATTGTGATTAGAACTATACTCACTGTACCAGTCAAGTGGTTACCCACAGTTCCGGCTACAGAATATTCCACAACCTGATCGTTGTCTACAAGTAGCAAGAGTGTCTTCAACAAGTTAAATGTGGTAAGTGAAAAGTATTTTGTTCAATGAATCTGCAAAGATTAGTAAGCATTTGATTATAATATGGATCTGGAAGTTAAATTATCTATCTTGATTTTTTATCAACAATATTGCGCTTGAATGTAGATTTTTATTCAAAGTGAATCATGATCTTAGTCAAATATTGCAACTCAGAGTTCTTCGACTAAATAATTTGTACAAATTCGATAGATTTCACGAGTTTATCAGCAATAGATACATGCAGGACGACCCATCTTTTTTATATAATGTCCTTGTTAAAAAATGGCGACCAAAAAAAACCAAGAAACAAAATATATTCAGCTCGTTTATTTTTTTTATATTTGGATAAAAAAGATGCAATTTTTGTTTTTTAGTTGTTTAAACATATAAAACTGTACTCCTAAGAGAAGTCATTATTACAGCTATTTATTTCATTTGCTTTGCAACATAGTCAATGTTTTACCTATTTGTTTCTGTTTTCGTTATAGAGTAATTCAAATATACAGCTACTTTTTACTTTGCGTCGTCAAAGAGTTGTTGAATGATATGATTTTTTTTTGGTTTGTCAATAAGTAATTCTATGCAAAAGCTTTCTTTTCTTTTTCGTTTTACCATTTCAAAAAACATGGTAATAAGTTTGAGAGAGAGAGAGAGAGAGAGAGAGAGAGAGAGAGAGAGAGAGAGAGAGAGAGAGAGAGAGAGAACAAAAACACAATGTACTACTGCTTTTTGAGTCTTTAGTTGCCATAACTAAAACCTTTCAAACTGTATTCATTGGCCAGGAAATATATCCTTCACACCGGAGATCCAATCTCAAATTAGATATGTTTCCTTGTCGTGAACAGCTTATTTAGAAAAGATCACTCACATAAAATTAAATGAATTAATATAAAACATGTACCACATGTACAGAGACGAATTTGATTTTTCTCAATAGTATGTCGAGTTTATTTTTTTCATTCTTGCAATTAAGGCCGTATAAGAAAAATGCCGTTTTACAAACTTTGACAAATAACATGAATTTGTATTGTTTACTGTGTTAGTTTTAATTAACTTGGTCAACTAACATGAATTTCCCTTATAAAAAGTCTAATTTAAGACACTTTTCTTAGAAACCCTTAATTCCAAGAATCAAAATATTTTCTAATTCAAATAAACTCTGAATTGTACTCACAATAACTATTAATGGCTAGTTTCTTAATTTTAAACTGCCGTTTGGACGAAGTTGCATCAATTTATTAAAATCTGCATCCTATATAGGGATTGGATAACGTTTGGGAGTTATACATGTACATGTAAATCCTAAATATGTTTAAACATGATAATACATTAATCTTATCAATCGCCTCTTGTAATTTGCCAAGTTAAAAGTTGAAAATAATTTTATTTTCAATTTTACTACAAGATTCTTTTTTTAAATTAAAAACAAAATGTTTCTTTTACTATTAATTTTACTATATGAATAACCAAATATCGTAGCAAAAGCAAAGTCACTGTATTGTTTTCAATCAATTCAATATAACAAGAGTCCGCTTTATATAAAGGTATCACTACTGATAGATAGTAAATGCGTTTGAGTGCCAAATCAAAACAAACTAGATAATGAAAACGCCCATTTAAAAAAAAATGCTGATCATATTTCGATTGTACTCTAATACTACTTTTATTAAATATGGGAAAACTGTTGATATCCTTATTAAGCCGTACATGCATTTATATTTTCATATAACTATGCACCAAACAAACGTTTTTTTCTATTATATGGCAACAACAATTAATACAAGGATACAGTCTTTAATCTTTGGAAAATGAAGTTGAAAACCAAAAAAAAAACAAACAAGTAAGGAATTACGGTATCGTAATCTGCACTTCGAAGTAAAAAGTCAACAAAATATGACGTCGTTTTAAATGTCGCAGTGATGTTATGTTTTCTGTTTACTAATGCCGAAGCCAGAAGGTTAAACATCATTACTTTGTGTATGACAAATCGGGAGTTTGAAGAATAATCTGAATTACAAGGTCAGTCTTTTTAAAAGTTAGGATTAATTTATCATTCTATATATACATCTACCGAGTATGATTCCAACTTATTTGTTTTGTTAATTTATACCTCTATAAAAACTAACATAACTGGAATCATCATTCCCCACACAAGATGAAGCTCTGCCATTCAGTCAACTGAATAATAACTGAATTGTCAGGAAAGGTGACCGAATGACACAAATATGCCATTCAGTCACTTTTCAGTTATCTTTAAGCCACCTTTCAAATTATTAAATGGCAGAGATTCATCCCTTTCCGTTTATCGGTTGGTCGAAATCTACAACAACGTAAGAAAAATCAGGGACTGAAGGAAATAATCATGACGATGTCAGACTTTAACTCATTTACCCAGCGTTATACAGACACACGGTAAAAATGACTAATCAACGAAATTATTCATGTTTTCTATGAAAGTCTACAATCAGATAAACGAATTGGTATAATCACATTGGTTGTTACCATAATAAGGGTTCCAATGTATACTGCATTTTGTGAATTATCTAAGCATTAACTGGGAATTGAACTACAGTTTATTCTAACATCAGCACCCCTCCCCCCCCCCCCTCACACACACACTAAAAGTCTTTAAAATCACATACGAAAAAAACTTATACTTATAAAAATTTTCAAAATTGAGAGTACTCATATTCAACATTTCTAGCGCTTCCTAACTAAATTATTGTATATGAAATTATTTCCGCATTAGAACTATACTCACAGTACCAGTCACGTGGTCACACAGTTTTCCGGCTACAGAATATTCCACAACCTGATTGTTGTCTACAAGTAGCAAGAGTGTCTTCAACAAGTTATATGTGGTAAGTAAAAAGTATTTTATTTAATGAATAAAAAAGATAAGTAGACGCTTGACTATAATATCTATACGGAAGTTAAATTATCCATCTTGATATTTTATCAACAATATTGAGATTGAATGTGCACTTTTATTTAAAATGATTTATGATCTCAGTCGAATATGTTCAGAGTTCCTTGACCTAAATAATTTGTACAAATGCGATAGATTCCATGGATTTATAAACAATAGATATATGCATGACCACCCAATTATTCTTTTTTTTTAAAAATACCAATAATGCCCATTTATTTGTTCAAGAATGGCGACAAAAAAAAGAGAAAAAAAAGTTATATATTCAACTCGCTCATTTTTAAAGTTTTTGGATAAGAAAGATGCAATAATTTGTATATTTGTGTTTTAATGTTAAAATGGTCCTCTTAAAAGAAGTCAATACTACAGGTATTTATTTCATTTGCTTTGTAAAATAGACAATGTTTTACCTATTTGTTTCTGTTTTTGTTATAGAGTAATTCAATTAAACAGGTTTTTTTTTCGTCATAGAGTTGATAAATTATACAGGTTTATATAATAAGAAAGAGAGAGAGAGAGAGAGAGAGAGAGAGAGAGAGAGAGAGAGAGAGAGAGAGAGAGAGAGAGAATGTACTACTGAAGAGCTTTATGAGGGTTTAGAAGTCAATAATTAAAGCCCTTCAAGCTTTAGTCATTGACCAGGAAATATATCCTTCACATCGGAGATCCAATCTCAAATGAGAGATGTTTCCTTGCCGTGTAGAGCCTATTGGAAATAACCACTCACAAAGAATTAGATGAATTAATTTAAAAACATGTGTCACTTGTACAGGAATGAACTCAAAAGTGTGTCCAGTTTTTTTTTTAACGATCGGTCCTTTTATGTCAAATTCGCTAAAAAATACTATGCGTCTGAAATATGACACGAAATGGCCATTTTGATCTTACTTTAAACAAACCGAATATGTTACTCTTCTATGAACACTTATCAACAGAATTCTAATGCTATAACAAAAGAGAATGAACAAGGTAAGATATGTTAAGGTGAGCTTTTCTGATCACTTTTAGTCCGGCGTACGTCTGTCTGTCTGTCTGTCAATCATTCCGTCTATAACCATTTGCATTGTTGACTCCTTCTCTAGAACAACTTGGCCAATTTCAACAAAATTTGACATATAGCATTATTGTTAAAGGGAAAATGTGTTTTTGTTTCTTTTTTCAAATATCTTCTCAAAAACTAATTTTCCAAAATTGCATTAACTTGTATAGAAGCGTTTTAAGGTGTTTTTTTACAATGGAAAAAATAGAGACAATTTTTAACATTTCAATTTATAAAGCCAATTTGCCGGATAAGCTATCACTTGTGTAAAAGCATCCTTTGGTAACGTAGATTCAACTTTTTTTTTCAAATCATGAATCCTAAGGGGGGAGGGGGAACAATGGGGCATGTTAAAAAAAAGTGATTATATTAAATTTATATTTTTTTTAAATATATGGTTAAACAAGGGGTAGTTGTAACTGCTGTGATTTTTTACCCATAGAAATCAGAAAATCGTTTTTCTCTTAACGAGTCTTTAATTATTATGATTGTGTTTATTCATTTACTTTTATTTCATATGTGATATACACTTCATTTATTCCTATTCATATGGGTATCATCATTGATGTACACCATGTGCTCGTCTCAGTTCGATTTACCGGAAAAAAAGAAAGACAACAGCATTTAATTGTTTTTCTCTCTCTTTCCCACCATCTCTCCCAATGTAAGCGATTCATTTTGATTTGGCATTTTAAATAATGGGTTAAAATAGCTTTGTATCCCCGCCATAGTATTGACTCTGAGTGATTAAAATCTAGCTAATAACGTTGCATAATACGTAGTTTTAAAAAAAATATGCAAGACTGAATAGAAAGATCTAACTGTTATCACCTCGTGACCAAAAACGCTCAAATATACCTACATGTACAACCGTCAGGGACTCAAATATACCTACATGTACAGCCGTCATAGACTGAGATGAAGCTCATGAACATTACTCTAATACGGACGATGTAGTAAATTTACGTGGGGTGTTGTTTTACTCCTGTGAAAATTTACGCGTTTAATTATTACGATATTATAAATCTCGTAATTATTAGCAGCACATACACAAATATCTGCTATACGGTATGCGAGCATCTTGACATTTTAAAATGTTAAAACTTGGGCTCCTGAATATTATAGACCCACTAAATGCACACGCGGTGACGGTACTCTCTTTTACTCCTTACATTTTTAGGTATGTTTTTTCAGACACAGGATTTGAAGTACTTGTGCTGTGGCTAAGAAAAGTCAAGATAACTTTCTTGTCTCTCAACAAACTCCGACTTCTATTTTGTCTAGTCAACATAAGCTATTACATTTTGTTGCGATAACTATCTCGACAAGATGAGATAACATATCTTGTATCTTGATTAAAATTTGTTGCATTTGCAAATGCTGCCATCCACAAAACCACATGATACATGTACATGTAATACTGCTTTTTGAGTCTTTAGAAATCCAAAACTAAAACCCTTCAAACTATAGTCATTGACCAGGAACTATATCCTTCACATCGGAGATCCAATCTCAAATTAGAGATGTTTCCTTGTCGTGAACAGCTTATTGAAAATAACCACTCACAAAGAATTAGATGAATTAATATCGAAATATGTGTCACTTGTACAGGGATGAACTCAAAAGTATGTCCGTTTTTTTTTAACGATCGGTCCTTTTATATCAAATTCGGTAAAAAAAAAAATACTATGCGTCTGAAATGAAGCTCTGCCATTCAGTCAACTGAATAATAACTGAATTGTCAGGAAAGGTGACTAAATGACACAGATATGCCATTCAGTAACTGTTCAGTAACCTTTAAGTCACCTTTCAAATGACTGAACGGCAGAGATTCATCCCTTTCCGTTTATTGGTTGGTCGAAATCTACAAACACGTAAGAAAAATCAGGTTCTGCACGAAATAGTCATGATGATATCAGACTTTAACTCATTTAACCAACTTTATACAGACACACGGTAAAAATGACTTATCACCGCAATTATTCATCATGTTTTCTATAAATGTCTACAAAAAGATAAACGAACTTGTATAATCACAGCTATTGCTACCATAATTAGTGTTCCAATGTATACTGCATTTTGTGAATTATCTAAGCAATAACTTGGAATTGAACTACAGTTTATTATAACATCAGCACCCCCTCCCCACACTACCCCCCCCCCCTGCACACACACACCAAAAGCCCACCAGTCTTTAAAATTTCATACGAAAAAACATTATACTTATACAAATTATTAAAATGAAAGCAATCATACTCTTCATTTCTAGCGCTTCATAATTAAATTATTGTGTTTAAAATTATTTCCGCATTAGAACTATACTCATCGTACCAGTCACGTGGTCACACAGAGTTCCGGCTACAGAATATTCCACAACCTGATTGTTATCTACATGTAGCAAGTGTGTCTACAAAAAGTATAAAGTGGTAAGTGAAAAGTATTTTATTTAATGAATAAAAAAGATAAGTAAACATTTGACTATAATATCTATACGGAAGTTAATTGTCCATCTTGATATTTTATTAACAATACTGAGATTGAATGTGCACTTTTATTTAAAATGATTTATGATCTCAGTCGAATATGCCCAGAGTTCCTGGAACTAAATAATTTGTACGAATGCGTTAAATTCCATGGGTTTATAAACAATAGATATATGTATGACCACCCATCCATCCTTTTTTTTTTATAATACCATTTATTTGTTTAAGAATGGCGACCAACAAATCGAAGAAAGAATATATATTCACCTCGTTCATTTTATAACTTTGTTTGGATACAAAAGATGCAAGAATTTGTATTTTTGTGTTCTAATGTTAAAATGGTCCTCTTAAAAGAAGTCAATACTACAGCTATTTATTTCATTTGCTTTGTAAAATAGTCAATTTTTTACCTATTTGTTTCTGTTTTTGTTATAGAGTAATTCAATTAAACAGGTTTTTTTTTCGTCAAAGAGTTGATAAATTAAACAGGTTTTTATAATATAATTTGTCAATAAGTAATTCTGTACAAAAGCTGTTTGTTTCTGTTCTTTTTACCACTTTATATACAAGGGAATAAGTTTGATTGCTTGACTGAGAGAGAGAAAGAGAGAGAGAAAGATAGAGAGAGAGAGAGAGAGAGAGAAACAATGTACTACTGAAGAGCTTTTTGAGGCTTTAGAAGTCAATAATTAAAGCCCTTCAAGTTTTAGTCATTGACCAGGAAATATATTCCCCACATCGGAGATCCAATCTCAAATTAGATATGTTTCCTTGTCGTGTACAGCTTATTGAAAATAACCTCTCACAAAGAATTAGATGAATTAATATCGAAATATGTTTCACATGTACAGGGATGAACTCAAAAGTATGTCCAGTTTTTTTTAACGATCGGTCCTTTTATGTCAAATTCGGTAAAAAATACTCTCCGTCTGAAATGAAGCTCTGCCATTCAGTCAACTGAATTATAACTGAATTGTCAGGAAAGGTGACTGAATGACACAAATATGCCTTTCAGTCACTTTTCAGTAACCTTTAAGTCACCTTTCAAATGACTGAACGGCAGATATTCATCCTGTTCCGCTTATCGGTTGGTCGAAATCTACAACAACGTAAGAAAAATCAGGGACTGCACGAAATAATCATGATGATATCAAACCTTAACTCATTTAACCAACTTTATACAGACACACGGTAAAAATGACTTATCATCGAAATATTTCATCATGTTTTCTATAAATGTCTACAATCAGATAAACGAACTTGTATAATCACAGTTGTTTTTACCATTATTAATGTTCCAATGTATACTGCATTTTGTGAATTATCTAAACATTATCAAGGAACTGAACAACAGTTTATTATAACATCAACAACCCCCTCCCCCCACACACACACACTGAAAGCACACCAGTCTTTAAAATTACATACGAAAAAACATTATACTTATTATTAAAAATGAGAGGACTCATCTTCTTCATTTCTAGCGCTTCATAACTAAATTATTGTGCATGAAATTATTTCCGCATTAGAAATATACTCACTGTACCAGTCACGTGGTCACACAGAGTTCCGGCTACAGAATATTCCACAACCTGATTGTTGTCTACAAGTAGCAAGAGTGTCTTCAACAAGTTAAAGGACTTGAGCCACGAACACCCAAAAATGGCCCATTCTCAGATTTTAATGAAATTTTCTATAAATGTTGTTAAGGTAGCCTGCTTTCATAATTGAGAAAGTATAATGGGTTTTGGGTCACTAGGGGTCTGTACAGTGGGCTTAGATTTTAGGTGTCAGATGGGCCAACTTAGTGCAAAATTAAGCATAATTGACACAATGATTGACACAACACTTGTAATCAAATATAAAACTGATAAATATTTTAATACTGTAACAACTTGGTAACTTAATCAACAATAACAATAACATTCTGAGAAAAAAATATAACACATTTGTGTGCATGTATAAAAAGAGTTTCTATGGCAACCAGATAGTACAAAATCTCCACCTTCTGGAAAAGCAAGATTGATTGAGTAGTTTTTTTCGCCTTTATCAAAATCAAGTTAAATATGAAATATTTTCAAACAGAGTATTGTTTTTAAAATGTTTTTACATCACTACATTACATGTACATCATTTATGTATATATCTTAATTTGTAAAAAAAAAAAAAGAAGAATAGTTTCCATGACAACAAAAAGTTACAAATTTTTTCAATGTTAATAGCAGCTGAAGTTGAAGATTGTGAATGTTATTCTTTTAATCTATATTCCAAAAGTATTATATCAACAAATGAAATATGGTCAATAAATAAATGTAGTTAAAGAGATGAAAATACACACACAAATAAGTTTCCATGACAACATAAACTTATTCATACAAAATGCATTACACTCAAATAAGTTTCAAATATTTACAGCAATTTTAACACCATTTATCAAACATGTTGTTACATGCATGCATGATCAGAGGTCCTTCAGTTCTTTTTTAAAGATACTGTATAGGTTTGTGCACATACAAATGATTTAATTATGGATAATAGAAAAAAATAAGCAATCTAAACTTGTGCACATACAAATAATTTCATTATGAATAATAGAAAGAATTAGCAATTAAAACTTTTGAAAAAATATCATTTGGGTGTGTAGTGCATTAATAACTACAGTTAGAAAATAATGAAAAGTTATATAAATGAATTATCTTTAAAATTCTATTGATCTGCATGGAAACTGTTTTGAATATTATTTTTATTATTGCATGGATTTTAGGATCTGGGGATAAGCAGTTGATATACAATTAATATTTAATCTAACAATGTTTACAGTTAAATGTCATTCTTCCGTCCCGCTAAGTTCTCCCTCAGAGGACTCACTTTCATCAACTGGAGTTGGAATGTTGTTTGCATCGTCAACAAAGTCTCCCCAGTTTCGAACTCCAAATCCACTTGAGATCCTGTGCCTCGCATTTCCCAAAAACCATAAAATGGCTGCAATGTGGGAACACATCCCAACAACTCTGGCCCCGGCTCTGCATTTACAGTACCATGCTGTAACACTTGCTTCATCATATCTTATCCATAACTGGTATGATCGAGATGATACATGTCGACTCTGTAACCGTACCCTGACAAGACCTGGCTCCTCTTTGTGGACATGTATCTGGCAGTTGCCTTCCAAGTGTTCCTGTGCATAACTGGGTGAGAGTCGAAGCTGGTATATCCCACAAGTGAGATTTCGAAGCTGCTCTTCATCAAGATACGGAAAGCCTAATAAAAAATATATCAAAGTAATTAAGGTCAAATAAATACATGCAGAGAAAAATATATGCTAGCTAGGCTAATCCACTGTACATAAAATCAAAGATTAGCATTTGATTTGGATTAAAAAATGTTATTATGAACACTCAATACAAAAAATTATGATAATTTATACATCTTTATTTTTCATAAATGAAAAAAAATATATCAAGTAATAAGATACTATAACCTGTTAATGTTTTCAAACATTAGGAGAAGACTATCTAACCTGTTTAAAGCTTGTGTCTTATCCTTTTGATTTATTCAATAAATTCAGTTCAAACATTTGAAGCAGGACAGGCAAAATTCTGTGTTAACTAGGGTATATATAGTTATTCATACATACCTTTTAGATCATCTACTGGTTCCCAACACACAGAGCGACGATCTAGGTGATGTTCCTCCACATGTTGTTGTAAGGCGTTGACTTGCTTGGATAGAAAAAGCATCTTACATCCAAGGGACTCATCCTCAGTGGCATTTCCGTTAGAAAGTGGTTTCATGTATCTGTAACCAACAAAAACATAAGTGTTAAAATAGTAAAAATATCAAATAGTATAGAGTATTAGTATAAATAAATTACATTGTTCTATTTTTACCTATTGCAAATAGCACAGACAATCCTTATGAAATCCCCTATGTATGGAATCTGACTTGTTGGCAATACATGCTGAAGGTATTTCCATTGCTTGATCCGGGAGTTTGCGGATTCCACAACCCACCTTATCTATAAAAAAATAGAGGATTCAATTTCAATCAATGCTTACATTTAAAAATGTGATATATCATTTCATATGCAGATCTTGGTACATATACTCTCTCTCTCTCTCTCTCTCTCTCTCTCTCTCTCTCTCTCTCTCTCTCTCTCTCTCTCACTACTGAGTCTTTCTCTCTCACCTTTGTAACAAGACGACTTGTATTGGCACTCTCTGTTGTCATCTGTTTCTCTCCTTTGGACATAAAAGAAGGCATGTGGGCTTGGATCCCAAGCTCTTCCAAAAAATCCAGTGAGTCTCGAAACCCCCGATCAACCACGAAAATATCATCTTTCTCCACCCAGTTGCAAATGTCCTCTATGTTGGACTTCATGACGTGCTTTAGGATACTTGCGTCATTGTTCCTTGCAAGGTAGGGGCCCATAACTGATAAGTAGTAGCCAGTCGTTGAAACAATTATCAATGGCTTTACCAAAGGACGTCCCTTGTGCAAACTATATGATTGCCTTTGGAACTGAAAGTTTCCACTCTTGTTAATGTAGATGTAGGTACCGTCCATTACCAAAATTGCTTGATTGCCTGGGCTGGTTTCAAACAGAGTTTGAGCTAACTGTCTTGTATGGTGCTGTATAATCTCTGCACGTGAGATGTGCTGGAAACCCAGGTTTTCATGGACAAATCTTCCAGAAAGGGCTGAGCGTACAGAACTAATGCATCTTCGAATACTTGACTTAGATACATTGAAAAGGGTTGAAAGTACTCTGTTTGATTCACCTCCCCTTAATTTCATCAGGAAAATAGCTAAGCTAGTCCGTACAGATCTTGTTGGAGTAGGCCGAACTTTTCCCTCCACGAAGAGCAGAAGATCTTTGAAAGAGTCTTTGGAAATTCCCATGAGATCACGGTACTCGGCATCACTGAGAGTTTTTTCGCTGTTAAAATCAAGTCTTGTTTTCTCTTGCCTCTGAATTTCTGACCTTAAAAACTTGATCAGCTGGGTGATTGTTGATCTATTCACTGTTGTTGTATCAGCTATAGGTTCAAGATCCCCAATATTTCCATGGAGATGGTTTGGACAACACCTGGCACCAGCTGGAATAATTATTTCCTTGGATATAAATATCTGGTGTCTGATATCCACAGGAACAACAATGAGTTTTGGTCCAGGCCTCTTGCAGATGCAACAGGAGGAGTGTCCTCTAGCTGAGCTAGGGAATGGCAGCTGTACTGAAGGTGGGCTAACAGGTGTTACACATGGCTGTGGAGTACATGTAGAAGAAGTACATGCCTGCACTTTTTTCTTTGCTTTCTCAGATCCCTTAACATATGACTTGCACACATGACGACACTTGTTGCAGAGAAAATCCCCATCACTTGGTGTTCGTCCTGATATTCTGTTAACAACAAGTCTGTGACTTTTGGATATGGCAAATCTGTCAGTCCTTTTTGTTATGCGAGGACAAAGGAAGCACTTGTAGGATTTTTTACCAGGCATCTGTAGCAAAATAATTGAAAAACTAATAAGATTATTCAAA
Source organism: Magallana gigas (assembly GCF_902806645.1). Lineage (NCBI taxonomy): Eukaryota > Metazoa > Mollusca > Bivalvia > Ostreida > Ostreidae > Magallana > Magallana gigas. The sequence continues at coordinate 71,890,713 of NC_047560.1, read as the reverse complement.
GACTACATGTACATGTACATGTATATAATTATAGATTTTTGAATTTTCCTCCTTCCAACTTTATATTTAATGTTTGCATACATATATAAATCCCTTTTTAGTTAATATGGCTAAGACTTCTTTTTTGTTATTACCTATAATAATTATTATAAGATAAATGTGACAAAAATCTGTTATGCACAGACATACAAGGGCAAAATAGCCTAAGTATACTCCCTATCTCCTTCGATTCAGAGCAGGGGTCTAAATAACAATACACATGTATGTTGTATATACAATATCCGTACTAAATATTATTGAGTAGATGCATAGACTAATTAAATACCTTTAACTCTTATCAAATCAAACATCATGAAGGTCGTAATCTGCTAAATCTTTCATTTTCAAAGAGGCCACGAAGATCCACCACATAGCATGATGCTTTAATTATTTGCAGTTATGAAGATACTGATATTCTGAAAAAAAATTGTGCAAGAAGTAAGGCATATTAGATTTTACAGTACAGTTTGTTATTTAACGTTTCATTGTAACATAACTTTATGAATTCAGTTAGAGTCAGGTTTATTAAATGAATTTAGTATCTCTTAATAGATTAAATGGAAAGTGTAACTTGCATTTGACTGACTCATTATGATCCATTTATCAGTTAATAGTTTTATAAAAAAAAAGAAGGGAATACTAGGAATGCTGCACATTCTTATGTTATATAATTACTGAAACTTCATTCATATGTAAACATTAGAATTATCAATTTAAAGACTATCAGTTTCTAAGAATACCAGGAAAATAAATAACCTTATTATAGTTTATTTAAGACATGTTTTAGAATTTGGGATTAAGCATTATACATGTGTAATGTATATCAAGATTTGTACATGCACACAAATATTATACAAGCATATTTAAATTGAAAAATTTAATTAAAAAATTAATAATAATAATAATAAAGAGTAGCAAACACATTTGATAGCAAGTTCAAAATTTATTAGAATAATCTTTATCACTTTGTTTAACAATGTTTGATGAAAAAAATAGCAATTTGATGAAATGCTTTTAAAATGGAAATAAAAGTTTTATTAAGAGCATTGGATTTGTAGATTTGTGAATTTTCTTTTAAATAAAGTGGCAATATATGGTAAAAATTAATGAATTAGCACAAAGTTACAATTTCTCTATTTATTATTAATTTTTTCCACAAAGTAAATACAATTTCCTAATTAATGTAGGTGTAAAAAATGCAAGATCCACCACTGCAACTTTGTTAGAGTTGTCCCCCTTGCAGCTATTTAGAATAGTGCATTCAATTTTTTATGTACGACATTTTTTTATAATAACTAGCTAAAACTATGTAACAACAATGTCTATTGATAATATTAAATCACCTTTCACAATAATAAAACTACCTATCTGTTCTCAACGTAGTTTTATTCTACGTGTTTCAACTACATATTCCTTAAACACCCAATGACAGACTTTCAAGTCGAATTCTCCGATTGTAAACAAACTGTGTACGATGTACAAATTCTATCTATGAAAGTAAAAAACACTTGATTTTGATGAGCACGTATTTTCTTTTATTATTTACTCTTTTTATATGCTTACTGTACATCAGAAACGTCAAACAGTTGCAGTACCCTTGACATTTTCTCATTATAAACTATAGGCCCCTACTTGTTTGCATGGTTATTTAAAAGTTGGCTTTTTAAAACTTTAGAAAAAGAGATACAAGAGTGAAAAAGATGTTTAAACTAAAGTTTTGTATATACTTACACATTATATTATTGCGAAATGATATCAGGATATCTCATATGCAGACATCAACACTCATCATGCTGATCAGTTCATCACAAGCTGACAGACGACAATATTTCTCCTCTTCCCGCGATAAGTCCAACGGTATTATTTCGATGACAGCGCATTCCTCGCTGATAATTTTTTTCGTTGGAAAAATTTTCTTTTGACTTTTTCTTTTAATTACACTTAAAATATTTATCAGCGAGGAATGCGCTGTATAAGAAAAAATGTCTCTAATGTTGAAAAAAGCCGAAATTTCCGGGAAAACTACAAACATGTATAGGTTTGACTTTTGTTATGTACGTCTTATGTCCGGTTTGACCAAAAGTTAATACACATGCGATTAGGGTAAGTGTCAGAGTTGACAATGGGTGGTAGATTTTTGTAATAAAATGTACTTCATTTTTCACCCAGTGAATAGGCCATATTTGGTAGAAAGTGGTTTTAGTTCTTTGGTAAGTGAAAAGTATCTTATTTAATGAATAAAAAAGATAAGTAAGCATTTGACTATAATATCTATACAGAAGTTAAATTGTCCATCTTTATATTTAATCAACAGTATTGAGATTGAATGTGCACTTTTATTTAAAATGATTTATGATCTCAGTTGAATATGCCCAGAGTTCCTTGAACTAAATAATTTGTACAAATGCGAAAGATTCCATAAAGAATAGATATATGCATGACCACCCATCCATCCTTTTTTTATAATACCATTTATTTGTTCAAGAATGGGGACCAACACATCAAAGAGAGAATATATATTCACCTCGTTCGTTTTATAACTTTTTTTGGATACAAAAGATGCAAGAATTTGTATTTTTGTGTTTTAATGTTAAAATGGTCCTCTTAAAAGAAGTCAATACTACAGCTATTTATTTCATTTGCTTTGTAAAATAGTCAATGTTTTACCTATTTGTTTCTGTTTTTGTTATAGAGTAATTCAATTAAACAGGGTTTTTTTCGTCAAAGAGTTGATAAATTGTACAGGTTTTTATAATATAATTTGTCAATAAGTATTTCTGTACAAAAGCTGTTTGTTTATTTTCTTTTTACCACTTTATATACAAGGGAATAAGTTTGATTGCTTGACTGAGAGAGAGAAAGAGAGAGAGAAAGATAGAGAGAGAGAGAGAGAGAAACAATGTACTACTGAAGAGCTTTTTGAGGCTTTAGAAGTCAATAATTAAAGCCCTTCAAGTTTTAGTCATTGGCCAGGAAATATATCCTTCACATCGGAGATCCAATCTTAAATTAGATATGTTTCCTTGTCGTGAACAGCTTATTGAAAATAACCTCTCACAAAGAATTAGATGAATTAATATTGAAAAATGTGTCACTTGTACAGGGATGAACTCAAAAGTATGTCCAGTTTTTTTTAACGATCGGTCCTTTTATGTCAAATTTGCTAAAAAATACTATGCGTCTGAAATGAAGCTCTGCCATTCAGTCAACTGAATAATAACTGAATTGTCAGGAAATGTGACTGAATGACACAAATATTCCATTTAGTAACTTTTAAGTAACCTTTAAGTCACCTTTCAAATGACTGAATGGCAGAGATTCATCCCGTTCCGTTTATCGGTTGGTCGAAATCTACAACAACGTAAGAAAAATCAGGGACTGCACGAAATAGTCATGATGATATCAGACTTTAACTCATTTAACCAACTTTATACAGACACACGGTAAAAATGACTTATCATCGAAATATTTCATCATGTTTTCTATAAATGTCTACAATCAGATAAACGAACTTGTATAATCACAGTTGTTTTTACCATTATTAATGTTCCAATGTATACTGCATTTTGTGAATTATCTAAACATTATCAAGGAACTGAACAACAGTTTATTATAACATCAACACCCCCCTCCCCCCACACACATACACTGAAAGCACACCAGTCTTTAAAATTACATACGAAAAAACATTATACTTATTATTAAAAATGAGAGGACTCATCTTCTTCATTTCTAGCGCTTCATAACTAAATTATTGTGCATGAAATTATTTCCGCATTAGAAATATACTCACTGTACCAGTCACGTGGTCACACAGAGTTCCGGCTACAGAATATTCCACAACCTGATTGTTGTCTACAAGTAGCAAGAGTGTCTTCAACAAGTTAAATTTGGTAAGTGAAAAGTATCTTATTTAATGAATAAAAAAGATAAGTAAGCATTTGACTATAATATCTATACAGAAGTTAAATTGTCCATCTTTATATTTAATCAACAGTATTGAGATTGAATGTGCACTTTTATTTAAAATGATTTATGATCTCAGTTGAATATGCCCAGAGTTCCTTGAACTAAATAATTTGTACAAATGCGAAAGATTCCATAAAGAATAGATATATGCATGACCACCCATCCATCCTTTTTTTATAATACCATTTATTTGTTCAAGAATGGGGACCAACACATCAAAGAGAGAATATATATTCACCTCGTTCGTTTTATAACTTTTTTTGGATACAAAAGATGCAAGAATTTGTATTTTTGTGTTTTAATGTTAAAATGGTCCTCTTAAAAGAAGTCAATACTACAGCTATTTATTTCATTTGCTTTGTAAAATAGTCAATGTTTTACCTATTTGTTTCTGTTTTTGTTATAGAGTAATTCAATTAAACTTTTTTTTTCGTCAAATAGTTGATAAATAATACAGTTTTTTTTTTAATTGCTCTGTCAATAAGTTATTCTGTACAAAAGCTGTTTGATTCTTTTATTTTTACAACTTTATATACAAGGGAATAAGTACGACTGAGAAAGAGAGAGAGAGAGAGAGAGAGAGAGAGAGAGAGAGAGAGAGAGAGAGAGAGAGAGAGAGAGAGAGAGAACAGAAAAACAATGTAATACTGCTTTTTGAGTCTTTAGAAATCCAAAACTAAAACCCTTCAAACTATAGTCATTGACCAGGAAATATATCCTTCACATCGGAGATCCAATCTCAAATTAGAGATGTTTCCTTGTCGTGTACAGCTTATTGAAAATAACCACTCACAAAGAATTAGATGAATTAATATTGAAAAATGTGTCACTTGTACAGGGATGAACTCAAAAGTGTGTCCAGTTTTTTTTAACGATTGGTCCTTTTATGTCAAATTCGGTAAAAAAAATACTATGCGTCTGAAATGAAGCTCTGCCATTCAGTCAACTGAATAATAACTGAATTGTCAGGAAAGGTGACCGAATGACACAGATATGCCATTCAGTCACTTTTCAGTAACCTTTAAGTCACCTTTCAAATGACTGAATGGCAGAGATTCATCCCGTTCCGTTTATTGGTTGGTCGAAATCTACAACAACGTAAGAAAAATCAGGGACTGCACGAAATAGTCATGATGATATCAGACTTTAACGCATTTAACCAACTTTATACAGACACACGGTAAAAATGACTTATCACCGCAATTATTCATCATGTTTTCTATCAATATCTACAATCAGATAAACGAACTAGTATAATCACAGTTGTTTTTACAATAATTAATGTTCCAATGTTTACTGTATTTTCTGAATTATCTAAGCATTAACTGGGAATTGAACTACAGTTTATTATAACATCAGCACCCCCTCCCCACACTACCCCCCCCCCCTGCACACACACACCAAAAGCCCACCAGTCTTTAAAATTACTTACGAAAAAAACATTATACTTATACAAATTATTAAAATGAGAGTAATCATACTCTTCATTTCTAGCGCTTCATAATTAAATTATTGTGTTTAAAATTATTTCCGCATTAGAACTATACTCATCGTACCAGTCACGTGGTCACACAGAGTTCCGGCTACAGAATATTCCACAACCTGATTGTTATCTACAAGTAGCAAGTGTGTCTTCAAAAAGTATAAAGTGGTAAGTGAAAAGTATTTTATTTAATGAATAAAAAAGATAAGTAAACATTTGACTATAATATCTATACGGAAGTTAATTGTCCATCTTGAGATTTTATTAACAATACTGAGATTGAATGTGCACTTTTATTTAAAAATGATTTATGATCTCAGTCGAATATGCCCAGAGTTCCTGGAACTAAATAATTTGTACGAATGCGTTAGATTCCATGGGTTTATAAACAATAGATATATGTATGACCACCCATCCATCCTTTTTTTTATAATACCATTTCTTTGTTCAAGAATGGCGACCAACAAATCGAAGAAAGAATATATATTCAACTCGTTCATTTTATAACTTTTTTTGGATACAAAAGATGCAAGAATTTGTATTTTTGTGTTTTAATGTTAAAATGGTCCTCTTAAAAGAAGTCAATACTACAGCTATTTATTTCATTTGCTTTGTAAAATAGTAAATGTTTTACCTATTTGTTTCTGTTTTTGTTATAGAGTAATTCAATTAAACAGTTTAATTTTTTGTCAAAGAGTTGATAAATTATACAGGTTTTTTTTATATGATTTGTCAATAAGTAATTCTGTGCAAAAGCTGTTTGTTTATTTTCTTTTTACCACTTTATATACAAGGGAATAAGTTTGATTGATTGACTGAGAGAGAGAAAGAGAGAGAGAGAAAGAGAGAGAGAGAGAGAAAGAGAGAGAGAGAAAGAGAGAGAGAGAAAGAGAGAGAGAGAGAGAGAATGTACTACTGAAGAGCTTTATGAGGCTTTAGAAGTCAATAATTAAAGCCCTTCAAGCTTTAGTTTAGTCATTCACCAGGAAATATATCCTTCACATCGGAGATCCAATCTCAAATTAGAGATGTTTCCTTGTCGTGTAGAGCCTATTGGAAATAACCACTCACAAAGAAGTAGATGAATTAATTTAAAAACATGTGTCACTTGTACAGGGATGAACTCAAAAGTGTGTCCAGCTTGTTTTTTTTTAACGATCGGTCCTTTTATGTCAAATTCGCTAAAAATACTATGCGTCTGAAAAATGACACGAAATGGCCATTTTGATCTCACTATAAACAGACCAAATATGTTACTTTTCTATGAACACTTATCAATAGAATTCTAATGTTATAACAAAAGAGAATTAACAAGGTAAGATATGTTAAGGTGAGCTTTTCTGATCACTTTTAGTCCGGCGTACGTCTGTCTGTCTGTCAATCATTCCGTCTATAACCATTTGCATTGTTGACTCCATCTCTAGAACAACTTGGCCAATTTCAACAAAACTTGACATATAGCATTATTAGTAAAGGGAAAATGTGTTGTTGTTTCTTTTTTCAAATATCTTCTCAAAAACTAATTTGCCAAAATTGCTTTAACTTGTATAGAAGCGTTTTAAGGTGTTTTTACAATGGAAAAAATAGAGACAATTTTTAACATTTCCATTGATAAAGCCAATTTGCCGGATAAGCTATCACTTGTGTAAAAGCATCCTTTGGTAACGAAGATTCAACTTTTTTTCAAATCATGAATCCTAAGGGGGGGGGGGGAACAATGGGGCATGTTAAAAAAAGTGAGTATTCTGAATTTCTAAATTTTTAAAAATATATGGTGAAACTTATACCTAACAACGGGTAATTGTTACTGCTGTGAATTTGTCTTAAAAAGGGGCAATTAGAATTTTACGCATAATTTTTTTACGAAATGGACATGTCCGTAAAAATTAAAATCATCTGTGGTAAAGGGGGGGACATTTTCACCCTGACATTGTTACAGTTAACACCCATAGAAATCAGAAAATCGTTTTTCTCTTAACGAGTCTTTAATTATTATGATTGTGTTTATTCATTTACCTTTATTTCATATGTGATATACACTTCACTTATTCCTATTAATATGGGTATCATCATTGATGTACACCATGTGCTCGTCTCAGTTCGATTTACCGGCAAAAAAAAAAGACAACAGCATTTAATTTTTTCTCTCTCTCTTTCCCGTCTTCTCTCCCATATAAGCGGTTCATTTTGATTTGGCATTTTAAATAATGGGTTAAAATAGCTTTGTATCTCCGCCATAGTATTGACTCTGAGTGATTAAAATCTAGCTAATAACGTTGCATAATACGTAGTTTTAAAAAAATACGCAAGACTAAATAGAAAGATCTAACTGTCATCACCTCGTGACCAAAATCGTTCAAATATACCTACATGTACAGCCGTCAGGGACTCAAATATACCTACATGTACAGTCGTCAGGGACTCAAATATACCTACAAGTACAGCCGTCATAGACTGAGCTGAAGCTCATGAACATTACTCTAATACGGACGATGTAGTAAATTTACGTGGGATATTGTTTTACTCCTGTGAAAATTTACGCGTTTAATTATTACGAATTTATAAATCTCGTAATTATTAGCAGCACGTACAAAAATATCTGTTATACGGTATGCAAGCATCTTGATATTTTAAAATGTTAAAACTGTGGCTTCTGAATATTGTTGGGCCACTAAATGCACACGCGGTGACGGTACTCTCTTTTACTCCTCACATTTTTAGGTATGTTTTTTCAGACACAGGATTTGAAGTACGTATGCTGTAGCTAAGATAAGTCAAGATAACTTTCTTGTTTCTCAACAAACTCCGACTTCTTTTTTGTCTAGTCAACATAAGCTATTACATTTTGTTGCGATAACTATCTCGGCAACATGATATAACATATCTTGTATCTTGAGTAAAATTTGTTGCATTTGCAAATGCTGCCATCCACAAAACAATATGATACATGTACATGTATAACTGTTGTATTGTCGTATTTTGCTCATTATTTGCTCAACTCATTTCTCGATCCCCTTACGTTTATAGAAAGGCAGGTAATCAAAATGAAATATAGGTAATTGCCCGTCAATTAGTGTCTTAAAAATTACCATTTGATATTTAATCCTCAGGTGCAAATTCATATCTGAAGTTGTGTTTAACATGAATATTTAGATACTTTGTATGCTGACTTATAAAGCTTGAGACACCATGGATAAAAAAACGGATGCCTCAAGGTTAATATTGAACTACATGTAATTTAAATTAAATGATAAGATTAAAGATTAAAATAATAAGCAATATAAAAAACCACCAATTTATTATGTTTTAATTAGGAATGAAAACAAACAAAGATATTAAAATCAAATAGAATTTTCCAAAATAGGGCCAAAGTTATGAGGAATTATTTTAATCCTTAGCTTAACTTTTTCAATCGCATATAGTTTAATGTATTTAAGACAGTATAACTTTATAAATATGATATAATGACGCTAAACATATTGTGTTTTAAAAGGCAAAATAAGAATCAACATATCTATAGTTTTTGGAGGACGGCCTTATAATTTTCAGTAATTATCTTCTATGCAGATCAAAGGAATTATGGATAATGAGTTCCAAACTTATTTATCAAATTATGTTTATAACTTATTTTGTTTTGTGAACGACAGTCTTTGCGAAATGACACGAATTTTAGTCAAGATACGAGATATATTATCGAAATAGCTATCTCAACAAAAAAGTCAGTATCAATCGAAAAACCAAAACGTTCTTTGAACTTGACGAGATAGTCATTTTGACTTTACATGATATGCTATTTTGACCCAAAATTATGTGGATTGCAGAAATATGCCACCATAGGATATATCTACAAACTGTGCGTCTTGATGTCATGTTACTGATCCAATTGAGGGTCAGCTCAAACTTAGTGATGACAAGTACAGTATTTCTTTCTCAAGCGGTTTTATTAAAGCGTGATCGTATAGTTACAACATTTAAAAGCAGCCCAAATCAAGATGTTATGCCTGTTAACACATTTCCTTTTTTTGGCTTAACATTTTATTAATATTAGACAATGTCAAATTTTCAACATCATGTGCTGGTGAATTGTTAGGTTACGTGAGTCACTCACGTGACCTATTGCAATTAGCTTTAGTCCAAACAATGAACATTTGAACTTTCGGTACGTTTTCTTTTGGCACAGTAATCCCTTTCCTGCTTTTCCACATCTAAAAAAAGCTGGATTATAATTATGTAGAAAAGAAAGTCCTCTGTCCAAATTTGAAAGAATTTTATTCAGTTGATGTGATATTACGCCTTAAAATTTACCAAAAAAATAACTATGCTCTTGATAAATAAAGTATACATTCAACATAGCTATAATGTATGTGTGATTTAAACATAGAATATAATGTTACTGATATTGCCTCAATTATGAATTTTTGATGAAAAATTCTCTGGCGGAATAAAACTTCCGGAGAAAGATTGGTTAAATCTGTCATTCCATTCAGTATTTTACCGTGTGCGCATGGATTTACAAAGTTCCAACTTTACAAAAAAATAACTTTATAGGCGCGACTTTCCTGCCAAACGTCACGCTGTTAAAATTCTGTACACTATGTTAATTTCATAAAAATACAAAATTATGAGTCGCTTCCCTTTCTGTGTGAAAACAACATACTGACGAAGGCAGACGAATGATCGATGTGTTCGAATCCATGAAATCTTACAAAATCTACTTTACTAAATTACTGATCGATGTTCATATATTCTATAAACTTGTCCAGTATAAGAGGTATATAGGCACTTCACATGCAGTGCATGTTTTTCATACTACCTTGTTCAATGGAAAGTATCTGTTACTATCAATATATTTACTTGGCGTACTGAATTTAGGAAACCAATATGTGGAACTGCTTCTTTAGGAACTGTGATGTAATAGGAAATATACACAAATTTATGGCCCGATAAATAATTTGCTTTAAGATTCCAAGTTATTTAACAGCCTTAAACTACAAGTACATGTATACTAGTATATATGTGTGTTTACCGGTACATTGCTGTTAGAACAGTTTATACAAGGCATGTTTTAATAGCTATATGTATAAACCCAATATGTATTCATAAAGGAAACTTTAATGAAAAGACAAAATATTATGAAGTTTTGATATGTTATTGTAATGCGTCATATTAGGTCATGATCTTTATGTGCATTGTGTGTATGTTTAACGTGTGTGAATGTATGGGACAATTCAAAACATATTTAAACTTGAACCTTCTTTAATATTGGCCCCTGGTATGTAGGGTGATTAAAGAAAGGAGTAAACATCATGGCAATTTTATATAAAACTGTATCACTTTGCTCAGTGTATGACTATCTGTCTGTCTGTTTGTCAAACCTCATATCCTGAGCACAGGTAGGAATTTCGTATTTGTTTGGCTCATTACCGCTTGGGGGAATGACTGTAAAACATATAGATTAAATTGTATAATGCTTTTTGCCAAATGCATTTGTTTTTCTAATTCATGTTCAAAAACACATAACAGGCGTTTCAAAATACTAGATATGCACATGTACCTGGTCTAAATTCTTTGCTGGCTGGAAGAAATTTCAAGCCAGGTAGTGGGTGTATAGTGCGTCGCATTTCTTTTCTAAATTTTTAAGGTCAAATTTCACAACATAATTTTTATCATTGTCCCAAATCAGAAATTTAGATCAGAATTTTAGATAAAAGACTCTCTACTCATCCCCATCCGCCGAATTCAACTCCCCTGATTTACCCATACATCATTCATTGGATCATGTAGACGTTTACATAAATAACTAGAACTTTTTTTGTCTTCAACAAAAAGTAAGGGCTTTTCGACAGCCTTAGTTTCCTTTTTTTTTAAATTGTTAAAAAAATTGTCTTATCTATTTCCAAATTTTCTGAACACCGTGGTATAACCAGTTGCTTAGATAGGAATTCATGGGTAATGCAGTGTGAAAAGAAAGATAACTCCAGAACTTAACAAGTAGCTACACATCTAATTTCCAGAAGAATATTTTCAAAAAAATCATTTCAAAGTAAGTATTCATTCCCTGGACGCAAAACTTGATATGCTTAGAGTATTTGTGCTCCATATTCTTAGAGCAAAGCGAAATAACTCTTCCAAAAAATAATTGTAAAATTTAAACAAGTTGTGATCTTTAAGCCCTTCAACCCCCTATAAGGAGTCAAAAAGTTGCCCCTCGAACCAAAATTTTTAAATTGTACCCATTATTCTGAACTATTAACCGAAAAGATTTTGAAAATCGGATGATTTATAAAAAAGATACAGCTAAAGGGCTGTTTTCAACTTTGACCCCTCTAGATCCCTTATTTTTCAAAATTTTAATCCCAAAACCTTTTCCGGTCTGCGTATTTCGTCCTTCATTATAAAAATTAAATATGAAAATATTTACTTGAAAACTGTTTGAGAAAACGTGGCACGCGTGAATTCAGTTTAACATTAAAACACCCATAGACGATTTTAAATCAACTTATAAAACCGGAAGTTCTCAATGGTTTCAAACGAAACTTTGAATATATGATAATTATGACAGTTTTAACATTTCTCATTCCTCATTTAACAAATTTTCTGGTTATTTCAATTTTTACTTTTTCATCCCCCCTTTTTTCATAGTTTGAAGTCTAATATCTCGAAAACAGCAAGAGATAGAAAAAAGTTGTCCCTTACAATTTTATATATCAAACTGTGAAGTATCTTAATCCAAAATTTCATAGTTTATAATCAAAAAATAAAATAGATACAAAGGTCTTTTTAATATTTTGTTTTTTGCATGTGTAAACCGGAAGTATACAGACCGGAAGTCCAGAAAGAGACATACGGAAGAACTAAAGAATTGCTTAAAGAATCTAACATTAAATTTTTAATTTTCGGTTCCGTTTTCAAAAAATCGCTGACGAAACTTTGTCGAGGAGAATAATAATATTAAAACAGAACGAAAACAATAGGTCTTTTCAACCGAAAGTCAAAAAGCCCTAATTACAAAATAGTATATAAGGTTAACTACCAATCTGTCGTTGTATAGAAATGTAAATCATGTTAAACGTGTTCACATATTTATTTGCATAATATGTTAAACCAATTTAAGTTGTCATCCAAAGTATCTGCCCGGTTGATTACATGTTACTCGCCCTACAATTTCGGCCTATATATTAACCGTAGTTTGTTTTATCCGTATAATGATATCGTAATAATGACTAGAGTGAATTCACCATACACATGTTTTCTACAACTTGACTACAAGTTTTGCTAATCGAGGCCTAGAAAGAAAAAAAAAATTCCTTTGAAACCTTTAAAAATCGGATTGTAAATTGAAGAATGTATGTTAGAATAAATTCATTTAAACTATCATGAAAATAAAGACACCAGCTAAAGAGCTAAAGAGCTAAACGTATACTACGCACTCTCCATTCCTTCACCCCTGATTAGAATGTGGATGATTTCGAAAATAATCATTTATTTTTTGCTTGTGAGGAATTTTTGCCCCCCCCCCTTTTTTTTATAAGACGGTGCTACGTGTACGTTTCTGGTATATACCGTAAATATAGTTAATAAAGTTAATGTGAGCATTGATCCAAATGAGTGTAAGTTACAGCTGTTTCCTATCTTTAAAGAAATGTCACCATTCGTTAGCTTTGCAGGATATTCAGAGGATTTCGGTAATATTTCAGTTATAGTAAGTTATAGTAATTCCCCTTATTTTGACATCAAAGTTCACGTTGGTCAAGTGTCCTCTGGTTCTTTTAAAACTATCCGAAAAAATAAACCTACGGGAAGCATGCTGTTATATTTACTTATAAAGCATAATGTTCTTGAAATTACACATTTTATCCACTTCTCAAAAGTTTACTTTGATTCTCGCGATAATATGAGAGCACCATTAGCAATGCTTGGAATTGCATTGTGGGTCTGCTTGGAATTGCATTGTGGGTCAACTTAACTGACGCTCAAAAAATTCTGTCGGATCAATGTGTAAGAAATCCATTGTGACGTCACTCGATTAAAGGACGATAACTCCGTTAGTCTTATGTAATGGAATTCCGTTGTGTCAGCAGTATATTTACAATGCATGTACATAGTCTTTTGTTATTTTTATCTTGCTTGTTCTCGTGAGAGCGTGAAAGTGGAAACCATATTTACAAGGAACTGCTGGTCCGATAAACAAGACATTACTGGTCTGAGTAACTGATGCCAGAAAATCCATTGAATGAATGTGCAACTGGTTTGAATTTTCTATTCACACACGCGTTGCCGGTTCAGCTCGCTTCGCTCGCTATAATTTCAAAATAAAAAGATATGAGCGATCCGTTTATGTTCTGTGTAAGCATACATTAGGTATTGCTTTATCTATAACAAGAACAAATTGATTCGTAAACATCCCTTTATTCTATACATTTCTATATGTATAATTGCTGGCACGACACGTCCATAGGACCAAACTTTGAGGGCGGATAGCATATCAACTATACGGTCAATTTAAGGTATTGCTTTCTCTATAACAAGAACAAATTGATTTCTAAACATCCCTTTATTCTATACATTTCTATATGTAAAATGGAAGGCAAGACACGTTTATAGGACCAAACTTTGAGGGCGGATAGTATATAAACTATCCGGTCAATTTCGTTTTTATTATACAAAAAGTTAACATATACGAAACTCTTCCATTGCCGAAAATTAAAAAAAATATGATTGTATTTTTAACATTTGAATGAAAATGACCCCCCCCCCCTTTCCCATTAAAATCTTATATAAAATGTCGAGGATGATTCAGACAAACGACCAAAGTTTGAGCACGACAAACAGATAAACTATTAGGTCAATTTACTTTATATTTTGCACATAGTTTACTTGAAGTTGACTTTTCAGAGAAATAGATAAAAAAGAAATTGTATGTTTGAAATATTTTTCCCCGAGACTCATTAGGTCAATAATGTATTAAAAAAAAACTCATTTGAAAGAAGGCCGATTTTTAAAAGAAGTGAACCAGATCCTTTAATGTCTCTTGTCCTATGGGATATTTTACTCTAGGATAAGGAAAAAATGAACATATAGAAGAAATTGTTTTGCCTCGGACTAGAATGTCTCGACGTCATTGGATGAATCGCGTCACGTGGTTGCCTCATAAATTTCTTTACAGGGCAAGCGTCAAAATTTAAACGGCAACATGACGGACGTAACGTAATTTGAGCTGATTTTTTTACACAAACGTTCAACCATACCTTTAATTTTAAGCCCCAAAATATTTAAAGTGATCCCCTTTTGCCCGTGACGTAATATTATGATTATGATCCTACAATAGCATCGAGGTTTGCACAAACAACTGACGAGGAAGGTAAAAAAAAATAGAGAATTAAGCTATGAATTAATTTAATCGTTATATATTATCTTTTGTTTGTTTACAAATCAAACTGTAGGTCTTTGACAAAACAAAACACTTAGTAGGTTTGTTACTGACTGTTTACAAAAATTTGTGGTGTCGGTAAAGTCATAGAAGGCTCAGCTCCGCCTCGCCTTCTATGGACTTTATCGACCCAATAAATTTCTGTAAACAGTCAGTAACGAACCTCCGCCTCGCCTTCTATTGACTTTACCGACCCCACAAATTTCTGTAAACAGTCAGTAACGAACCTAATAAGTAATAGTGTAAAATATTTACAATCTTCTCCTCTACTGAAACTAAATCAAAACTGTTTGCATATTAGATATAATCAATCATGAAGACTTCTATCATTGTTTAACCTTATGATACGAGTTCCTATTACAAATTGATCATAGTACAATTATATATAATATTTAAAAAAAAATATTAAACTTTTTTGACACTGAATTGATATTACTGATTAAATTTAGATGATCATAAGATGTCTTCTTAAATTGTAAAGTTTCATGAGACCCAAGACACGTTTGCTCGGTGCGGTGGGGTGCAATGGTGGTTTTATAATCATTAGAATCGTCAACCTTTTACTCTAGTTATCTACTAATTTCACCAACATCAAAAGTGACATAGTCCTTGTGACATAGTCCTTGTGACAGAGTCCTTGTGACAAAGTCCTTGTGACATAGTCCTTGTGACAGAGTCCTTGTTACAGAGTCCTTGTGACATAGTCCTTGTGACAGAGTCCTTGTGACATAGTCCTTGTTGTCAGATTACAGGTAGGGGACGGGGTCCGTAACTATGTTTTAGATTTGTAGTTACCAGAATGAAGTCTAATTAAATGTTTATATAAAACTCCCGACAGGCTTGTGGGTGGGCTTTAATTTATTCATTCAATAGTATGGAAAAATTCCCCAGATTTCTTCTTGAAACACCCCCTCTAGCTTGCCGGGTATCAATAAACGGCTTAAAATAAAAAAAAGTCTAATGGGCTTTCCATTGCCAAGGGGATGAAGACGCCCGGATGATAACGTTGAAAAATTGCGCGAGGTGTCCCGAGTACCTCCGAATGGAGAATAGATGTCAACATTCCCCATTATAAATCTACGTAGGAAATCTGTTTTCGTCCTTGTGAATTTTAAGAGTGGAAAATGATAATGTGTGGATAAAGTTAACTTGAAAATGTTCCCGGCCATCGATTCCAATTGCACTTCTGTCAGAGGTATGTGTATCTGTATAAAAATCGTTCAAATATGCACCATAGATATCTTAGGACAGACTATAGGTGAGGATGACGACCTGCAGGTTTGTGTGTGGGCTATAATACCCAGCAAGGTGAGCGTTACAACCTCCAGGCCTATCGTCTTGTTTTAGTAGCATCATTGCACTGCATGTATTCACTTGTGCTTAGACCCCCATGTGAAAATTTGGAAATCACAAACTTCGCTGAAAGAACAGTTCAACTGTTTGATTGGGTTCATATCCGTTATAAAATCCCTTCATATAAATATTTAGAACAATGTAATGTTTTCACTAATATCAATTTTAACTATTTTTTTCGTTCCATTGTATAAATGTGCACTCGGTGCATAGAGAGTACCGGTAATGGCGTTCGATCATGACTGCAGGTAGAACGTCCTTGGGGCTTTCACACCTGTAAAAATTAAACCCCGTCCTCACATGAGATTTACCTTAACCCTTTCGCTGCCAACGTAAATGTTTGAATTGCCAAATATGTAACGTCATTGGTATATGACGTTACGAAATTTATGACGTTATTTAATTTAATGCGAGGCTTTTCGCGTCAAATCGACTTATTGACGTTTAGCGCACCTGTTTAACTCATCGTATTATAATTTAATTCTGGTTGTAACACGCTTTCTGATTGGTTGAAAAATTTATTTTATATCGTATAAAGAATGTTGCCTACGTCATAGTAAGACAAACGTCAAAAACATATCAATTCGCCTGACGTTACGTTTGAATTTTGTACAATTTGATGTCATTTTATAGATCAAATGACCGTTTTTATCAACAATTGATAGCAAATAAATTAAATTATAAGGAATGAATTCAATATTTTTTAGTTTTATACGATATAAAATGGTTTGGAACAGTTTACGCTTTTTTATAAACCGCTTCGCGGTTTATAAAGCGTAAACTGCCCCAAACCATTTTATATCGTATAAAACTAAAAAATATTGAATTCATTCCTTAACTAAATAGATTTTTTTAAAAAAAATATATTTAATAATAAAAGTAATTTTGAAATGAAAAACGCAAATGTTTATCTGATATATATGCACCTCTTTATTGGGTTTTGAAAATTTAACTTTGAAAAGAAAATATCGTTCAATCATTTTTCTTATCAACGCATTTTTCTTGTACTTAATGATCATTTATCAAATTGTTCATATAAAGCCGTTTAACAAGAGCTTGGATTGTGAGCAATTTGACTCCAGTTTGATGAAGGCGGAATATACTCATAGTTATTTGATATGAATGCATTAAACGCAACGACACTTGTCCGACTTAATCTAGGGGTGCATATTTTATTTAATAAAACAGCGTCAACATTTGTAAGAAAAAAACAGAAAAGAACTTTCTGATTTTGAAATTCTATGAATCACGGCTGCTTCATGTAATCGATCGCATGCATAACCAACGATTATGTACAGAAAGCAAAAGATATCTATTTCCGGTTGTGATTAAGCCTCGAACATTTAATTTTACATGCAAAGATGGTTATTTGACTTGATGCAGGCAATTAATACAGATAGAAGAATGTATTACTATGGGTAATTCTTTTTCTATAATGTTACATACATGTAAAATGCACGAAGTTGATTTTTGTTCTGTAGCGAGTGTATAGTGCGAACATGATGTTACAATATCATGTTCACCGGAAGAAAATCGTATTTATTTCATTCTAACCTTAATGTGTAATGTTTTACATATTTTCTCAAAAGCGAACAATATCGGACTTTGATTTATGTTTTATTTAGCTAAAAAAAAAACAACGTGGTACGACAAATGACGTCAAGTTGATTATGCAAGCACTTCTTAAGTTATGAAAGAATTTAGATTATGCATAAGAATAAGAAAGAAAAGTTTACATGTTTGATGTTATAGATATATAAAAACGTGCGAGTAAATAATTATTTTTCTTAGCGATTTATATAAAATGGCTATCATTATTTGACAGCTTGTTTTGCTGAGCAAACTAAAGTTCGTTACATCCCACCGAAAATCAAAGCACTTGTAAAATAGCGCAAATAAATATTGTCATTGCGTGCTAATAGTTTTTTTTCTTCAATTTTTAATACTGAGCAAATCGATCAAAAAAGTTATTCACATGAAAATAATAACAGGACTGACGCAAGCTACAACAGCAATGAGTTGAATTAAATTTAAAATAAGAAACAATAACGATAGCATGAAAGTGGTGTTTAGTTTAGCTAACCATTTATACGTATGTACATGTACAGTAAGTACAATGTACATGTATACTACCCAACACTAAAACACATTCGCAATGAATGACAATAGTTACATATACAGTGCATGATAAATCGATCTAGCTACATGGAATTAATTACATGAAAAAAAAATCTTTTCGGAATGAAGAAGAAACTTTAGCAAATCGGATAAACAACTCGTACTTGACTTAAAGTTCAGTGATCTGTACACACGTACTTTTTGTTGTGATAATGAAAAATATGGTTTCGGCTTCCAAAATTATATTTTTTAATGACTAAGTCCTATCCAAAATTTATGAGGCATATTTCTGTAAAGGCGGGTGATAATTTTTCCATATTCCAAAACATCAACAGCCCCCCCCCCCCCAAAAAAAAAACCAAAACAAAATAAACAAACAAACAAAACAAGGTAAAATAACACTACATAAAAAGTAAAGCTCTTTTTAAGAAATGCGTATTTTAAATTACTGGTAAAACTTCGTATAAATTGGCTTGAAGAATGATTTTGATTATTTATTTATGGATAAATATCAATTGCAGGCACGTAGCATCGTTTATGAAGGTGGGGGGGGGGGGGGCAAGACTCATCCAAAAAAAAAATCAAAGGCCTGAAGGGCCACAATGGCGTCGAGTTAAAGTTAATTTGAAGAGTAAAAACCTAAATAATTTTTTTTAACAAGTGAAAAGCTGTCAATGTGACAGCTAACCGGGTTTTCTTTTTATATGCGAACTGTATCCATAATCCATGTCAACCCATATCCAGTGAAATAAAGTACCCCATATGCAATATTTTGCTAAAAAAGACTTAGTTCAAAAGCTGGTATTTTTTTCATAAATAATCAGAAATAAAAATCCTAGAAATATGCACACCTCTGATACATGTACAATTATTCTGCAAAAGAACAACTTTTTATCTATAAAACTGTAGGAAAAGATATCCGTACAATGAGGGTACCCTATATGCAATATTTTGCCAAAAAATGACTAAATTCAAAAGCTGGTATTTTTTTCATAAATTATCAGTAACCAAAATCCTAGCAATAAGCACACCTCTGATATATGTTCAACTGATCTACAAAAGAAAATTTTCCTATCTTGAGAACTGTAGGAGGAGTTATCCGTACAATGAGGTTACCCTATATGCAATATTTTGCTAAAAATTGACTAACTTCAAAAGCTGGTATTTTTTTTCACAAATTATCGAAAATCAAAATCCTAGCAATATGCATACCTCTGATATATGTTTAATTGATCTGCAAAAGAACAACTTCCTATTTTGAAAACTGTAGGAGGACTTATCCGTACAATTAGGGTACCCTATATGCAATATTTTGCCAAAAAATGACCAAGTTCAAAAGCTGGTATTTTTTTCATAAATTATCGAAAATCAAAATCCTAGCAATATGCATACCTCTGATAAATGTATAATTGATCTGCAAAAGAACAACTTCCTATTTTGAAAACTGTAGGAGGACTTATCCGTACAATGAGGGTACCCTATATGCAATATTTTGCCAAAAAATGACCAAGTTCAAAAGCTGGTATTTTTTTCATAAATTATCCAAAAATAAAAAAATAAAAAATACATTAGTCAACTTTAAAAAAAAAAAGAAAATGTTGTTTATCACATAACTAATAAAATTACAATTCATTACAAATTTGCTCACCTCTTAAAAAGTTTTGAATTTCAATTGAAAATTTAAGTTTATAGAAATATCTTAGGAGTTATAAAATTTTTATATTCTTTTTCTCTATTTATATGGAAATAAATATTAAAATTATTATTGTGTTTAATTCTATATATTGTATACTGCTGATAACCACTCTGTCTCTTATTATCAATTTCATCTAAAATTCACAAGGGTCCAAATGACACGGGCCGAAAATATCGGGGGTAGATAAAAGAAAGCACCCATTCACGTTGTTTACAAAGTGAAAGTAGTTCACTTAACTTTTGGTTGTAGATGTACTTATCGCTCGATTAGGAAGTTTTGTTTCTACAAGATCAAACATTTGTGCATTGTCAATTTTCGATATGGATACAAAATAATCTATTTTGCAGGCCAGTACATTTCATAACCAAATTGAGTATGTAAGCCCAGCTATCGCATGTGTCTCGGTGCTAGTGTATTCATCCGCTGAAACCGAGACATACTGTTTTCAATAAAATGTGAACATTTTTAAAGACGGCAACCATTTCGAATCTGCAAACTTGTTTTGTTGACGTACAGTTCTGCTCGAAATTGAAGTATGTCATCTATTTTTCTTCAAACACATACGAAAACTTTGCACTCATTTGAGTTGTTTGGCTCAAAAAAATGTAACTTCCGGACGTACGATCCCTAGATGGCTTTCGAGCTTCGCTCGACGCCATAAAAACATTAGGAATGTTCCAAAATCTTCAAAATCCTAATCCGTGGGGGGGGGGGGATTGCTGCGACAAAAAGTGGGGGCCTGATCGCAGCTACGTGCCTGAATTGAGGAGTACTGAGTATTATATCTAACGTGTACGATATTGGGCAAAAAATAATTTTCAACAAGTAAGTGTCTTAATTATCGTATCTTTAAATATATATCTTTTCTAATACAGGTATTAGTATATGAATTGCATTTAGAGATCGATGTACTTGATTAATGGCGAAATGGTTTTCAACCATAAACGCTATAAAGTATACACAGTCAAATGTAATACGTTTACAGTCACCCATTCATCCTTGAAAATTGGATACTGTGGGCGTAGTGCCTTGGAAAAAATCAAGGGGTTCGTGATTGCATTGAATTTGATTTTCTTCGTATTATAAATTTGCCATGTACAAATTTGGATATTAATGAAACTCAATTTTTGTAAAGGACAGTAGGAATTTAATTATTCTTTCCATTCTAGAAATTGGATAAAAACATTTATTTACCCTAACATTAAGTTCAGCCGATCAAAAGTTAACCGACAATTACTGCACACATTTCAGGTCGCATTTTCATAGTTCTGTACATGAGAACTATGGAATTTTTTCCTGCAAATCTCAGCACTATCAGTGGGTGCTCTTTATTGCCAAATTAACTCTCACACAAAGAACGACGATAATAAAAATAAATCGATTAATTATTTTGGTGAAATACGGTTATGTATAATTTTGAATATTTTTCCAAACAAATATTTAAACCTTTCAAGCAGACACTATTATATTTGTAGATTTTTGAATTTAGAATGACAGTAAATCTCTCATTCCGTAAAAGAATTTTGAGCCTAGTTTCAGGGTTATTCTATTAGTCAAAATTCATCTTTACAAAAGATAACCTGTACGCGGGTATAATAAGGCAACTCTCAGCGATCAAATTCCTCTGATCGATATGACGTCACAATAAGCAGCATGATGTCATATTTTACTCAGAAACATGTCGATTTTCACTTTATCTCGGGTTTAAATTATAAAAACTACAGGCATAAAATATCACTAGAAACTCTTCTAACTAAATATAGCTTCGATTTCTCTCTATTACGTATAATTATCATTGATGACGTCACAAGCATGTTTAATAGAGAAGATCATGTCAGGAGACAAATCATCGGAATGCAGTGTAAACAATGCCAAAATAAAACTTATTTAATACAAATACCTAAGATTTAGTTAGGATATAATCAAGATAATACAGGCATGGATATTTTGTTTTATCAGCGAGTGTTTTAAAGTAAGCAGATCGACACTTATATGGCTTGAC
Organism: Magallana gigas; assembly: GCF_902806645.1. Lineage (NCBI taxonomy): Eukaryota > Metazoa > Mollusca > Bivalvia > Ostreida > Ostreidae > Magallana > Magallana gigas. The sequence goes on along the minus strand of NC_047560.1, from coordinate 71,868,623 downwards.
CATCTTTTCCTCTGTCAATGTGTACAAAGAAAGGCAAAAGTGTAACACTACCCCTGGATATTATGAAAGATGACTGGTAAATATCAACGGTATATGACCTAAACTACTTGAAAAGTGCTGCTAGAATCCTGTGCTTCGTTGTTTTAAATGAAAAATACGTAGTAATTTCAATGAAATTACAGAAGCTGAGAGGGTTTCCGATAAATATTTACAATATATGTTTTATGCGATTAACAATAGGATTCTATATAGCAGCAATACCAATAAACACGAACTAATTGCCGCTCGAATTATAGTAGCAAACACAAATAAACTTCGGGGTAGTGTTACACTTTTTCATTTTTGGTTAAGGCCGGTAAAAAAGTGATCTATTTTTAACTGTCACGTGATACAATGGCTCGGCAGCTTCAAAGATCGAGTCGATTCCGAAGTAGAAAAATGATATCGTTGGGAACACATTCACTTGGTATTCATATTCAGCACTGTTTTCATAAAAATGAACAGTTTTTAAATTGATCATGATTTTGACGGTCATTAAACTCTGAGTTGCCTTAACCTAACCGCGTAATTGTAAATATTTCGAGAGTGTAGGATTTATGAGTGTAGGACTCGTGTCTTCCAAACGACTGAGTACATTGCATGCACATGCATGCGCCATTCTTTTATATAATGTTACTTTCAAACAAGTTTTTCAGCCAATCAGACTATGGTTTTTCTATCACTTCTCACAGCAAATTTGTCAAGAGCCTCCAAGCTACACACAGTCCCTGAAGATTCAGCAGAGTTGCAAGCTTTTCATGATCCCATTTGTGTTTATGTGCATTCATGTACGAGTTTAGAATTTAATCTGCGACCGGATAACATCTCCTAGGCTACTCATTGACAAACACACTGAAGAGAGGAAAGTTTTTCCGCTATTCGAATTGATATAAATGGCGTTCATCATAAAACTTGTGTACATGGAATTCATTTTTAATCCAATTTTGCAATCGGTTGTGGTAGCGCAATGTCACTGATTTCTATCTCGGTAATTTTACATCCCTACGAAATTGGCACTCCCATTCAAACGGATATACTATCATAGTCTTTCCCTAGTTATTGCTTCCATCACTTTTTAATGAGTTTTAATAAAAATACACATACCTGTGAAAGAAATACAGTTGAAATCGATAAAAGGGAATATTTGCATTTCCATTGTTCTTTCCCACTGTAAGCCCATACGGAGGAGCTGCAATTATTTCTCTATAATCGCAATTGCTCTGTCAGTATACTATGACGTCATAAAGGTGTAACGTTATATACTTTTCCATGACGTTATAGATTTAAACCACTATACGATACATCATGTGTTTTTCTCCAACTCGATTAAAATTGACGTATTTACATGTAATATTAAAACATGTTTTTGATAACATTTTAAAGGAATTACTGTTATAACATATCATTGATTCTGTTAACAAATCTATGTGAATTAAAAAGATACATTACAGTCTGAATGTTTACTTTTGATGTAATAGCTAAATGTCAGGTCTAGGCTAATATAGGGTATTTGCGAGTGGTAAAATGCAAATATAAGTAATAAACAACGATTATTTAGTGAACATGGCGTTATGAATAGCAACTGCTCTGCTGGCATATTTTCCATGATGCGCTAGCGCGCATCATGGAATATGCCAACAGAGCAATTGCTATTCATAACGCCATGTTCACTAAATAACGTTGTTTATTTCTTAAATATTTACACTTGCAAATGTTTTCCCTTATATAACACTGTTTGGGCAATCCGCTGTTATTTCTGCATAACATCGTTATGGGTCAAGAGGTCAAAGTAGCGCATGAATAATATAGGTCACTACTTTTTCTATGTACACAAACTAATCGACTTGTGCTGAAACACACCTATTAGATATCGTAATGAAAACATAATTTAGGCATAAAAAATAAACGTATTTGTATTTCGTTATACGAAGTTTAATTCATTCATTCTCATATAAAATATAACATTAATTGGGGGGATAAATGATTCATGTTAGATAACGTTAGGCATGTAAACAGAATGTTTATGGTTCGACATCGTAGCGAGACGTTCTTGAAAATTACAATCGTAATTTGCCAAACGAGTTAATTAAGTTAAAATTCATTTCTGATTTTATTACAAGCCTCGGTCAAAATTGCAAACGCAATATTACAGACCTTTCTTGTGTAGTATATATTCACGGATCACGGTCAAATTTAACTCCTTGTGTTTTCTGTCCGATTTGTTCCGTTAAAAGATCATCAAAGTTAAAATCCCTTTCCGCTATAATGTCGGAGGAAATCATTATGCTCTTGAATCTGATTCTGCGATAGATTTCCCCCCTGAAAATGCCTAAGTATACTCTTACTCAACTTTCAATCGCTTGTTTTTAAATTTCTGACCGCTCTGCGACTTCAACACAGGTGGTACTATTCCGCCAAGCTTTAATCGGTTTTTTTCAATTGTACAAGTGAATTTTCTTTTCTGTTTCCCTTTTTAATGATAAAAAAGTGTTGTCTCCTCAAAAGAAGTGTCATATCCATTTATCACAATAATCAAATGCTTGCAACATTGTTGCACTATTTTTTGTTACGTCATTTTAATCGGGCTTTATGGGATTTGATCACGTGACCAACCCGTATCTATATCCCGATATACATCCAAAAATGATACCTTATTTCTTAAATATATCCAAGATATCCTTATGAAACAATTATCATTTTTCATTCATAAAAGTTCACAGGAACGAAAACAAACTTACGGAGATTTATAATGGGAAATGTTTACATCTTTTCTCAATTCGGAAGAACTCGGGATACCTCGCGCAATTTTTCAGCGTTATCATCCGGGCTTATTAATGGTTGATGCAATGCAAAATCCCTGTAGACTTTCTATTTTTGGAAGTGTATTGAAACCTGAAGCGGTAGAGGGGGCGTTTCAAAACAGATAATCTGGACATTTTTCATATTAGTGGATGAACGTAGTTTGATCACAAAGGTATTTATTATTATCGAAATATCAAGCAAAAAGTGGTGGAAGCAAAATCTCGGGACAGGGTTATAAATGTTCATTGTTTGTTGGTAAAAGATTGTCAGGGATCAACTCATATAACATTTTCAAAACCATAATTTTTTATCTGTGAAACACAATATGATGGTATCATGCTAGAATTCTACTCTGACAAATTGTTTGGATCACCATGTCACATAAAAATCACGGCTCACATTTTTTTATTCATATTTTTTCACTGTATTCGGCAAATACTTGTAAGACAAATAACTATATTTTGAGATTTCTTGTTAGAAATTAGACGTCAATATTGTAATTATTAATAAGTGATATGCATTTCTCTGTGCTGTAAATTACATTTGTTTGGGTGGGCGGGGTATGACGCCAAACAGCAGAATATACGAGCACGCACATGTAATTATGGCGTCACTTACGAAAAATGACGTCATTTTAAACCGCTTTGTGTGTCTATTTGTTTCATCAATTATTATTCTAACCTGATTTTCAGAGCAAACTATTTCAGTTTTAAAGTAGTTGATCTTTATTTCATTTATTCAATACTGCTATGAGCAAGAACTCGTTCGTATCATAAACAAAGCATTCATGTAACATGGAATCATTTGTGTCGCAAATTTATTTTCCTAAAATATTACATGTAGGACATATGTACATATAATATTTTTTTATTGTTAATTTATGAAAAAAATCATATATAATCCACAAAAAATGCATTATATCATATTTTAAATGTGCAAAACTTTCATTACTGTTATCTTTAGAACCATAAAAGATGATTAAAATATCTTATGTTTAAATCAGCCCAAAATCGGCCCCGTGGCACTCTACGCAACTTTGTTTTCCTTCGGACTGAAATGTCACATTTTCATTGGTATAAACATGGCACGTGATTGCCTCATATATCTCTATATTTGTTCTGTGAGAAATAATATTAGGCAATATGGCCGTCATTGGTCGACGCTTCGCTTTCTCGTTTCGACATTTCATAGTATTTAATACATAAACCGCATGCCGTAAGTTCTGTAAGTATTTGGAGTAGTTGACTTTGAAATTCTTTAAAATTAGAGTAGTTGCCCTTAGAATATTGACGTCACATTGTTTTGTCTGGAGCAGAACAAAATGGCAGAGTCGAAATTTGCTCAAGTCTCTGCAGAGGAAAGGGAGAAAACATTTAAAATTGAATAGCAACAAAACATTGTAAGTAAACATGGGTGAAGCAAGGATTTTTAAAGAATATTTGAAAGGTGAGATTGTAAATTTTGAAGAGTTTAAATGAGTTAAATTGGACGAGATATTAGGCATCTTGTACATGGTTTTACGTAGATCATCGCTATTTGTGAATAAATATGTCGCTTGATAGTCCTCGGGAAAACAAAACACTTATTAGGTTTTCGCCTCGCCATCTATGAGATTGATCAACCCAATATATTTCCGTAGTGAGTCAGTAACTAACCTATACTATGTCCCAAGATATTCTGGATTCACGTTTGGCTTAATTGTTTGATATTTATAAATACCTCAGGATTCAAATGATGTTCATTCAAAAGTATGAAAAATTTCCAAGATTTCTTAGTCAAAACGCCCCTGTTCGCTTATCAGGTTTCAATACAATGCTAAAAAATGTGATGTCTACGGAGATTTTGTATTGCAGCAAGCCCGGAGGATAACGTTGAAATATTGCGCGATGTATTCCGAGTGTATTCCGAATGGAGAAAAGATGTAAACATTCCCCATTATAAATCTCCGTAAGGAATCTGTTTTTGTTCCTGTGAATTTTTCCGAGTGAAAGATGATAATATGTCAATGAAATTATCTTTGAAAATATCCCATTCAACTATTTCAATTGCACTTCTTTCACAGGTAAGTGTATTTTTATTAAAAATCGTCCAAATGTGCAGCATAAATATCTTGGGACAGACTATAATAAGTAATAGTGTGATCGGCCCAAAATCGGCCCTGTGGCACAGAAGGAATTTGTAACCCTGCACACGCAGTCTAATACAAGATTATGATGTCGGTTTTTGGTGTTTTTTTTAAAGTGTCACCATATGTTTGTTCACTTTACTTTTGTATATACATGTATATTAAACCTATGAATCGTATGGTTCTATTTAACAAACAATAGGAATTATATCAAGAGAATATTCCCTCTATTTTAATCAATCGCTTCTGATTTCTTAATTCGTAAACGATGAGGTAAATAACTCTTCGCAACTCCAAAACAAGGCGACGTCATAATAGACAGTTAGTCAAGGCAAGTAAACAACGGACGCGCAATGCGACGGTTTGCGATCATAACTGATATAAGGATTTGCGAATTACTGTGAAGTAAAATCAGGTAGAACAGCTGCATGATAATTCTTACGGGCGGCGGAATACTAGTATCACCAGCGACCGTTTGATGCTGAGGATATTTTGGAAATTAACTTTGCACAAAATTTAATTCGTGAATTCCTTGTTGAGCTGAGAAAATTACACCGATCTGTTTTAAATTACTTTCTTAAATTTTGGTTTGTTTCTTCATATAACAAAACAAATGTTGACTGTGTTTTCGGGCAACTTTGATTTTATTAGCCCCCGAGGGACAAAATATTGCCCACAACCCCAGTCAATATTTGTATACTATTTAGAATCGACAAACGTCACAAAGCAGTAATTATCAATTGCCAGTAATGGAGTTATCGCTCTTAGTCGTGCAAATTTCTTGTTCGACATTTTTGTATGCGCCGTAATTTACAGGGTACTTTTACTATAGGAGGCACTGTAGCTCCAAGGTCGTCTATTCATATTTTTTAACCGAGAGCTACAAATTAACCTGCAGCTACTTTTTTTTTAAAAATCGTCGCAAAATATTTTTTATACACAAAAACCTATCAATACTTTATCGCAGTATATATGAAGTACTATTCTTTAGCATCCGCTGGTTGTTTCACTATACGTAAACATGTTGAGGTTGATAATTAAGAAAAAAGGTCAATGATAGACAGACAAAGAGAGGAAGAATACACGTTTTAAATGGGAGAGAGATAGAGAAAGAATTAAAGAGAAAGGGCATATTTAGGAGAGAGAGAGAGAGAGAGAGAGAGAGAGAGAGAGAGAGAGAGAGAGAGAGAGAGAGAGAGAGAGAGAGAGAGAGGCCTGCATCAGTGAGAAATAGACACATAAAGTGTGGAAAGTACTTGAAGATTTGCTCAGCAGAGAATGTCTGAAAATAGTAAATGTCAGAGAGAGAGAGAGGGAGAGAGAGAGAGAGAGAGAGAGAGAGAGAGAGAGAGAGAGAGAGAAGCGCGTTAGGTGTAGAGATCTAACTAAAGAGGTTAATAGTTTGAGTTATCTCCCTTTTTACACGGAGTCATGACATCGCAGTCGACATGTCTACTTTTAAAAAGCATTGACTCATTATTTTTTGAAATATATAGTATCATAACTGCAGTGGTGTGTGCATACAAATTGTGTAACGCACGCTACCGCGTTATTAAAATTTGTATGCACACGCCGCTGCAGTTATGAGACTATATCTTTCAAAAAATAATGATTTAATGCTAATATTTACATTTTTTTTAACTTCTTGCCTTGCCTGCAAAAGTGATTTATACGTCAAAATTTCTGTTTTATCGTAAGGGTAAGTTCAAATTAATGTAAGAGCCACTGTAACAGCCACAAGCGTGAACTTTGATGATTATGAAGTTGCATTTCACAGCGTTCAACGTTTGTGACGTCATAATAAAACTACTCATTCTAACCTTCAGATGCCCCCGATGCTACGTGCCTGTAAGCTTTCTTGGTAGATGAGTATTTCGTGGTCTGCTACATGTAGGCGCTGGCACGATAAAGACACCCCCCCCCCCACTCAAAATGCTCAAAGACAGGGACCCCCCCCCCCCCCCCCCCGATGCTACGTGCCTATGAGCTTTTTTGGTAGAAGAGTATGTCATGTCATGCTACATGTAGGCGCTGGCAAGATAAAGACACCCCCCCCCCCTCAAAATGTTCAAAGACAGGGATCCCGGGTGACCAATATATACCCAGCAGGCAAACGACGTTGTACCAACGTTGAAAATACGTTGATCATGGTTGACGACGTTGATCAACCAAAATACAACGTTGTGCGACGTTGAAGAAAAAGACGTTATCAACATGACAAATTTTCAACGTTAGTTAGACGTCAGATATTCTGACCAATATCGACCACATTTCTCATACATATATTTATAAAATTGTATTTTTCATAATTTCGTGTAATTATTGAATTCTGTAATTTGTGGGCATAAAAAGTGAAAAAACATCATCAGTGATGGCAAAAAATCGCACATGTAAAGAATTTACATGTATGCGGAATGCGCGCGATAGGCATTGATCTTGTAACCCCCCCCCCCCCCCCCCCCCAAATATCTACACAGCTTGAAATGATTTAAGTAACTTTATGAATCATTTATATATATAGTGTTAATGAATAAAACTGTTGATAGTGAAATAAATTCAGTAATGGCGAAAGTTAGCGCATGTAAACAAATTATGCGGCAAGGTGCGCGATAGCCATTGATCTATTGCACATCCTCCATATCTGCTCAGCTTGAAAGCGCATGCTGGCCAGACAAGTATTAATTACTGGCGCGAACAAATTACCGCGCCAACTGAAACAAAGAACCAGTGTCCAGCTGGGGATAAGATATCCTAGCTGGGAAGCCATTTTGAACGCCATTCCAAACTTGAGACCGTGAGGAGCAGCATTTATAAATTCTACATCGACCTATAATACAAGGACATTTTGGATTTCATCCTCTAAAATAGTAAAGTAAGTGTTTCCTTCAATTATATAATGCATGTTGTATAATGTTTTTATTTTTTTCCAAGCTAGAAAAAAATGCTTAACCGCATGGCGCGTGTTTTTGAATTCACCACTAACGAACAGAGAATGCATGTAAAAATTGATCGATCTCTAACTTACATTAGTCTAATAATATCAAAGTATTGTTAGCCTTGAAAATGTCTTTAAGTTTTTGGTGTTTTTTGTGGTGTTTTTATTTTTATTTTTCACCACTAACGTTAGTAATGTTATGTACGATAGTTCACACGTATCACGAATGACTCTTTGGACGAGTTAACTAAGAGAATTTCCGATTTACGTACAAGTTAACAGAAGAGTGAAACTTTAAATAGAATTGGGATTTTATTGTTGTCGTTGATCTTTGGTCTCCAACATAACGATGCAAGTTTTAATACTCAATAAGTGTACCCAGGCAACTGATCGAAGCCGTTTTGTAATACAGTATATAGAAAGTAATAATCTTATCTTTTACCTTCGATGGTCTTTAAAGGAAAACAATAAATCCTTTAACACTAACAGTCCATATTCAATTCACAGTATTGAAGACAGTACTTTAGGCCTAGTATATAAGTATTTATATTTGTAATGATTATGATGTTAATATTAACTCAAAGTGATGATATTATTTATAATGGTTAATCAATACAAACAATAGAAACAAAAACTAGCTGCACGTGCATGTATTTTTTTGTTCTATTTAAGACATGGCCTATCTCAGAAACTGGAGACACACTTTACATGCAAAAAATATTTGGAATGTAAATTTATATATTGCAGTAACACTACAAAGTATGAATGAAAATGAACAATTGCATTTCAGAAATTCTTGCTTCAAAAGATTGGAGGTACAGATGGTACTGACCACATGAAGAAAGCAATGTTAAGGTAAAAAAAGAATAATGTTACTGAATAATTAAAGATCATTTATTGAAAAAATCAATGTATGACATTGTATTCAGAGTGATATGAAATACTAAGTATTTGAAGTATGACATATTTCAATTTATTTTCAGAACTATGACAAACTCGTACATGGCTGGTCTAAACATGAAGGGAAAACGGGGAAAGAAAGCTTTTGGTTCCTCCCAACTCTACCTCCTTATAAAAGGTAAAATGTTTTCTGATTTTTACTACTGTCAAATTTCTCATTTGTAGTACATGTAGATTGAAACAATTAAAACATAATTTGATTAGTTGGTGCAGACGCAGAGTACTGTAGATTCCTCATTTTTCATGATTACTTCATTTTGCGATTCAATTATTTAATGCATCAAATTGCTAGAACACATAATTTTTATCATATATATTCATTAAATTTACACCTGCCAAAAATTATTAGGGAGATCATAAAATCCGCGAGATGTGCTTTTGGCAATTTTACATGGATATTAATTCCTTGTGTTTAATTAGGAATCTACAGTATACATCTATTTAAAAATGGTGTGTTATCTTTATGGCAATCTTATTGAAATTAGATCCCGTGATCTGCAAGGAAAAAGCCACTGGAGCAGATTAAAGGATCCAATTTTCGTTGAATTGTCTTTATGTAAAGAAAAAAATATATACAGAGGAACATATATTATAAAGCACCTTTATGTCTGTTTCAGAAACTGTATTGACATCTCATACACAGTATACAGAATCAAAATTCAATGAAGATTTGGCTAAATTCCTAAAATATGCCCCGGAGCGTGTGGGAAGAGGTGGAAGAAGGAGAAGAGATTGACTGTTTTTCACGTTCACTTGACCAGAACTAATGATTTTACTCTTTTTCATCTTCTTAAACTAATGTTTTTGTGAAAAGCTGGCTACAGATGTGAGCTAGGTTATCCATCAGTGATTTTAAGTGATACTATCAATTTATTTAACTGTTTCTCTCTTGAATAAATTGATTAATGATATTTGTTCTGGTGTCATGTTGTTCATAAAATAATTTGAGGCAAAATGATTCACTGCAATTAGCGAAAAAAAATCAGTGTTCAAGGTCAAACAGTTGTAGCATTTCAACCAAATATCAACTAAATTTAAACGTTGTAACAACGTCAGAAGACGTTAAATCAACGTTGAAACAACGTCAGATATCAACGTTGAATCAACGTCAAAATTTCAACGTCCATTCAACTTTCATATTCAACCAAAATTCAACGTCATTTCAACGTTGAGGCATGACGTTGTTTCAACGTTGAATCAACGTTGAAATGCCTGCTGGGTAGGTCTATAAATGATGGCGTGAATCTGATATATGCTTATCAATGATTTACAACATGCATTCAATGATATGATAATACAATGATAAATAAATATATCAAAAATGAATGTCGTGTCATGGTCGGCGCTGGCACGATACCGAACCTCCACAGCTCAAAGAGTGACCACTATCTAGGTCGACAGTTGATTAAGGTACATCATACTCCGCTTACAAATACCAATAGTATCTGGGCTTTATTTTACGTATAATACAGGTAGCCTGTTTTAATGAAATTAAAACAGATCAAGAAATATGGCGTTTCAGTCTCAGTGAAAGCGAGCCCCCTATTTTCATTTTACTTTTTTAAAAAAATCCGCATATTTTAAAACAATCAAAGCACGGAATCAGCACCTTGAAGTTTCCTCCCCTTCCCCTTAGTCGACCTCCAACCTACCCAAACCCGGCAAACAAATGCACCCCCCGCCCTTAATAAAAAAATATTTAGTTCCGTGCATGCCACTTGGTTTTGACAAAAAATAGGCCAATTTATTCAATTATTTCATACTTTATCAATTAAAGTGTAATAGAAATATATTGGTGATATGTTTCATCGAACCCCTTCTCGGTACCATATATTCAAACAGACTGAGTGATTACATACGTTTATTATATCTCCGTAACCTCTTTATCTTTCTATCAATGCTCTCTATTTGTGTGTATTATTTGTAAATTAGATAAACGGTCTAGGGAAAAGAAACTCTTTTGTAAGATTATAAGATTCATCGCATAGTCTATCTATATCATGGCATGCGGGGATCTCACCCCCCCCCCCCCCCCCGGAAAAATGAAAATTTAATAAATTATCGCAAAAATGTCTCGGACCCCCCTCCCCCTCCCACGCAAACACAGTTATCCTTTGGACCCCCCCCCCCCCCACGCAAACACAGTTATCCTTTGGACCCCCCCCCCCCCCTCCCTGGGAACAAGGTTTCAGGATCGGCGCATACATAGTAATTCTCGCTAATGGTTTATTGTATCTTTAATATCTCTATATATAATGGCAATGGCGGCCAGATTTCTAATTTCATTCAATTTTACGTTTATTATTTGATTTGATTGAAGTGCATATGCCGACTATTCATGACATTTTGTTTAGTGACTTTAGTTCAACAAGTGCGATGTTTGTGCTGCTGAAATAAACACGATTTCCGGTGAATTGATGAAACTTCTTAAACATTGTAAACAAGTCACAGAGTACATCTGCTTCTGGGAAAGAAGATAAAATATGAGAGGTCTTAAAAATATCAAAACAAATTCTGACTAATGTTACTTGGAAATATATAGACATATAGGATTGCTTTAGAAGTCATCTGTGGCATGAGTTCCGTCTATTTATACATGACATTTTTGTGTTACAGAAGTAGATCCACCATCACACCCACTGTACAGAAATTCCTGGACTGGATCCACCTCAACCACTCCGTAAATTCCTGGATCCACCACATCTTCTTCTTTCACTAGGTTTGAAATTTTCATATTATTCATGATGTCGTATTCACCCCCCCCCCCCCTCTTCCCCGCAAACAAATAAAAAAGTTTTATTTGAGCATATACCGGTAAATAACTGAAATATAAATGAGATTAAATGATTAAGAAAACTATGTTGATGATAAATACATTTATAATTAAATATTCCAATAGCTTTTTATTTCTGAATGATTCATTTTCTGAGGCGAAACCGTGGGACCAAATCGACTTGGGGTCGAAACTATAGGATGCCGAAACGACAAGCATCACTGTGACGTACATCGAACAGACGATAGATCAGAGGCAGCAAAATGAAGGATAGTTTTACCCTTTTAGATCGGTAATGGTTCCCCGTGTAAGAATTGAAAGTACAAGTTTGTTCAAATGCTGTTTATATTGTACAATGGGGTCTACCTGTGGAATTATTTATGCCAGCGAACACGGAACGGAAAGTCTCGAATTTTCTCCAAACCAACTTTGTACAAATGACTAGGGGTAAGTTTTTATTTGTGTTTTACATAGATACAGTGGATGAGAGGAAGAAAAGACAAATATGGTCATCAGGCTACATAATTCCTGTTATCTTTGGGCCAGTGTTATGGTATTAAATCATTCTTGAAGTAAATTAATGTGTACTGGTGTCAGATAAAATTGTTGTTAGGGGCCCCTAAAATTGTAAAAACTTTGGGGAGTTGTTTTATGTCAACAAACAACATGTACCAGTACATGTAGATCTCAGTGATTTCAGAGTGACCAATCATCAGACAGAACCACTCTGCCCTGGACCCACTGGTGACCTTGGGTGACCCCCAGACCCCTTGATGTAAAATTGGCCCCACTGATGTTTAAAAGATAAATAAATGAAAAAAAGGATTCTTCTTTTGAAAATTTTGTTCACCGGCCAATGTGATTTTAGATCTCATTAGTCTAAAATATTAGTACAATTCAATCTTTAAGTTGACAGACTAAACGTTTATGAATACATGAATCAATGTTGGCTTTCATTATATACGTAGACAGTTTGAAAAAAATAAAGTAAATAATTACTAAATGTCCATTAAAGTGTAAAATATTAGAGAGGTTAAGCATTTGAACGTGTACGTCTACGGGTACGTGTGGAGCTACAAGTATGTTTACACGTACACGTACTTAACTTTAGGGTATGTCTAATTATCTGTACGTGTAAGCGAACATGTAAAATCATAAGATTTAATATTTTCAACATGTTCAGTTTACTCTCACTGTTTTTTAAATTATTCTGTGAATTTGATGAAACCAAAACCACGGTCGTCCTCAATTTATCGTCTGCTTTAATTAAAACAATGCTTGATAAACACAAAGTCCATATTTTTATTTAAAAATGCTACAAGTTTTCACCTACGTGTACTTTTGATTCTACACGTTTTGTACAACTTGTACATTTACGCGGTATGCACAGTCTTTACCAAATTTTTTTTTCAACACCTGCCCTTCGGGCAGGTGTATCAATGAATTGTACCAGCCCAAACAAAAATTTACATGCCCAAGAAAAAACTCACAGAAAAGTTTTATTAAAGTCAATTTATTCTTAAAGTTGATATCTGCATTTATGTATTTATATTCTCTCTAGTTCTCTTTCAAGCTCTGTTAGTTCATTATCACTATTACTATCAGAATCTGATTCTGTGTCACGCTCAGCATAGGCGTCGGAACCGGGGGGCTGGGGGGGAGGGGGGGGGGGGGGTTGCTAAGTTATGATTTTGGGAATTCGGTTTTTTTTTCTCTCAATATTTCTGAGGATCAGTCTAGCCTCCCCCCCCCCCACTTTCAATTTGCTTCCGACGCCAGTGCTCAGTGACAGTCTCTCCTTCTATTTCAACCAGTAACAACAGAAAGATGTAAGTCAGATATTTCAGCCCAGAAATCATGGCGAGATCTCATGGCAAATTTGTTGCCATAGACGTTAAAAAGACGCTTTCATATCTACGAACACAGTCGTCGAGTATTGCAAACGTTTGTATGATTCGAATTAAGTTAAGTTGTACGAAGATTTATTCATATTAGTTAATTCATTGAACGAATCGATGTTATAAAATATGGCGACGAAATAAAGTATCTATTGGAGATTGAAAGTTTACATGCCCATCGGGCTTGCGAGTGTGTAAGTTTCACATGCCCTCTTTCATTTTTACCAGGCCCCGGGCATCGGACTCCCGGGATTTGTCGCAGACTGTATGCAGAAATTATGACGAAATACACATATAACTAGGGGATTCCCCTAATTACACGTACTCGTACACGTACACGTTCAAATGCTTAACCTCTCTATTATGTGAATTATTGTAAACTGGTGGGCTGTATTGCGCAAGGTTGAATTTCTGAATAGATACATGTAAATTAATGTTTCGATCCATTAAAGCATTTTCGTAGGATATTAAACCTCTATGTGCATGTTATATTTCTGTTGAACTTGAGGACAAAATCAATTTAAATGTTTATTTAAATACATTCATGAATCAATATTGACCTTTATTACTTACATGTACATGTATCTAAGCTGGAAGTTAATATGATATTGTCACTGAAATATTTATTTAGAATATACCAGTTTGTAATATTTTGTGGTCTCTTTACAGGTTCCTGGTGTAATGGGATGCAGTAAACTAATTGACTAAAGAAAGAATATATGTGGTATAGTAGTCATGTATTGTTACTATTACATGTATTATGTAGCTAAACTCTGTATTTTTAGGTCACCTGAGTCATTCAGGAGACCCATTGCTATCACAAGTTCGTTGTCGTGTGTCATTCATAGACATTATGGTATATATCTCTTAAGTGGGTGTGAGGGCAGTAGTCATTGTGTTAGTCCATGGGTAACGACTGTTGCCCGAGAGCATAAGTCGAGGACATCAATTTCTTACCAAGGAACTGACACTATAACTATTGCCCTCATTCCCATCATGGGTAAGAACTGTAAATAATATCAATGTATAGTATATATCGTTTTGAAAGTTCCCATTATACATATACATGTATTTGATAATTAGGTGTGAATTGTGTTTTGATAAAGTTATAGTCTGTTCTCTACCTGGAGTAAAGAAAAACAGCATTTAATTTACATGTATTTTAGTATGTTTTACAGTGCTACCGTTGTAGCACATACCTTGCATCATTGTCAAGATAGTGTTATTTAGGTATCAACGGACGTCAAAGAATTTGAGAGAGAGAGGAGAGAGAGAGAGAGAGAGGAGAGAGAACATGTCATGTTAAATGGAGAAAGTCAGTTATAGTGAGAAAAAGAAAGTCAGAGTACACGTTGCTCAGAAAAGTGAATGAGAGAGAGAGAGAGAGAGAGAGAGAGAGAGAGAGAGAGAGAGAGAGAGAAAATCAAAGAGCAATAGGTAGCAAGGGACAGTTTCGGATAAAGTACCCATCAATATTTTTGTAAAATTTAGAATTCTTGTACTTGAAGGCTTATTAGTGTTGCTAAAATTCATGAAATGAGTTTTAATGATTAGGCCAAAAAAAAAATATGTGTGTTTCCTATTTCATCAGATATTAAAATAGGGTAGGTGAGCCGCCTTTTTTTTTTTAATGAGCTTTTCAGGTTTTTTTCCTTTCCTAGCATATGATTTTTCTATACATTAATAAAATGTATTTTACAGGTGGACCAATTGTGAATAGTGACAACTGTTACAGAATTAAAGCTTTCTTAAATCTTAGATTAATTTGGAATGTATACGAAGATTTTATTTTTATGTAAATAGAAAATATAAATATGACAGCCACTATAGATTAACTGAGTATAATGCTCATTTTCACAAATATATTATATTAATAGTAGTTATTAGTTCTATTTTCTTGGTTATCTGACATAACAGTAGACATTAATATCATAACTGTAGGTGTTGATTTCATAAACAGAGGAAATTCTGGTTGATCAGACGAGAGCCTTAGGTGGCAGGGGATAGTTTCGAAGGAAAGACCCGGTCAAAATTTTGAAATAAAGGGAAAACCTGGGGTTTGGCTGGTTATTTGAGGGGTATAAATTGGTAGAATATTTATTGCATTCATTTTGTGGATAGAGGAGCTCATGTCAATTTCATTGATATATATGACACTTTAATACTGGTAGCACTTTTCATCAGATATGGAATAAAAATGCGAAACTGAGGCCAAAATTTTCACTTTCGGTTTTGTGCTTGAAAAGTAGGGTGGGTTCAGAACACGAAATGTCACTCGAAAAGAAGGTGATTGACCCCCCCATCAATTGGTGATTATTTGCATGGATATACATTAAGCTACAAATCCTATGGTAGTTTATGGCAGTTGCTCGGGACTGGAGCGTGGTTCTGGACCCGTGAAAAAAGGGCAATTTTTCAGAAAATTTTGAGACCGTCCCTGGCTGTTCTTTATAGTGCTATATGTAAGTTGTACTTGTTTTATTCTGAAATGTTTAAAAATTCTCAAGAGTTGGGACCATGTGTCCCCTGCATGCAAACCAATTTTAGCAAATTTAAAAATCCACTGAAAAATTAAATCTCATATATGAGCACTATCTGCCTCACATTTCCTCGACCAAAAAAACTATCCCCTGCCACCTTCAAGAAAATGTCAAATTTTTACTAGGCTTGAAATTGAACAATATGGAAACAGAAAAGATGTTCAATGTGTGTAAAATGGGAAACTGGCTGAATTTTTATGATTGCTCAACCCTGTGATGAGATTTAGGGGCCAGAATGTAACAGGGGGTGGTCCATAGAAAAAGTGCAACTTTTTAGCGTTTTGGGTTTGTCCTTATTTTAAAACCCTTTATAGGCATTTTATTCTTATTGATATAAGATGCAGGGTTGAATTTGAATTAACTGAATAATATTATACCATTTTCTTTAAATTTTCTTGAAATTAATTGATAGCCATGCAGTTTTATGAAGTTTTAAACCCTTTGTTTTGATAAGAAATTGCTAAATATTGTTCTTTCTCAAGCTAAAACAGAAAAAAGTAGCTTTTATGGCTAAATATATATTTTACATGTGCTACATGTAAATTATATGTAATTACATGTAATTTTGAATAGTTAATATTTGCATTTTAAGTCATTATAAACAATTTTAAAATGTCTGATTGTCAAAAAAGCACCCCCCACCCTTCAATTTTCTTCACCAAAAACCCCAAAATAGCCTTTGTTTCACATTTCTCTTGATAAAATCTCATAGATACACAAAATTGCTCCCATTTAAAACAAAACACATATGTCTGGTTTCTTCTTTATTGAAAATATATCAAGAAAAATTGAATTTGTGTGCATTTTTTAACCATTTGTCATTTGCATGTATTCCGACCTCATGATGGGGGTGTGGTCATGATGTTCAAATTTGGTATTTCTTTATGTGTAAAACATGTATTTCAATCTTTTTAACAAATAAATCTAGATCTTTTACTATTGGTTAAAGAATAAACAGAGAAATTAGGTTTCATCATCATCCGTTCAGCATATTTAGGAAATGACTCCTCGGGTAAGATGCCTGATTGCCATTTTCTAGGTACCTGTCCCTTATGAAGAGATGAAAGTGAAGTTTTATGTTCCAGATAAGTTGCTTTTATGTTCCAATAGAGTTTTTAAACCTGTTAATACCATTTAGAAACAAAAAGGTTGATTGCAAGGAGTAATAGTGTGTTTTTTATTATTCCCATTTGCAGGGGGATAGGTGATACATATGAGTTGAATTCTCCTATATGTTGTTACTAAATGTGAATATTTCAATGTTTTTACATCAGATTTGGATAAAGGTTTCTTGTTATAACTGATTTTAAAAGAAAAAATGTCTTTTGGATTGAAAGAAGTCATGATACATCTTGAAAACCTTACAGAAACAGGTTAAGGTGATTCAGCCGGGAAATGGGGTAATACTTAAACAGCCATAACTTTTTTATTTTTTAATGAAATCAGACCAAATTTGAAAAGTTTTACTCAGAATTGCATGAACTTTCTGATTGTAAAGTGTTTTGGTTAGTGAGAAACAAACTCTAAAAGTTAAAGGTGGCAGGGGATAGTTTCGAAGGAAAGACCCGGTCAAAATTTTGAAATAAAGGGAGAACCTGGGGTTTGGCTGGATATTTGAGGGGTATAAATTGGTAGAATATTTATTGCATTCATTTTGTGGATAGAGGAGCTCATGTCAATTTCATTGATATATGACACTTTAATACTGGTAGCACTTTTCATCAGATATGGAATAAAAATGCGAAACTGAGGCCAAAATTTTCACTTTCGGTTTTGTGCTTGAAAAGTAGGGTGGGTTCAGAACACGAAATGTCACTCGAAAAGAAGGTGATTGACCCCCCCATCAATTGGTGATTATTTGCATGGATATACATTAAGCTACAAATCCTATGGTAGTTTATGGCAGTTGCTCGGGACTGGAGCGTGGTTCTGGACCCGTGAAAAAAGGGCAATTTTTCAGAAAATTTTGAGACCGTCCCTGGCTGTTCTTTATAGTGCTATATTTAAGTTGTACTTGTTTTATTCTGAAATGTTTAAAAATTCTCAAGAGTTGGGACCATGTGTCCCCTGCATGCAAACCAATTTTAGCAAATTTAAAAATCCACTGAAAAATTAAATCTCATATATGAGCACTATCTGCCTCACATTTCCTCGACCAAAAAAACTATCCCCTGCCACCTTAGAATTAAATCGTTTCAACAATTTAAAAAAAAAAATGAATACATCATTAATGGTTTAAGACTAATTTTTAAAATTTCATTTGCAACTGAAATGCTGCATTTTAAAATCATATTTATAATGTGAATGATTGTTAGGCCTATTCAAAGACTTAAGATGTCTGCAGTCTCCACACCCAGAAATATAAAAAAAACTTTGCTTATGCTTTTTTCATGTACATCTTTATATTAATTTTGAACACATTACTGCCCTAAAAAAGACTATTTTTTGCATTGATAATTTAGCTAAAATAACCAAGGATAACTTTCATCCATGCTGTCAATCTGCACTTAGAAATCTTTAAAACGCTTTGATAAGTGGTGTTTTCTATTCAATTGTTACAAGCGTTTTTTAAACTCTGATTTGTAAAGACTTTATTGTTTAAACCAATTACGGTTGATAATCTGGATTTGGAATAAAAAATAGGGTCGGTCGGGAAACCGGAAACACACATATTTTTTGTTTTGCCTTATCATTAGTTAGAGGGATGTCTCTTGTCGAAATTGATATGCAATATGTAGGCCCCATATTTTAGGTACATAAAAATGAGATTCAGAAATAAAATGCGAAACCTGCGGCTATGACTGTTGTGTTGACTTTACACAGTGAAAATGCAAGTTACAGACGGGAGGGTAAATAACACGAAAAGTAGGTGGATGGGACATTATAAACTATACACCAGTAAGTTTCTGACATGTGATGATGCAACATGCACATGGTACAGAAGGTCAACCCTTTGCAGGGAATTGGCTGGGGGAGGTCTAAAAAGCTGAAAAATCATGAAAAATTAGCAAAATATGAAAGGGTCAAAATCTCAAAAAATCCAGTATGTAGAGAATTTTACAGGTTTTGACTAGTAATTTTCTTCAGAAATTAGTGATTGGCCTCATGAAGAGTAAATTAAAGGTATTTGTGCTGGTTACAGAGTTCCGAAGACACACGTTCCCCGACTACAATGAAATGTATTTAAAAAACTGTCCTGTGCCACTTTCAAGACTACATGGCATTTTCAGATTTCTAATTCAACTGTAATTTTGAATGGATTTTGTACCATAAGTACATTTGTAGTATATTTTGGTAAAATGGATGATTTTGTTGGTTATATATGTCATTACATGATTTATGATCTATAATATACAAGGGGAGTAACTGCCTTTTAAATGTGTAAAATGACTACCACTAGAGTAAATTGGCTTAGAAAGTAGGTATTTCCTATCCTGATGACAATTAATAGGCTTACGTTAATTACCGAGATAAGAATTGATACTGTAAAACAGTTTTGATCAATTGAATCATTTAAATTATAAATTTGCAGCAATTTTGCTGTCCGATTTCATGAAATATTTAATAACATTAAGCAACCTGACTTATATTTATAACCCAATTTTTTTAAAACAGCATATTTTTCTTTCAAATAAAATTCACATGTAGACAAATGCAGTTATCAAAATATATATGTCAAACAATTCAAGTTGTTTCCTCCTACCCAAAAGTTATATTTTAGATATATTTACAGAATTCAAAAAGCCACCCCCTCTTTCCAATTGTCTCCATTACCATTACATGCTGGATATGTAAATGTACATTTGACCTTGAAATAACATCTGCTATAATAATTACTCTTGAAATGATAAAGAAACAACAAATGTTTACCCTTTTATTGTATATATGCATCAAAAATGTAGAGAAACATGTAAAATTTGAACATTTTTCATGGAATTCTCATCTGTCCCATGGTACCCGGGTGTGTTTGAATTTCATTTTAATTAAGAGCAGACATCACACTTGTAGGTCTTACTATTTTAGCAAAGTTAAAAGGAGACTAGAACCCAGAATAAATAAGATATTCACTAAATATGATTATAGGCTTATTGTTTCATGAAAACAAGACATCACATGTATGGCGGCATGCCTTTTTGTGAATAAGAATGTTACATTTCATCCATTTACCAAGAAAAAATCAATTTTCAATATCAGCGATGGTTGTTTTCAAATATATGTGAGAAATGACTCAAGGGAATTGCCACAAGTTTCATAATATTAGGTTAAATCTGATAAAGAGAATAACTTGCAAATAACATCATCAGATAAGGACTTCCTGCAAATATGCACATCTACCGGTATTCCTATGTTAACCACACAATGTTTTTTGAGTAATTAGAGAAAAATCAATATTCGAAAAAATAAATATTTCTGCAATGGGGTATCGAACCGAGAACCCCAAGATTTGTAGGTGAGAGTGTAGCCACTACGATATTTCGCTTGCTACTTGATAGAAGGTAAAATTTGTTGAATTGTGTAGTCAATTTGGATAATGATAGAAAGAAGAAATGGAGCGTTCTTCCGTCCATCTGAAGTTGATACCCAATGTTGTGAAACCTTTAGAATAGATAGGCGCCTATAGTTATTGGTTGAGAGAACAGTATTTGTTCATCAGTTTATTAATAAAATCAGTGCTGTTTGTAAACAATGTGGCCGTATAGCTTTGACTTAGAAATCAACAGGCCAGGTCAAACTCTGGTCGCCAGCGGGTATTTGAAGGTGTGGGGATGTCACGTCGGCTTAACTGATGCGCATTCTCCTGTTGATTTGAAATGCATGTGCTTAGAAATCTATTAACTGTCATGCATTTGTGGATTACAAGTAGGAAAATCTTAACTGAATTAAGGCCAGTCATGTATTTCAGCCAAGTCGGTAAATAAACAAACTGGAAGAAATGTAAAAACAGATTTTTAGTAAAATTTGAGCATGAATTTATTAGATACAAAGATGGAAGCGTTGAAATTTCGTTTCTCGGGACGATGGTTTGATGCCGCTGGAGTGGATAACTTTCTTCAATATGGTTCATTTCGTTTCAAATTTGTAGGGCAATTAGATTTAGGTGTGAGAAACAATCCCATGAATTTTCGCAAAGTTCTACAGAGTTTAACTGGAGCTGGAATTTTTATTCGGAGGCGTAGTCTAAAACATGGTCTGGAGTCAAATGGCAGGCAGAGTTTCAGACTTTCAAAGATATCTGACAAAAGGTTGTAACACTTTGTTAGGTGTTCTTTAAAAAAGAAATATAAAATTTCTTTTTCAAATATCGAGGGTCAAGTTCATATAAGAATTCAATCCTTGTACAAAAGAAGGGAAAAAGGGGGGGGGGGTCTAATTGTACACTGCAATTTGGCAACCCCTTCAGTATGATTTATTGATAATTGTAAATCTAATTCAGCGCTTATTGTTATGAACAATTGTTGACATATAAGTGAATGCATGTGCAATATTTTTCAGTTATTAAAAATCGACAATAACTTTTACATCAGCCGCTAAATAGTAAAAGTAGTATGTCAAAGACGAGTGAAAATCTCCATCTCGAAAGCGCTTGATCATGTTGATTCCTAATTCTTTTCTTGGACTTTAAATGTTTACCTTCAAATATTTTTTTGCTGATCAAATACAGAAAGGCCCATTGTTAGTGATCAGTGTATTTATAAAGTTTTTTCTGCTTCTTTACAGTGTGACATGAAACTTATAGGAGTGACTGGGAATCAGAGACGACCGGGAATCGGAGACTTCACTGTATTAACTCATCTTCACTGTATTAGCTTGTCTTCAACATAGCGTCTTTATGTGGTATTGATTTTTCTCTACATCAATCTTGTAAACTTATTAAAAAAGACAATAGGTTTTGCAACTTGAACATGCATTAAGAAAATAAGAGTATAATAGTTTGAGGTCTCTTTACAGGTTCCTTGTGTATCAATAAAGAGTGGACTGATGGAGCAAAGAAAGAGTTTATGTGGTATAGTATTCTTGTAATATCACTATGTTTGTGTAGCTATATAGTATTCATGTAATATCACTATGTTTGTGTAGCTATACTTTGTAATTTTAGGTCACCTGAGTCATTCAGGAGACCCATTGCTATCACAAGTTCGTTGTCGTGTGTCATTCATAGACATTATCGTATTCATCTTTTAAATGGGTATGAGGGCAGTAGTCATTGTGTTAGTCCTGGGGTAAGATCTGTTGCCCGAAGGCCTATCTCGAGGACTGCATCAATTTCTTACCAATGAACTGACAATATAACTATTGCCCTCATCCCCATTTGATGATTGATCTGTAAACAAGAAAAACATATCCTTGTTGTAATGTCAGGGCTGGGATATTGTCTGAGTATCTTCCTGGGGGACATTCAAATAATCAGCCAGGGTAAGGGGATAGCCGATAATATATCATAGGCCAGTACTTAATATAAATGACCTCATATATAATTTGGAAAATTCCCATCTTAAATATATTTAAGAAGTAAGAGACAGAGGAGCAAGAGTACAAGAGTTTAGCAGAGAGAGAGACAGACAGACAGACAGACAGACAGAGAGAGTTCGAGTTCATGTTAGTGAGACAAACAGAGCAAGAGTTCATAAACATGTTGGATGAAAAGTCTGAAATTGTCGTATATTGCTTGCTGAAATATGAGAGAGAGAGAGAGAGAGAGAGAGAGAGAGAGAGAGAGAGAGAGAGAGAGAGAGAGCATATGTTAGTGAAACAAAGGAGACAAGAGTTAATGTACAAGCTGCTAAGGAAAGGGAATAAGAGAGAAAGCAAAGTGAGAAAATGATGAAAAAAGTGAAAGAGAGACAGAAAGAAAGAAAGGTACTGATGAAGCAAAGAAGTAAAAAATAGAGAGAGCTGCAAGAGTACAAGAGTTTAGCAGAGAGAGAGAGAGAGAGAGAGAGAGAGAGAGACAGACAGACAGACAGACAGACAGACAGAGAGTTCATGTTAGTGAGACAAACAGAGCAAGAGTTCATGTACATGCAAGAAAAGGGAATATGAGAGAGAGAGAAAGCAGATGTTTAGCTGAGGGACGGAGTGAAAATGATGGTATAACAAAGAGAAAGAGAGTACATATGTACATGTAGGAGAGGCAAAGTAAATCTTTAACAGAGAACGATTGAGAGATAGAGAGATAGATAGATAGAGAGAGAGAGAACTAAAAGTGCATGTTTAGCAGAGGGATGGAGTGAGAATGATGATAAAACACAGAGAAAGAGAGTACAAGTGTAGGAGAGGCAAAGTAAATCTTTAACAGAGAGAGAGAGAGAGAGAGAGAGAGAGAGTACATGTATGTGAAATGAATAACATCGGAGATAGTGACAGCAATTTGCTCAGAAAAGTGATTGAGAGAGAGAGAGTTCATGTTAATGAGACAGTAAGATTTCATGTACATGTTGTAAGAAAAGGGAATGAGAGAAAGAGAGAGAGAGAGAGAGAGAGAGAGAGAGAGAGAGAGAGAGAGAGAGAGAGAGAGAGACCAAAAACAAAAGTGCATATTTAGCAGAGAGATAGAAAGAATGACAGTATAACAAAAGAGAGTACATGTGTAGCCTGTAGGGGAGGCAAATTAAATCTTTAACAGAGAGAGAGAGAGGGAGAGAGAGAGAGATCAAGCACAAACATAGAGAGAACATGTTGCTAAAAGAAGTGAAAGAGAGAAAACAGCTAGAGCAAAAGTTCTGGTAAAGCAAAGAAGTAAAACAGAGTAACAAGGGTACATGTTTAGCAGAGGGAGAAAGGGTGAAAGAGAGAGAGAGAACATGTTGGGAGAAAATGAAAGAGAGAAAGAAAGAGATAAAGAAGATCAAGAGTGCATATTTAGCAACGATTAAGTAAATGTTTAAAGGAAAAGTTTGTGAGAGAGAGAGAGAAGGAGATAGAGAGAGTACATAGAATTGCATGATAGAGAAACATACACAGAAAGCCGGCATACATGTGGGAAAGACTGGAATTAAGAGCACATGTATTTCGTTAGCAGAGAATGTCTGAAAATAGTAAATGTTTAAAGAGAGAGAGAGAGATTAATAAAGAATAATGTCAGGAAAGGGAATTAAAGAAAGAAAGAGAGAAAAAGAAAGTACATGTTTTGGAGAGAGGGAGTGAGAGAAAGAGCAAGATAGCATGCTAAACAGTGAATGTTAGAGAAAGAGAGAGAGTATGTTAAATGAAGAATGTCAGAGATAGAGAGACAAAGAGAGCAAGAGTACATGTTGATCAGAAAATTGAAGGAAAGAGAGATAGAGAAAGAGAAACAAAAGAGAAAGTGCATATGTAGAAGAGAGATAGAGAGAGAACATAAGTCTGCATGAGAGATAAATATTTACATTTTCAACAGTCTTTGTTTGTGATAACATTATGAATCAATTTTGAACCCTAAAACCCAATAACTTCATAAAACATGAGTGACACAAAATGGGCGTGTCTTATAGCATAACCGAGAGACGGTATTGACTGTGCCAAGCAGTAATACATATCATGTGCTACACGGAAAAATAGTGGTTTTAAATAATGCTGTTTTAAAGTGTACAAATTAGAATTAATGTAAATACAACTAATAAGGAATAATTCTTTGAATATTATGAGGTGATAATTTTTGTCGGAGCGTGGTCAAATCTATCATAAAGCCCTTCGGGCTTTATTGGATATAACCACGCCCGACCGAAATTCTCACCTCATAATACTAAAAGAATGATTCCTTATTCCATAAATAGACACAGAAAGTATTTCCTTATCAGAGAATGTCTGAAAATAGTAAATGTCTGAGAGAGTACATGTTGATCAGAAAATGGAATGAGAGAGAGAGATAGAGAAAGAAAGAAAGAGAAAGTACATATTAAGCAGAGATATATGTAGAGAGAGAGAAGAGAGAGAGAGAGAGGTCAGAGATAGAGAGACAAAGAGAGAGATGAGTGAGGAACAACGAAAACAAAGAGTACATGTTTAGCAAAAAAAGTCAGAGAGAGAGAGTAAGAGTACATGTTAAACAGTGAATGTTACAGAGAGAGGGAGAGAAAGAGAGAGAGAAAGAGAGAATGTTAAAGGTGAATGTTATAGAAAGAGAGAGAGGGAGAAAGAGGGAGATATATTTTTAGCAGTGAATGTATGATGCAGATAGAGAAACAAGAGAGAGAGAGAAAGTCACCAATGTTTAGCAGAAAATGTCAAAAAGAAATTTTTCAAAGTTTTAGCAAAAAAAAATTGATCTGTTGGTCAAGTGTTTTGATTAATATCTGATGATAATAGACCATTTGTTATGTATGAATCAAAATATATTGTTATTTCAAAATAAGGTCTGGTTTAATTTGATATATTCCTTTTACTCAAAATGATATTATATTTATAATGCATGTAATGATATTGTATAAATTAATTATAAAATAATTTTGAACGAATGTGGTTGACATAATTCTAAAACACTTTATTTTTATTTAACAGGTTGTGATTCAAAGATATAGACATGGACACAGCAAGCTCCACATATAGTACACATAAGTGTTCTAAGTGTCCGGGGGACACAGAGTACCATTGTGTATCGTGTCCATGTGATCTGTGTCCCCAGTGTAAAGAGAACCATGTAAAAGATCTCCAAACAATAGACCATGATGTTTTGTCACACCGTGATAAAATCAAGTACATCCCAACACAAGAGATCTGTGTGAGACATCCTAGCCATGTTTATACAAAGTACTGTGAACCTTGTCAAGTTCCTGTGTGTGGTTCTTGGTTTGGACATAAATCACACAAACTCCCTGTCAGAAGTTTTCTTTGTGGACAAAGAAAGCACACAATTCTGGATATACAAACCGCTTATAAAACAAAGCAACAACAACACAGAGGAACCATTCACACCATCAGAAGTGAGGCTCTCTTTTACAGACCTGTTTTGCTGCCACGAATCAAAACTGATTTCAAAACCTGTCACAAAGAATTCTCCCTCTATCAATCAGAGATGTTAACAAAGGCCCAGACACTGAAGCATCTCATTAACATATTGAGAAAAGATTTCATGAAAAATGTGTTTTGTGACTTTGATTTCAAACACAGATGTTTAAAACAGATGATAAAAATGAGCACACATATTGTCAGCCTTCAGGAATATGAACTCAGATATGTACAGCCAGAATTCACATTCAGTGCGCTACAATTCCTCTCTACCATAAAGACAGCCCTCCCCCAGATACATCTTACACTCCACACCAGCCAACTCTCCATGACTGAGTCACTCAACAAGGAGGATGTGATGGAGTCACTGAGTGCAATCCAAATCACAGAGAGAGGAAACCGACGCGTAGGAAACCAATGTCTGCTGAAACTGACGTCTGGTGCTGAGTTCCATCAATCTCTCACACTGACAGGTGTTGGTGGTTGTTATCACATTTCCTGTGTGACATCAGACCGGGTCTGGGTCAATGATCTTAGAAACAATCTCATGTTGACAGACACAACAGGTGTCCCTCTACATCGTGTGGAGGATTCATGTAGTGGTTTTGGATCACACACAGTGAACAGTGAGAGTGAACTGATTTATATAGATAGGAATTATAACATCAACAAACTGTCAAAGGATATGAAAACAGCCACCACATTTATAGAGAGAACAGAATCTACATGGGAACCATGGTGTGTGTACTGGTCCCCGTCCACTGGGGATCTACTGGTCGGGATGTGTAACTATTATACAGAGTCAGCCAAGGTAACCCGGTACAACCAGAGTGGACAACTCACACAAACCATACAGAACGACAACACAGGTATGGGACTGTATAGTAAACCTAGCTATATAACAGAGAACAACAATGGGGATGTCGTGGTGTCTGACATATATAAAGACTATATAGATATTATCTCTGGTGCTGTAGCGGTGACAGAGCGTGGAGGAAGACATCGTTTCTCCTACACAGGACCTCCATCAGGATCAAGACTAAGGCCACATGGAATCTGTACTGACGCGCTGTCACACATCCTGGTGTGTGATGGTAGAACCGAAACAGTACAGATGATAGACAGGGACGGTCAGTTCCTGTCACATCTACTGATAAGACCATCAGGGATATTCACACCACGGAGCCTGAGTTATGATGTCAACACTCACCGTCTCTGGGTTGGATCATGGGACAACAACACGGTGGTTATATACAGGTATATCACCAGACAGGACGCTCTGACAGGTAAGTCTGGGTCATTATCATTGTAAATTCAGGGTTCGACACTAAGGCACGTCCGACCGACATTGTCTAGTAAATTATAGGTCCGGTCGGGTTAAATGTCTGTGTACTAGCCCGACTGGTCGTGTGAAAAAAAATGTGCACATACTTTTTATGTAATATTAATATCAATAGAAGTAAAAGCACCTTTTCCTAACAGGCTTAAATTCTACAAACCGTAATTTAGGTACAACCCAAGGACTAACCTAGAGGATGAAATGGGGGAAATACTTTTTGATCGGTAACTTCGCCGGAATTTCCTCCGAACGAAAAGTCCAAGTCGCCCTTTACACGGAGTTCATATAATTGTGTAAATTAACCCCAAGGGCAATAAAATGATAACTATTTCATTCTAAAGACGTCTTCAAAACTCAGTTTATGCCTCTTGTGATTATATTTAGTCTGTCTTATCTTTAGGGGTTATAAATACGGGTGATGCAACCACATGCTGTACAAAACGATGTTTATTACTTTAAGGCTAGTGTTGATATAACATTGAATTTGTTGGTAACTTGTAATTACCCAATAACACTGCCAAATTTATGCTAAAATAATCAAAACCCTTTGTTTACAGTTATAATAACTTTTTAAAAAATCTAAAATCCTCAACATATTGATAATGGTTATTGGGTTGGACTAATGCCACCAAAATACACTAACAAACAGAGACTGATTTTATTTACAAAACATTTGATCTATAGAATGTATGAATACATCAAATAATTTAAATTAAATAAACTTGATAATTTTTTTTTCAATTTTTAGAATTTGTTTTATTTTTTAATCATAATGACTTGTTTCTAATCTAATTTAAATTATTAAAGTTTAAATCTGTGTATATCTTCATTATTGTTATGCCATTGTCAAGTAATAAAAGTCTCCCAGATTTCTTAAACTTCTCCATGTTTCTCTGTTAAGGAGAATATAAAGTCGATCTCCCTAAAGTTTTGTTGGTCCCTTGTCAACCATTGAATACTTGTATCATTATTAGTACAGTTTGAATAAATTTAAACCTTAAATAGTGTTTGAATGATTCATTATTGGTAAAGATAAATCAATACAACTAAACAGAAACAGGTATTTTATATTTTATGTCATTACTTTTAGTTTATTTTTGTCAAAATTGGTCAGGGTTAGTAGTAAAAGAGTCAGGGCTAGTGAAAAATTGCTGAGGTAGCCCGACTGGTCTAGTAATTAAAAAACTTAATGTCAAACCCTGAAATTATATAATATGTAGTTACAAGTCAGACATATATAGGATGTGATCTTTATCATTTGTCAATATAATGTAAGTACATATTTATTTATAATCAGTCAACATCACATACTAAAATATAAATACATGACATGTCTGTTGAATAATTGACTCATCAGATATATGTTTATGTTTTTCAGTAATGAATGAATGGATTAATTAATTAGATACATGTATATATGTTTATTATTAATTGATAATGATAATTGATACATTACAACAGACAAACATTGCTGTACCAATCATTATACAAGATGTGATGTTTGTAATCAATCTGTTCCATCTGACTGTTTGTGTCTGATGTTTGTAGATCTGAATCCAGCCACTGCTGATGTGATGGAGTCACTGAGTGAAATCCCAACCACAGGGACAGAAAAACCACAGCAAGGAAACCAGTGTCTGCTGAAACTGATGTCTCCCCCCGAGTTACTTCCCTCTCTCACACTGACAGGTGTTGGTGGTTGTTATCACATTTCCTGTGTGACATCAGACCGGGTCTGGGTCAGTGATGAGGAATACAATCTCATGTTGACAAACACAACAGGTGTCCCTCTACATCGTGTGGAGGATTCATGTCGTTATTTATATGGATTACACACAGTGAACAGTGAGAGTGAACTGATTTATATAGATGAGGATTATAACATCAAAAAACTGTCTAAGGATATGAAAAAAACCACCACATTTATAGAGAGAACAGACTCTACATGGGGACCACGGTGTGTGTACTGGTCCCCGTCCACTGGGGATCTACTGGTCGGGATGTATAACTATGATACAAAGACAGCCAAGGTAACCCGGTACAACCAGAGTGGACAACTCACACAAACCATACAGAACCACAACACAGGACTGGGGCTGTATAGAGAACCTTACTATATAACAGAGAACAACAATGGGGATGTCGTGGTGTCTGACTCATTGAGTGCTGTAGTGGTGACAGAGCGTGGAGGAAGACATCGTTTCTCCTACACAGGACATCCATCAGGATCAGGACTATATCCACGTGGAATCTGTACTGACCCGCTGTCACACATCTTGGTGTGTGATGCTACAACCAACACAGTACAGATGATAGACAGTGACGGTCAGTTCCTGTCACATCTACTGATAAGACCATCAGGGATATTCACACCACGGAGCCTGAGTTATGATGTCAACACTCACCGTCTCTGGGTCGGATCAGAGGACAACAACACGGTGGTTATATACAGGTATATCACCAGACAGGACGCTCTGACAGGTAAGTCTGAGTCATTATCATTCACATTAATTAGATATAGATAACTAAGACACACAGTCCGTGTTAATTATCAGTCAATAAGATACATGTAAGACATGTTTATCTGTGTGATTGATTGTCAATATAAACAGCTCATTGTTACAGGGTTAGCTGTATCTATTTCATTAATTAGATGTACAGTCACATTACATTGTATTTAGTTAATTAGAATAAAAGGTCATTGTAATTAATATGATTACACATGTATTTGTAATTAGCTATTTTGTTACAAGTTAATTGAATTGGTTTAATTAAAAAGATATTAGATATTAAAGCATGTGTCAATGTAATCAGTTTAAACTTTTAATTTGTAGATGTAGCTCTATCATTGCATAATCTGTAAGATGTTAATTAACTAACAGTTAATTAATGACTTGTTGTAGATGAACACACACCCTGTCCTGATGGGGACCCCAAGTCCAGATCAACACCAGCCGTAGAATGGAGATAGCTGGGATATTGACAGGTTGTAAATGTTTCTGTACAAATCTAGTCTGCTCTCAAAACCACACATGTTGTTTGTCACTTTGTTGAACATCTGCAGCTGAAATTGACCTGTGTATAATTCACATGGACTGTAATACTGACTCCTGTTAATTTCACACTTTGTGATCATCCAAACATGGCTGTCTGTTGCTGAGTGTGGAATGTTATACACATTTTACTTTGCTTAAAATGAATTATCATCAACAAAAAATAAATATTTATATGAAGTCTACAAAAACTGGATGTAAAAAAAATGAAGGATTAAAATTTGTAATAGATCTTTATCAATTTGAACATTTATGGTTATCATACCCCTGCTCTGAAGGAGAGGGGGCTATCATATACTGTTTTACCCTTGTGTGTCTGTCTGTCTGTCCGCCCTTTTGTACATCTACTGTCTGTCTGTAAGAAAATTTTCTGTCCAATTTTTCTCAACAACTGATCGTTGCCGGTGCTTGACATTTTTAATACACTCTTTGTTTAGGCATGCTATACGTTGGAATATATGTTTGTACCTGTTAAATGAAAACTTTTTATCTTTTGCCTAAATTTTCAAACAAATTTTCGTAAAGAATTTCTCAGCAACTATTGATCGCATATGCTTGAAATGTTAACACATTCTTTGTTTAGGCATGCCATACACTCGGATCTATTTTTGTACCAATTGGACATCAACTTCCTGTTTAAGTCGACTTTGTTTATTTTGTATATTTACATCAGAGCGGGGGTATTACTAGTGAGCATTGACTCACAGATATCTGAGTAATATCATGATGGTGTTGATCATTAACTACATCATTCATTAGTCTTTTCTGTTTCCTGTAGATGGGTCAATTTTACCTGACCATGAGGGGAGAAAATAGAACACCTTCCTTGAAATCCTTACAGAGGAAGACAGAAAACAGACATTGGCTACGTAGACCACTCACTGCAATATGACGTCATTATCTTCAAGTACGCACTGACCCGAGTCACTCATGTCACCTATTACAATTTGTCTTTATCTGTCATCGTGTGGTGTGTGTCATGCGTCTTTCCTTTACAATTTTACATGTTGAACTTCTTCTTGAAAACTACACGGCCAATTGTTACCATATTTGATGTGAAACATTGCTACAATAAGAAGAATTTAGATTGAATATAACTGGATTATCCGCTGAGTGACCGATATCTGGACTTGTTTTAAATAACGCGCCATTAGTTTAACCTGTGTTCTGTGTACATGAACTATACAGTAATTACTTATTATTCTGTCTTATCATTTTATTTCACAGTATGTTATCTGTTTAAAGTCTGTGGTCTGTGTACATGAACTATACTGTAATTTAAAATAGTAATTTGTCATTTTACATTGATATCAATTGTTTGAACCGAGTTTTCCAAAGGAGAAATCCAGTTATTGAAATGGTGAAAGGGGCACGCCGGCGGGCAGCTGCGAGAAGGGTACCCCTATTGTACTGCAAATCAATTGTACATATATAAGAGATGTGCATAAAACTTGGATTTTTTGTTGTTGTAAATTTATATTTAAAAAAGTACCAGCTGTTGAACTTTGTCAATTTTACGCAGAATATTGAATATAGGGTACCCCCATTGTACGGATAACTCTTCATACAGTTTTTAAGATAGGTAGTTGTTGTCTTGTAGATCAATTGTACATATATCAGAGATGTGCATATAACTTGGATTTATATTTTGATTATTTATGTGTACATAAACTCTACAGTAATTAGTTTTTATACTCCCTTACATGGCTTATCAATTATATCTTAGTATGAGTGTAGTAAATTCTCATCTGACAGTATGTATTTAATTCTTTTGAATGCTTTTATAATACCCAGTAATTTAGTGATGGGAAAAAGATGTTACTTAAAATTGGGGCTTATATCTGAGGATTTTTTATTTTTCCTATTTGCAAAGGAAAAATTTTGTTTATTGATTAAACATCATATTCAAAGGGGAGTAACTCAAATTTGAGTTCTTCAATTACAAACGAATAAAGAGTTATTCCCCTTTTTTTAATATTTTTTAGATAAAGTTTCATCTTAGAACTTGTTGTTGACCCCTGACATGTTTTTCTGTGAAAGTTAATTGAATATCAGTAAATATATTAGATTTTAAAACATGCACTAAATATGTATATTATTGGTGGATTTAGCACATTTCTTTTTATTGATCATGTAAATAGAAAACTCGTGTTTATGTAAATAGTTTTTGAACAATATTGCAACTAAGTTAAAGTGTACTGCTTTTTTTTTATTCAAAATTTATTTTTTTCTGTCTATTTACGTTAACCATGAAATACTTAATACTTATATACACATGATTGTTGGTGAGTTGTAGCAAGCTATAGATAGAACTCAATAACAGTGATATTTATTCAAAGTTTTGTCTTTTTTCTTAGTAAGACAGTACTGTAATATTTGGTACAAAAAAGAAGAATATGATACAGTAACTTTATGTACAAGAACAAGACAATTATTCATCGTGGCGAACCAAATAACTGACAAACCAATCTCCTTTTGGAATCACTATAGCAAGATGTTAATAGAGAATAGTCAACAATAATTACCAAATGAATTTTCCATCCAAGTACTCAGTTGTTTCAAGAGTTTCATTTTGACTGATAGGTTAAATTCTGAGTATTATTAGTATAACCGTTATTTTGATAACATATCTATCCTAAGCTGAAGATTAATCCATAATTGTAACATGATCGCGCAATAAATGTTGTTATATAAACTTTACTTTTATATAAATAGTGCCTGTTTGGGAGGGTAACTGTTGAAATTGACACCCTCAGACAACCATTGTCAACCGTCGCGAAACGGAGGTTGACACTGGTTGTATCGAGGTATGAATGTTAACAGTCACCCTCCCAAATAGGCACTATTTATTTATTCTACTGAATGTCTTAATTTTAAAAAAAAAATTGCTGCTTTTATATAGACATGAAGTGAATGCTACGGCGAACCGTACGCGCATAATTTCTACTTAAAAGTAACTGAGTTTTCTTTCGGTTGGGGTTTTCTTTTAAATAAAGACATTCAGTATAATAAAATAAATAGTGCCAGTTTGGATAGAAACAGTTGAATTTGACACCCCTCGGAAACCATTGTCAACCTCCGCTTCGTGACAGTTGACCATGGTTTTCTCGGGGTGTAAATTTAAACTGTTACCCTTCCAAACAGCCACTATTTATATAATAACATATAATGTTACACGGAATGAGGAACTTTTACGTTTAAACTGTTACCCTGCAATTGTGTAAAATAACCGCACACACATGTAACGTTAGATAAAATGATGCACTTTAACCGCATATACCGGTATACCGTCACACGCAATTTACGCATACACTTCTACACGCAATCACGTACTTTAACACATCTACCGGTACATACAATCAATCACTTAAACGCATTAAAATACTTTAAAGCATATACCGTTACACACAATCAAACACTTAAACCACATATACCGTTACACGCAATCGCACACTTGGCTCATAACCGTTTGTTGCAATAACACACTTTAACACATATACCGTTACACGCAATCACACACTTTAAATACATGCAATCACATACTGTTTCATACAATCACACACTTCAACACATACGTTTACACACGATCAAACAATTTAACTAAAATACTGATATTGGCAATCACTTTAACTCACATACTGTTTCACACAACTAAACACTTTAACTCATATACAATTACATGAAATCAGGTACTTTACTACATATACCATTACACTTTAACACATAAACTGCTGCACACAATCAGGTACTTTTAGGTATATACCGGTTACACAAAATCACGCACTTTACTACATATACCATTACACGCATTCACACACTTGAACACATAAACTGTTGCACACAATCAGGTACTTTTATGCATATACTGTTACACACAATCAAACACTTTAACACATATACAATTCTGTTACGCATTCTGTTACAAACAGTCACGCACTTAAACGCATATACAATTACACACATACGTGTAAGCGGTGCCAATCCAACACCTGCATTCCCCACCCTCCAAATGGACACTATCATTTGTACTCACTCAAATTAAAAACGAAAAACACCATTGAACTCATTTTTGTTTTAGGATTGTTATTATCGGGTACAATTTCTTCTATTTTTACTTTTCTTTACCTTGACTTGGCGCCTGCTAAATAAACACTAGATTTACACATCCAATTGAACACCTCTTAAACACACGTTCAAGTGAACATCTTTATACACACTTTCAATACAACTCCACAAATCCATATACACCCAATCAATTGAACACCCCATTAAAACGCGTCCAAAATCTCTATATCACATATATTCCAGAGTATTGCATTAAAATGAACTTTATTTATTTTACAACAATTGAAAAACAACTTATATTATTATTTGTTGGCACGGATGTAAGCGCGAGCGGATAATTGACGTGGGAGGAAGCCGGAGTGCCCAGAGAAAACCCACGTGTCCAAGCGGGCGACCGCCATACCCTTTCACATCCAAACACTGTCGATCATGGGGATCGAACTCAGGTCGCAGCGGTGATAAGCAAGTGCATTGTCAACTGCGCTTCTTGGCCATGGAAAGTCAAATATTGCATTAACAACATTAAGAGCTGACGATATGTATGTGTACTCGTTCATGCCCCCTAATTACATGAACTCTTAGAAAATGTATTCGTTTTTCATTAGCAACATCTGTATGTAAACATTTGTCTCTTTTCACAAAGAATTTGATACATGATAGAATTCACTTTCATTTACTATATTATGTAACGTTTTAAAAACATTTGCAAATTAATATCTCAATTTAAATATCAATGATAAATTAAACAAATGTATCAATCTAATATGGAAAAATAAAGAAAATGAATAGAACATTGATGGCCATTCCGTATATCTGTAAAACCCCTACAAATTAAACCTTCAAAATTAAAGCCCCTTTCACAGTTGGCGCACGAGCTGAAGCGACAAAATATTCAAGCGACCGAAAAAATAGATATAGTTAGCAAACTGTTGCCAAACTAATCGCATATGAAAAAGTACTCTATGAAATTCGAACGATTCGGAGCTACCGTTGTGCGATATAAATGCATTGAATCTTGCGATATATCTTGCGTCTATATGCAAGTGTTGTAACAGTGGGACGGACAACTTCGGAATGGACATTTTTCCGGCGTTGCGCACCCCTTTCCATACACACTATTGACCAAAGTTTAGTACCAAATGGTGGTTTTTTTTTATTCTAAATAAATTTATGGAAAAAAAAATTGAAACATTTTTAGATAGTTTTTTAGATATTTGAACTTAAAAGTTCCAACCCCATGGGATTTAAGTTTGGAAAAAATACCCCACAGAAAACCCAATGCAAACCCCATGGGGTTTTGCAATAAACCCCATGGGGCAGAAAACCCCATGAAAATAATGTGGGGTTTAAAAACCCACCTTTTTCTTAAATAACAGTTAAGGGTTTTTAATCCCATAAAATAGATGTCATGGGATTTATTATCCCACATATGCATGGGGTATTTTATCCCATTTGTTCATAATATAAAATTACTAAAATATTTTACCAATCTATTAAAATACCAGTACTCACAGTGCAGACAGTATGGGGTGACGTTAACTAAACCAATCCAAGCAAATAAATCAGATTCTCAATGATAATTTACTCGAGACTGATTTATTCATGTTTGCATTAGTTTAATGACTCTAGATTTTCTCTTGCTTTGAATTATAATCCACAGATGTTGGTAATGTCTTCCAAAAATGCTTTTTTTCAAATGAAAAGTGTCAGCATCAGAGGTATGCTCTGTCATCCTTTAATTTGCCTAAAAATATGTCATGAAAACTATGTAAATTATGTTTAAAAGTTATAACTAATTCAAAATAAGTATTGCCCTGCTTATTATAAAACTCTTTAAAATCTGACAGGTTGTAAATATTTATCAATACTGAACTGTATTGTATGTACCAATCACCAGACAGGACGCTCTGACAGGTAAGTCTGGGTCATTATCATTGTAAATTCAGGGTTCGACACTAAGGCACGTCCGACCGACATTGTCTAGTAAATTATAGGTCCGGTCGGGTTAAATGTCTGTGTACTAGCCCGACTGGTCGTGTGAAAAAAAAATGTGCACATACTTTTTATGTAATATTAATATCAATAGAAGTAAAAGCACCTTTTCCTAACAGGCTTAAATTCTACAAACCGTAATTTAGGTACAACCCAAGGACTAACCTAGAGGATGAAATGGGGGAAATACTTTTTGATCGGTAACTTCGCCGGAATTTCCTCCGAACGAAAAGTCCAAGTCGCCCTTTACACGGAGTTCATATAATTGTGTAAATTAACCCCAAGGGCAATAAAATGATAACTATTTCATTCTAAAGACGTCTTCAAAACTCAGTTTATGCCTCTTGTGATTATATTTAGTCTGTCTTATCTTTAGGGGTTATAAATACGGGTGATGCAACCACATGCTGTACAAAACGATGTTTATTACTTTAAGGCTAGTGTTGATATAACATTGAATTTGTTGGTAACTTGTAATTACCCAATAACACTGCCAAATTTATGCTAAAATAATCAAAACCCTTTGTTTACAGTTATAATAACTTTTTAAAAAATCTAAAATCCTCAACATATTGATAATGGTTATTGGGTTGGACTAATGCCACCAAAATACACTAACAAACAGAGACTGATTTTATTTACAAAACATTTGATCTATAGAATGTATGAATACATCAAATAATTTAAATTAAATAAACTTGATAATTTTTTTTTCAATTTTTAGAATTTGTTTTATTTTTTAATCATAATGACTTGTTTCTAATCTAATTTAAATTATTAAAGTTTAAATCTGTGTATATCTTCATTATTGTTATGCCATTGTCAAGTAATAAAAGTCTCCCAGATTTCTTAAACTTCTCCATGTTTCTCTGTTAAGGAGAATATAAAGTCGATCTCCCTAAAGTTTTGTTGGTCCCTTGTCAACCATTGAATACTTGTATCATTATTAGTACAGTTTGAATAAATTTAAACCTTAAATAGTGTTTGAATGATTCATTATTGGTAAAGATAAATCAATACAACTAAACAGAAACAGGTATTTTATATTTTATGTCATTACTTTTAGTTTATTTTTGTCAAAATTGGTCAGGGTTAGTAGTAAAAGAGTCAGGGCTAGTGAAAAATTGCTGAGGTAGCCCGACTGGTCTAGTAATTAAAAAACTTAATGTCAAACCCTGAAATTATATAATATGTAGTTACAAGTCAGACATATATAGGATGTGATCTTTATCATTTGTCAATATAATGTAAGTACATATTTATTTATAATCAGTCAACATCACATACTAAAATATAAATACATGACATGTCTGTTGAATAATTGACTCATCAGATATATGTTTATGTTTTTCAGTAATGAATGAATGGATTAATTAATTAGATACATGTATATATGTTTATTATTAATTGATAATGATAATTGATACATTACAACAGACAAACATTGCTGTACCAATCATTATACAAGATGTGATGTTTGTAATCAATCTGTTCCATCTGACTGTTTGTGTCTGATGTTTGTAGATCTGAATCCAGCCACTGCTGATGTGATGGAGTCACTGAGTGAAATCCCAACCACAGGGACAGAAAAACCACAGCAAGGAAACCAGTGTCTGCTGAAACTGATGTCTCCCCCCGAGTTACTTCCCTCTCTCACACTGACAGGTGTTGGTGGTTGTTATCACATTTCCTGTGTGACATCAGACCGGGTCTGGGTCAGTGATGAGGAATACAATCTCATGTTGACAGACACAACAGGTGTCCCTCTACATCGTGTGGAGGATTCATGTCGTTATTTATATGGATTACACACAGTGAACAGTGAGAGTGAACTGATTTATATAGATGAGGATTATAACATCAAAAAACTGTCTAAGGATATGAAAAAAACCACCACATTTATAGAGAGAACAGACTCTACATGGGGACCACGGTGTGTGTACTGGTCCCCGTCCACTGGGGATCTACTGGTCGGGATGTATAACTATGATACAAAGACAGCCAAGGTAACCCGGTACAACCAGAGTGGACAACTCACACAAACCATACAGAACCACAACACAGGACTGGGGCTGTATAGAGAACCTTACTATATAACAGAGAACAACAATGGGGATGTCGTGGTGTCTGACTCATTGAGTGCTGTAGTGGTGACAGAGCGTGGAGGAAGACATCGTTTCTCCTACACAGGACATCCATCAGGATCAGGACTATATCCACGTGGAATCTGTACTGACCCGCTGTCACACATCTTGGTGTGTGATGCTACAACCAAAACAGTACAGATGATAGACAGTGACGGTCAGTTCCTGTCACATCTACTGATAAGACCATCAGGGATATTCACACCACAGAGCCTGAGTTATGATGTCAACACTCACCGTCTCTGGGTCGGATCAGAGGACAACAACACGGTGGTTATATACAGGTATATCACCAGACAGGACGCTCTGACAGGTAAGTCTGAGTCATTATCATTCACATTAATTAGATATAGATAACTAAGACACACAGTCCGTGTTAGTTATCAGTCAATAAGATACATGTAAGACATGTTTATCTGTGTGATTGATTGTCAATATAAACAGCTCATTGTTACAGGGTTAGCTGTATCTATTTCATTAATTAGATGTACAGTCACATTACATTGTATTTAGTTAATTAGAATAAAAGGTCATTGTAATTAATATGATTACACATGTATTTGTAATTAGCTATTTTGTTACAAGTTAATTGAATTGGTTTAATTAAAAAGATATTAGATATTAAAGCATGTGTCAATGTAATCAGTTTAAACTTTTAATTTGTAGATGTAGCTCTATCATTGCATAATCTGTAAGATGTTAATTAACTAACAGTTAATTAATGACTTGTTGTAGATGAACACACACCCTGTCCTGATGGGGACCCCAAGTCCAGATCAACACCAGCCGTAGAATGGAGATAGCTGGGATATTGACAGGTTGTAAATGTTTCTGTACAAATCTAGTCTGCTCTCAAAACCACACATGTTGTTTGTCACTTTGTTGAACATCTGCAGCTGAAATTGACCTGTGTATAATTCACATGGACTGTAATACTGACTCCTGTTAATTTCACACTTTGTGATCATCCAAACATGGCTGTCTGTTGCTGAGTGTGGAATGTTATACACATTTTACTTTGCTTAAAATGAATTATCATCAACAAAAAATAAATATTTATATGAAGTCTACAAAAACTGGATGTAAAAAAAATGAAGGATTAAAATTTGTAATAGATCTTTATCAATTTGAACATTTATGGTTATCATACCCCTGCTCTGAAGGAGAGGGGGCTATCATATACTGTTTTACCCTTGTGTGTCTGTCTGTC
Source organism: Magallana gigas (assembly GCF_902806645.1). NCBI lineage: Eukaryota > Metazoa > Mollusca > Bivalvia > Ostreida > Ostreidae > Magallana > Magallana gigas. Next base: position 71,828,824 of record NC_047560.1, on the reverse strand, counting down.
TGTCCGCCCTTTTGTACATCTACTGTCTGTCTGTAAGAAAATTTTCTGTCCAATTTTTCTCAACAACTGATCGTTGCCGGTGCTTGACATTTTTAATACACTCTTTGTTTAGGCATGCTATACGTTGGAATATATGTTTGTACCTGTTAAATGAAAACTTTTTATCTTTTGCCTAAATTTTCAAACAAATTTTCGTAAAGAATTTCTCAGCAACTATTGATCGCATATGCTTGAAATGTTAACACATTCTTTGTTTAGGCATGCCATACACTCGGATCTATTTTTGTACCAATTGGACATCAACTTCCTGTTTAAGTCGACTTTGTTTATTTTGTATATTTACATCAGAGCGGGGGTATTACTAGTGAGCATTGACTCACAGATATCTGAGTAATATCATGATGGTGTTGATCATTAACTACATCATTCATTAGTCTTTTCTGTTTCCTGTAGATGGGTCAATTTTACCTGACCATGAGGGGAGAAAATAGAACACCTTCCTTGAAATCCTTACAGAGGAAGACAGAAAACAGACATTGGCTACGTAGACCACTCACTGCAATATGACGTCATTATCTTCAAGTACGCACTGACCCGAGTCACTCATGTCACCTATTACAATTTGTCTTTATCTGTCATCGTGTGGTGTGTGTCATGCGTCTTTCCTTTACAATTTTACATGTTGAACTTCTTCTTGAAAACTACACGGCCAATTGTTACCATATTTGATGTGAAACATTGCTACAATAAGAAGAATTTAGATTGAATATAACTGGATTATCCGCTGAGTGACCGATATCTGGACTTGTTTTAAATAACGCGCCATTAGTTTAACCTGTGTTCTGTGTACATGAACTATACAGTAATTACTTATTATTCTGTCTTATCATTTTATTTCACAGTATGTTATCTGTTTAAAGTCTGTGGTCTGTGTACATGAACTATACTGTAATTTAAAATAGTAATTTGTCATTTTACATTGATATCAATTGTTTGAACCGAGTTTTCCAAAGGAGAAATCCAGTTATTGAAATGGTGAAAGGGGCACGCCGGCGGGCAGCTGCGAGAAGGGTACCCCTATTGTACTGCAAATCAATTGTACATATATAAGAGATGTGCATAACACTTGGATTTTTTGTTGTTGTAAATTTATATTTAAAAAAGTACCAGCTGTTGAACTTTGTCAATTTTACGCAGAATATTGAATATAGGGTACCCCCATTGTACGGATAACTCTTCATACAGTTTTTAAGATAGGGAGTTGTTGTCTTGTAGATCAATTGTACATATATCAGAGATGTGCATATAACTTGGATTTATATTTTGATTATTTATGTGTACATAAACTCTACAGTAATTAGTTTTTATACTCCCTTACATGGCTTATCAATTATATCTTAGTATGAGTGTAGTAAATTCTCATCTGACAGTATGTATTTAATTCTTTTGAATGCTTTTATAATACCCAGTAATTTAGTGATGGGAAAAAGATGTTACTTAAAATTGGGGCTTATATCTGAGGATTTTTTATTTTTCCTATTTGCAAAGGAAAAATTTTGTTTATTGATTAAACATCATATTCAAAGGGGAGTAACTCAAATTTGAGTTCTTCAATTACAAACGAATAAAGAGTTATTCCCCTTTTTTTAATATTTTTTAGATAAAGTTTCATCTTAGAACTGGTTGTTGACCCCTGACATGTTTTTCTGTGAAAGTTAATTGAATATCAGTAAATATATTAGATTTTAAAACATGCACTAAATATGTATATTATTGGTGGATTTAGCACATTTCTTTTTATTGATCATGTAAATAGAAAACTCGTGTTTATGTAAATAGTTTTTGAACAATATTGCAACTAAGTTAAAGTGTACTGCTTTTTTTTTATTCAAAATTTATTTTTTTCTGTCTATTTACGTTAACCATGAAATACTTAATACTTATATACACATGATTGTTGGTGAGTTGTAGCAAGCTATAGATAGAACTCAATAAATGTGATATTTATTCAAAGTTTTGTCTTTTTTCTTAGTAAGACAGTACTGTAATATTTGGTACAAAAAAGAAGAATATGATACAGTAACTTTATGTACAAGAACAAGACAATTATTCATCGTGGCGAACCAAATAACTGACAAACCAATCTCCTTTTGGATTCACTATAGCAAGATGTTAATAGAGAATAGTCAACAATAATTACCAAATGAATTTTCCATCCAAGTACTCAGTTGTTTCAAGAGTTTCATTTTGACTGATAGGTTAAATTCTGAGTATTATTAGTATAACCGTTATTTTGATAACATATCTATCCTAAGCTGAAGATTAATCCATAATTGTAACATGATCGCGCAATAAATTCTGTTATATAAACTTTACTTTTATATAAATAGTGCCTGTTTGGGAGGGTAACTGTTGAAATTGACACCCTCAGACAACCATTGTCAACCGTCGCGAAACGGAGGTTGACACTGGTTGTATCGAGGTATGAATGTTAACAGTCACCCTCCCAAATAGGCACTATTTATTTATTCTACTGAATGTCTTAATTTTAAAAAAAAAATTGCTGCTTTTATATAGACATGAAGTGAATGCTACGGCGAACCGTACGCGCATAATTTCTACTTAAAAGTAACTGAGTTTTCTTTCGGTTGGGGTTTTCTTTTAAATAAAGACATTCAGTATAATAAAATAAATAGTGCCAGTTTGGATAGAAACAGTTGAATTTGACACCCCTCGGAAACCATTGTCAACCTCCGCTTCGTGACAGTTGACCATGGTTTTCTCGGGGTGTAAATTTAAACTGTTACCCTTCCAAACAGCCACTATTTATATAATAACATATAATGTTACACGGAATGAGGAACTTTTACGTTTAAACTGTTACCCTGCAATTGTGTAAAATAACCGCACACACATGTAACGTTAGATAAAATGATGCACTTTAACCGCATATACCGGTATACCGTCACACGCAATTTACGCATACACTTCTACACGCAATCACGTACTTTAACACATCTACCGGTACATACAATCAATCACTTAAACGCATTAAAATACTTTAAAGCATATACCGTTACACACAATCAAACACTTAAACCACATATACCGTTACACGCAATCGCACACTTGGCTCATAACCGTTTGTTGCAATAACACACTTTAACACATAAACCGTTACACGCAACCACACACTTTGAATACTTTAAATACATGCAATCACATACTGTTTCATACAATCACACACTTCAACACATACGTTTACACACGATCAAACAATTTAACTAAAATACTGATATTGGCAATCACTTTAACTCACATACTGTTTCACACAACTAAACACTTTAACTCATATACAATTACATGAAATCAGGTACTTTACTACATATACCATTACACTTTAACACATAAACTGCTGCACACAATCAGGTACTTTTAGGTATATACCGGTTACACAAAATCACGCACTTTACTACATATACCATTACACGCATTCACACACTTGAACACATAAACTGTTGCACACAATCAGGTACTTTTATGCATATACTGTTACACACAATCAAACACTTTAACACATATACAATTCTGTTACGCATTCTGTTACAAACAGTCACGCACTTAAACGCATATACAATTACACACATACGTGTAAGCGGTGCCAATCCAACACCTGCATTCCCCACCCTCCAAATGGACACTATCATTTGTACTCACTCAAATTAAAAACGAAAAACACCATTGAACTCATTTTTGTTTTAGGATTGTTATTATCGGGTACAATTTCTTCTATTTTTACTTTTCTTTACCTTGACTTGGCGCCTGCTAAATAAACACTAGATTTACACATCCAATTGAACACCTCTTAAACACACGTTCAAGTGAACATCTTTATACACACTTTCAATACAACTCCACAAATCCATATACACCCAATCAATTGAACACCCCATTAAAACGCGTCCAAAATCTCTATATCACATATATTCCAGAGTATTGCATTAAAATGAACTTTATTTATTTTACAACAATTGAAAAACAACTTATATTATTATTTGTTGGCACGGATGTAAGCGCGAGCGGATAATTGACGTGGGAGGAAGCCGGAGTGCCCAGAGAAAACCCACGTGTCCAAGCGGGCGACCGCCATACCCTTTCACATCCAAACACTGTCGATCATGGGGATCGAACTCAGGTCGCAGCGGTGATAAGCAAGTGCATTGTCAACTGCGCTTCTTGGCCATGGAAAGTCAAATATTGCATTAACAACATTAAGAGCTGACGATATGTATGTGTACTCGTTCATGCCCCCTAATTACATGAACTCTTAGAAAATGTATTCGTTTTTCATTAGCAACATCTGTATGTAAACATTTGTTTCTTTTCACAAAGAATTTGATACATGATAGAATTCACTTTCATTTACTATATTATGTAACGTTTTAAAAACATTTGCAAATTAATATCTCAATTTAAATATCAATGATAAATTAAACAAATGTATCAATCTAATATGGAAAAATAAAGAAAATGAATAGAACATTGATGGCCATTCCGTATATCTGTAAAACCCCTACAAATTAAACCTTCAAAATTAAAGCCCCTTTCACAGTTGGCGCACGAGCTGAAGCGACAAAATATTCAAGCGACCGAAAAAATAGATATAGTTAGCAAACTGTTGCCAAACTAATCGCATATGAAAAAGTACTCTATGAAATTCGAACGATTCGGAGCTACCGTTGTGCGATATAAATGCATTGAATCTTGCGATATATCTTGCGTCTATATGCAAGTGTTGTAACAGTGGGACGGACAACTTCGGAATGGACATTTTTCCGGCGTTGCGCACCCCTTTCCATACACACTATTGACCAAAGTTTAGTACCAAATGGTGGTTTTTTTTTATTCTAAATAAATTTATGGAAAAAAAAATTGAAACATTTTTAGATAGTTTTTTAGATATTTGAACTTAAAAGTTCCAACCCCATGGGATTTAAGTTTGGAAAAAATACCCCACAGAAAACCCAATGCAAACCCCATGGGGTTTTGCAATAAACCCCATGGGGCAGAAAACCCCATGAAAATAATGTGGGGTTTAAAAACCCACCTTTTTCTTAAATAACAGTTAAGGGTTTTTAATCCCATAAAATAGATGTCATGGGATTTATTATCCCACATATGCATGGGGTATTTTATCCCATTTGTTCATAATATAAAATTACTAAAATATTTTACCAATCTATTAAAATACCAGTACTCACAGTGCAGACAGTATGGGGTGACGTTAACTAAACCAATCCAAGCAAATAAATCAGATTCTCAATGATAATTTACTCGAGACTGATTTATTCATGTTTGCATTAGTTTAATGACTCTAGATTTTCTCTTGCTTTGAATTATAATCCACAGATGTTGGTAATGTCTTCCAAAAATGCTTTTTTCAAATGAAAAGTGTCAGCATCAGAGGTATGCTCTGTCATCCTTTAATTTGCCTAAAAATATGTCATGAAAACTATGTAAATTATGTTTAAAAGTTATAACTAATTCAAAATAAGTATTGCCCTGCTTATTATAAAACTCTTTAAAATCTGACAGGTTGTAAATATTTATCAATACTGAACTGTATTGTATGTACCAATGTTATATGATCCACTAATAAAGGCATAAATTTACGGTTTATGCAATCACAAAGATTACATATAATGTTTAAACTTCTGTTAAATATCATAGCATATTAAAACAGTTTAAATCTATGGTCTCACTATTTCGAGAAAATTCGGTCCAAGAATAAATGTTGGGTTTTTTTATTACCTAGCTTTTCACTTGGAAGTTATTAAAGAATATATAGACGTATAAATTTAAAATGAAACTGATTTGCAGTCAATGGAATTACCTTTGAAAATGGACAGAAGAAACACAAACTTAGCAACACTAGCCCAAACCAAGCGATGGAGTTGAAAACCGGATGTTGAAATAGTTACAGACAAATCGGGACACAGATATTTCGATTAGAGCAGTCGATCTTTCGTGAATTTTAAGTATAATGCCGTTTAATGAACTCGAAAATCCTATTAGTTATTTAACATCCTGAACACCGTATTATTATATAGATTATTCATCTAACTATAAACATGATGAATTCAGTGTCAATGGTGGGGGGGGGGGGGGGGGGGGGAGGGGCGTTATAACAATATTAAATGCCGTACTAATAAATAAAGAATGCAAAATGTTTTATATCTTAATATTATTTATTCATAAATTTAACCTTAGGCAATACAGCCCATCAGTTGACAACAATCCATACAATACATTACAATACAAACAGACTCCTTGGAGTCTAAAATGGGGGGTGAAACCCCTCGTCAAGTGTTCCACAGTTCCACAGTTCCACAACAAATTAAATGCACCAATTATATACTAATTGAAAATACAGTGATTTAAAAGTGAACAAGCGTCACACATATCTAAGGCACAGTATAAATCTCAAACATACGCCAACACACAAGAGAACATGTCTCCCAAACACACTAGATGATTTTCGTGCAATCTGACAGTCAGTTATCTCGGACCAACAAAGCACATTTAATATATTTGGCAAGACCAACCAAGGTAGATACGTGATCAGAGCCCAACAACTGAAGTAATTTAAATGTACTTGGAGACTTGAAATAGTACTCGCTTATATATTTTTTTCGTAAATTGTAATATTTTGGACATTGAAGAATAAAATGAGACTCGTCTTCGATTTGTTGAGTATCACAAACATCACATAATCTAGCCTGCCTGTTTTTACCTTGGTATCTTCCTGTTTCAATATTTAAACAATGTGAAGACAGTCTTATGCGAGAAATATGTGTCTTAAGATTATTATGGATTGGTTTTGTTAGGTATGATTGGATTTTCGAATAATTGTGTTTTGCAAGATATCTGTATAAAATACACTTTGAAGAATTTTCCATAAAGGCATTGCTTTCTTGCATGTAAATATCAAAAATTCTATTCTCATATATATGTTAAAACTGACAAGGAATAAGTGACTGCTGTCCAATCCAGAATTCTCCTAGACCCACATGAAACAATTCATTTTTGACATCTCTTGCCCAATTGACACTAGAGGCTGCACAATTCTCATCACTATTTCGTAAGTAATTATAAGACGATTTTAAAATACAATTTTCTGTTTCTAGTAATTTACACCAGTATTTCATAATTTTCAATTTTCTTTGTAAAATAAGCGGACGTCGACCTAATTCACTATAAATCATATAATTACACACATTACGTCTAACACCAAGAACATTCTTACAAAATGAAAGATGTAAACGTTCAATTTCTGGTGATTTATGAAAACCCCATATCTCACTTCCATATGAAATTACACTTCCAACATATATATCGAATAGTTGACACCGGGTTTCTGCGTTAAATTCAAATTTCTGAAGATTTCGGTTTAATCCAAAAAGTGCTTTTCTGCCCTGGTCTGCTAGTAAAACCAATAATTATAAAATTCTAAATTTAACAGGAGATAATAAGGTGGTTATCAAGGTATATATGTACAATAATACTTTTCGACGGATAGTTTCAGCTTGTGTACATGTTTTCTCATTAGGGGGTGGGGGTACTTGATGAAAAGTCGTGTTGTTTTTTTTCTTTTCCGTAGAATGTTTTAGTGTAAGAGTATAAATTTTGTTATAATGTCCAGGATGATAAAAAATAGATACCATGGCTATAGTACATCAGAAGCACGTGACAAAATCAGTGCGTTTAAACAGTTAAATATACTGTAGAAGCCTCTCACAATAATTATTTTGTTTTTAAATTAATTCATAGCATGTATACCGGTAAGTACCTCTTATCTATTTCTTTCCCACTCTTTCCATTGTATAGGACTTATCTCAAGCGAGAAAAAGCTGGAATTTTATTTAAAATCGAATTTCCCATAGCAATTAATTTGGCAAGTATATATAATGGATAACCTTTATACAAAATAAACCAGTGCTTGAAATACATAGTCATGGAGAACAAATCATGCAGTCTTTGGAATGATTTTAAAGCTTTATCATGAGAATACTTGGAGGGATTTCCACACCGGCAATAAGAACAGAGTCTAAGACCGACAAAAAGGCATCACTAAATCTAAGTCAAAGGATGAGGCCCATTGCACATTTGAATCGTTTAATTTATTCCCACGATTTCATAATAAACTGAACAAGACCAAGCCCTGTGTATACATATACTTTGTATTCACTGTCCAAATTTCAACACATGTGTATACACATCATCGGAACGCTGTGTATACTAAATATATCAATTGCATGCTTGATTTTATGTTGTCAAATTTATATCGAGCCGAGAAGTAACTGTTAGTAGATTTATATTATTTTAATTTTTGTGGAATTTTACAGAAAGAAAATTTGGAGAAAAGTCATTGCCGGCCGTGAGATCCGAACCCCCGACCCTTGTGTCCGTAGGCCAATGCGCTACCATATGCGCCACGGCGCTCATAAATTTCCACTGATGTAATTAAATATTTGAACGATATCAAAAAGGGCCATTAACTGATTACGGAAAAATAATTAGTAAATGGTGTTTTTTTTAACTAAGATATTTTAAAATTTTTATACTCACCAGATATGATTTAGTATTCAATAATCGTTTCTCGTTTAATTACCCTGGGCGTCGGAAGGTATACCCGTGCGGCAAATTTTATCGATAACAGCGGGGGGGGGGGGGGTGTCGAGATTAAACCTAATTTGACTCGAAATAATGATATATTCTACGACGTGTCCAATGATTTTTACATTTATGTTATATATCATTGTTACATATTTACTACTATCAGAACCAACGCAAAATCATTGTACTTGATCTTTGTTTCCATTTGACGACATTTAATTTAATTAGTTTATATTAATGTATGATCATTTACTTGTTAGTCTCTGTTGCACATCCAGAACGTCTAATATTTGCCGAAAAAACTTTGAAATATACTGATTGTTATATTTATCCTTCCAGTATTTATATTAGAATGCAGAAATAATTCATTACTGATAAATGTATTAAGTTGTTTAAGATTTATAAAGATATTTTTTCTACAGTAACTTTCACTACAATGCACAATGTTTGATATGCTTATTCATTGTTACAGTAATATTCTCCGATTATTGGTAATGGCTTGCATCTTGTTATAAATCATAAAAGATAGAGAACGTATTTTCTTTACTTTTATTTAATTAATGCCCTGTTAATTGTGACCACACGCCAGAAACACTTCACCGCTCAATTGAACACATATCGCTGTTATCATCGCCGCTGCAATAAACTGGTCAACAGTGATACATCTTTGCAGAAAAAATCCGACGAAGGTCATTAAATAGATGATTAACATAACATATCCTTTAACCATTCAATTATTGCTCTTTAAATCTAAGTCCCAACGCATTGCCTTTAATCTCACCCCCCCCCCCCCGATCCGGTAGCGATTTACTTCCTGATCAGAGCCGTTTAAGTGTGTTCAAAATGCACGGTTTTAGGAGCAGGTCCAAGTCGCATATATTCAAATATCGATTATAAAATGCGTGTGTGTGTGGGGGGGAGGGGGGGGGTGTGATAGCGTGTAGTCAACCTTTTAAAACTTCATTTTCCTCTCTTAACATCTTTTCTATCCAATTTTTAATATTCTCCCCCAAAACAAAAGGTATATTGTGTGTGTGGGGGTGGGGGGGGGGTCGGCTCTATGATAACTCAAATATAATAAAAATCTTTGCTGCAGAAATAGACCCCCCCCCCCCCCCGGCGCCCAAGTTGACATCCAGATTAATTGCAGCCCCCTGTCCATTACTTTGTTCCTGCTTACACGTGCACAACTCGATCGGACAACTGCTCTCACGTGTCGTGTGTATGTACCTTTGCTCCGTTGAACAATAGGGTGGTATAATTGGTATACACAGAACGTACCCGTTACAAAGACACGTAAGAATTCTTAGTTAATTGCAAGGTCTGTGAAAGAACAATAGCTGCTAATGAGGTATACACAGTGTGTCTGCTTGGTTCATCTCAGGCCAGCCCACTCTCATCTAAGTTACAAAAACACCCAGAGCTACATAGTAATTAAATTATTAATTTTAACAATATTAGAGGACAAATGTAAAATTATTAAAACACACATGCTGCATTTTCCTTAATTTGGGAAGGGTTTATGGATTTTTTTTAACTCTCATATTCTTATTTAGCCGTAACGTACAAACACCAAATTTTGCAGATTAATTTCACCCAGGTCCACTTTTCAATGATAGAAAATCTTACATTATTAGACTATTTATTTTTTTTTTATCTAAAGTTGAGCAATCCAATACATTTGTATAAAATAAAGTGATCACAACAGCTTTAAAGTACCTTTACTTCAAATCCAAATTGTTCCTTGAGAGAGAGAGAGAGAGAGAGAGAGAGAGAGAGAGAGAGAGAGAGAGAGAGAGAGAGAGTAGTTGTTGAACATGAGTTAGTAATTGATTGACAGCTTTATATAATCTATATACAGTCAAATTTGAGTAAGTCTATTAAGAAGAAAGAAGAAAAAGCCAAGTTTCCCATCTCTTATAAAAATCATCTAATCTGCAATTTTTTGTAGCAATATATTTTAGAGTCGATAAATGTTTTTCAATATCTATTATTAATTCATAAATTGATAGTATTTCCTTAAGACATCTTTTCCAATAGATATGGGATTTCATAATCAAGAAGATAGAATAAATGTTTGTAGAAATAGGCTCAGGGTGTAGCCCAATATAAAAGTTATTTTAATCTTATATGCCAAAATATCTGCACACAGTAGGAATAAATAGGGGAAGATTGGGTCGCCTTGGCACAGACATCCTCTGCTATGTTTGAAAAATTTTGAAAGGTTTCCAGCTTGTGTGACTGATGATTCTATATTACATTGACAAGTAGATATCTAAGATTGAATGGATGCTCCAAAGTTGAAAAAAATCTTAACATTTGTGAATAAATTTCCATGAAACAGTATCAAATGCTTTAAAAAAAAAATCAATTATGAATAATACACTAGAAATGCACCCCCCCCCCCCCCATATGTTGCATAAGATCATATATCAGCTTAGTATTTTCACCAATATATCTTCCTGGAATGAAACCTGTTTGATCGAAACTACTAATTATATCAAGCATATTTTTAATTCTCTGAGCATTACACTCATAACTTATTTTATAACAAATGTTTAGAAGTGGTATTGGTCTCCAATTGTTTAAATACCATCTTTTGGGATACAGGTAATTATTCCTTGTTTCTGTTAGACTAAGAGTTCCCGAACTTTGCATGTATACCCATATAAAAAATATGGCAAATAATAAGAGTCCAGGCAGTGATGGATTTACAACAGAATTCTATAAAGTTTTTTGGAACAAGATAGGACATTTTGTGGTTTAAAAACAAAATGTCCTATCTTGTTCCATTTTTTTTTTATAGAATTCTGTTGTAAATCCATCACTGCCTGGACTCTTATTATTTGCCATATTTTTTACAACTGTTGTAGCTTCTTAAAAGGAAATTTCACCTTCTAAGGAGTCTCTTTGTTTATTATTATTAAGTGTTTTATTTCAATGTATGTTAAAATTTCATTTCGATTATAGATAATGTTTTCATTTTTATTTTATAAATTCTTATAAAAACTTTTTAATTTCATTCATTCAGATTCATTCAGAATTTCCCTTTGGTTTGTAATTTCTTACAAATTATCAAGTTCTCATGTGTCGTGTGTATATAGTGCTTGCTCTGTTGATTGTAGCATTAGGAGAACAATAGGGTGGTTTATAGGTATACACAGAATGTGCCCATTACAAAGACTTGTAAGATTTCTTAGTTAATTGCAAGGTCTGTGAAAGAACAATAGGTGCTAATGAGGTATACACAGTGTGTCTCCTTGGTTCATCTCAGGCCAGCTCAGCACTCTCATCTTCTAAGTTACAAAAATACACAGGGCTATACATTCTAGTAATTAAATTATTCATTCAAACACATTATTAGAAGAGAAATGTAAAATTGTTAGAACATACATGCTGCATTTTCCTTAATTTGGGAAGGGTTTATGGATTTTTTTTTAAACTTTCATACTCTTATTTAGAATGTTTTGACATAATATATATGTACAAACACCAAATTTTGCAGGTTAATTTCACCTAGGTTCACTTTTCAATGATAGAAACTCTTACAGTATTAGAATATTGGACTATTTAATCTCTAATTAAAATGTACAATGTATCTATACATGACATGTACATATTCTGGGTACATACATGTATTTACATGGATGTCTAGTTTCATTTATATCAATATCATCCTGGTCTCAATCAATTTAATTCAATTTTTATACATCCTGAAAAAATTATCATGATATGCCAAAAAATTACATTGTTTCTTCAATGAAGTGTTTCTAAAAATACGCAAACCCATCGGCATTTCTTGAATCTCCTAAAACAATGTCCATGCAGTCCAGTCTTAAAATTTGATAAATGCCATCATACAATGCATTATTTTGTAGTAATGAGGTTAATTCTTAAAATTATTGATATTTTCATAATCTCATTATTAATCAAGCTCTGTAACTTGATACATTAATATGTTATCCTATTGGGAATGCATAACATTATTATAAACTAAACAAGTCAAAATTTCAAAAGTCTATAAACTCGGTCAGCTATAACTAACTACAAATAATTTGCATGTATCTCTGGTATTCATTGAGTGCTCGGATGATAAGTCTTATTTGGGTCACACAAAATTGTAGATCATAATTAACACATAATTTTTGCAATAAAACAAATACTGCTATATGCTACTATGCCAGATAATCAGTAACCTAATGGCGAATTTGGATTGTACATGTAATATCAAAATGCAATTTTATATTTAACTGAATAGCGCGTACTTGTCACTCAGATTTATGGAATCATACCAGCAGGATTTTTTTGGATAATGAAATTCAAATTATGACAGCATTGTTTTATCCATTAAGTAAACATACATGTAAATGTCAAGGAGGAGAAAAATACATTCAATGACTTAGTGGCTAATTTTCTTATCAATCTTTTTGTATTAGTGAAGATCAATTTATTAAGGTTCTAATATTTTTTTAAATATGAAGATTGAGATAACAATTATTTGCTCTAATTAATATTTATATTGACAATCAGGGAAAATGAGCTGCCAATTTATGCACTAGCGGTATTAGAAGTTCTTGATCAGTTATCAGTTGTATTCGATACCTTATTACACCTCATAATATTTATCCAAGAATAAGGGTTGTCTGCCGCAATCTACTTTTAACTATATATTATGTAGAACTAAACTTTTTAAATACATGTATAATTTTATCACATACATGCATATTGAGATACAATCTATGTTAATTTTCTAAATACAACTGAGACAGTTTTTTTGTCGATTAAAGAAATATGTCGATTAGATATATACATGTAGTGGGTCCGGGCGGGGTTGTTAAAAATTGTTAAAATTGTTCTGCATGCAAAGGTAAACTTAATCCTGACTCTTGAGATTTTCAAATGATTATACACTAACTAGAGGAACCCAATCTCAATTTGTTTTCTAAAAATTTTACCTTTCTTACTGGCCAGCATGCACAAGCCCCTAGTATTTACTGCTGGAAGCAACTGTACTTGGGATATTGTCTACCCATGCAAAAAATTATCAATTATTGGGGGGACCCATACATTCTCTTTTTCAAGCACAAATCAAAAAGTGAAAATTTTGGCAACATTGTTACAGTAGCATTTTCTTAATCTATTCGATAAAATAAACAACCAATATTAAAGTGTCATTATATGAACAATGGACATGTGCTCCACTCCCCAACAAATGATTGCAATAATCATTCTGACTATACTCCTAAAATAACCATTCAAATGTCTGGTTTCCCCCCTCCTTTTTCATAAATTAGACAGGTCTTTCAGACAAAACTATAAATTTATCCACTGCCACCTTTGACATTAAGTCTAATAGTTTATTTCTCACAAAAACACTTTATAATCAGTCTGAATCAACCCTAAGGCTGTGCAATTTTAAGTAGAAATTTTCAAATTTAATCTTATTTTATTGAAAAATAAAAAAGTTAATTCTGTTTTAGTAACATCCCCATTCCCGGCTAAACCAATCACCTTGTACCGGGTAATAACAGTTTCTGTAAATTGCTTTTAAGATTAATTATGACCACTTCTAATTCAAAAGCCATTTTTATTACAACCAGTTACATCAAGAACTCTGTACATTTAAACGATGTAAACACATTGACTATTCCCCTTTGAATAAAATGTTTAATGTTATATTTTACCCCTTGTCTAAGTCAACACAACAGTCATAGCTGCAAGATGAATTAAAAGTTTACCAGTACTTTGGATCATAATGAACTTAATATAAGTCATTAGGGACCTACATATCGCATACCAATTTCAATAGGAGCCATCTCTCTAACTAATGCTAGTCACTAAAAACTATTTTATGACTTTTTGCAACACAACATAAGCCTGAAAGTAGAGCAATTCTCCATTTCACCAAATAATTGACAGGTACCGTACAAATAATCTGAAACAGTCCCTTGCTACCTTTCACTTTCACTAACTTTCTATAAAAAAGAGTTTTGTATAATACATTATGTAATAAGAAAGAATATGCAGTTCTAAAAAAAGCAAACCCCATAATGCCACTTCCATTGAGGTTTAAGAAAAAATATAACCATTTAAGTGATCCCACTATCTCCACTTCACTTAATCATCTGTCTATAAGTATATAAACATGCACAGATTCATGGGGTTTAGATTTCCTTCAGTAAAACATTTTTACTAAATAATCATTAAGAAGTCAATTGCTCTTCAGTCTCCTCTAATAAGAAACCTTAATTATTCAATACTACATGCAATTATCTTCATGATATTATCATGATAAAATCATAACATCACATAGAAATACCCTTACATGTATACCCTCCCCCTATCTTTTGATTTTCATGAAGTGCAGCTAGATGTTAAAAACCTTTCACATATAGGATCATAAAACCTATGGCAATTTCCTCGTGTCAATTCTCCCACACACATTTGAAAACAATTGTCATAGAAACTAAAAATTGACCTTTAGATTTGTAGCATTTTACATGTATATATTTATATATAGCCACAGACAAAGAGACATTCCATCCGGCATATGATATTTCTTGATTCGATCCATGAAAAAGTGAGCTTAATTACACACTCATTTTTAGTGAATATCTTATATATACTTATAGCTATATGGGGTTTCTACTCTCTTGTCAACCATGCTAAAGCAATAAGACCTACATGTATAGCTACCAGTGTGATGCATGCTTTTAAGTAAAATAAGATTAATATACAGCTGGATAGCTGCATCAGTGATAATAGAATTACATGGGAAAATGTTCAAATTTTACCTATATGTTTATCTACATGTATATTAAATAAATATTCCAAATATAAATATTTTTTGTTCATTTTGAAAATAATTTTCAAAGTAGATGTTATTTTTAAAGTCAAAGATACATTTACATATTCTACATGTTAACTGAAGGATGAGGTGATTTTCAACATGTACTAGATGTATCTAACATTATTCAAATATAACTTTTGGACAGAAGAAGCAAAAGAGCAAACATGGGTTTTTTCACATTTTGTTTTCTATGATAACTTTGTTTGTCTACATGTCAACTTAATTTCAAAAATATTTTTTCACTGTAACAGAAACAAACACTTGTGCTAGGGTCATAGACCCCTTCACGGTAACTGATGACTGCTCTTTTGCAGGGCAAAATGACTTTATTTGGCGAAACATGACGTACCATTAAACCAGGCCCCCTGAATCTCTAGGCAGGTGCTCTACCAACTGAGCTATCTGGCGCTGGTATTTGAACAGGCCTGACCATCACATTCCTCCCCCTTAAATGATCTTCGCCCTTGAAGATCAACCCAGACTCTTCCCCTGGCAGGAGTTAACCTGTCAGTTCCAGGTGTTGGTCACGGCACCAAATGTAACAGGATGGGAGAAATAATGATGGCTGTGATTCGAACACGGGCCCCCTGATTCTCTAGTCAGATGCTCTACCAACTGAGCTATTTAGCCCCGGTATTCAAACTGGTCTGCATGACCATCACAAGTACTTAAACTTCACCATAATTGATCATATTTCCCTGCAACTGAGAGCAGTACCACTCTTACAGTAAAGGGGTCTATGAGGTTTATTGAAACCCTATTCCAAGTTAATGCATTTCATAAATTGTAATTACTTAAAATAACAGTTTAATGATCATTCCTGCTGTTAATCAACTGCACTTATTACAACTTAATGAAAGTTTACTGATCTATTATTTTCATTTAGTATAATTTTCATAAAAATATGGATTTATGGCAGTTATGATTTGTATTCATATCAAACTGAAACATTTTTTTTTAAAATTGCTGCCATATAACATGTATAATTCATATTAGTTTACTTATTAAATTTATCCTCATTATTGACATATAAAAACCAAGACAATAAAATCAGTATATCATATAATAAATCAAAAAATGGAAAGGGATGAACCTTATTTACTTATGTAATATATATAACATTTGCTATATTAATTCCAGGTTATATGACATGTTGCAATCATAAAGTTTTGGTTTTTGAATGATGCAAAAAAATCAGTCTAATGAGTCTAAATATGTTCGATCAACATTCAGGGATGTATTCATCATTAGGGATCAAACCCATGAAGACCAGTAGAAGTAATAGGGGGGGGGGGGGGGGCAGGGGTGAATTCCTAGGGAGGGAAGATGAAAAACAATTTTAAGGGGTATTTAGCACATTAAGGGGAAGGTGTGTGGGGTGTCTTTAGGTATCTTAAAGTAGTCCGAGTATCGCACTACGTCATAATACGGATTTTACATGTTTGGTTCGACTTTTACAAAGCGTTTTTGATACCCGGTATTGATTTTGCTCTACATCGCTGTTGTAAACAATGGCAATAATAAGCAATTAGAACGGTAATATATGTATTCTATGAGAGATAGAAATGATTAATGTTGAGAAACTCGATTCTGTTAAAGTAAAATGAAAAACGAAATTTCTGATTAACCAGGATCTCAGGTATGCTTATATCTTCTTTGTTTTGACCCCCCCCCCCCCCCCCCCCGAATTTTTCTTTTTCTTTTACTAAAACCGGTTTAAATTTAGAGACAGAAGCTATTTCGAATTTAATCAATTGTAAATTAATTAATATTTAAATGATATCTGACATTGTTGACAGATCTAGGCAGAAAACTGTAGCAAAATGTGATTTTTACGGATTTTTTCGTCAGGGTCTACTTATTTTAGAGCTTATAGCGTGAAAAGTAATCCGTCAACATATAATTTATTTTACCAAATTTTTTTTATAACATGCCAAACTATAGAATAAACACCATGAATTTAAGTTTGAGTCCATAAAATAGTAAATAAATTACCAAACGCGATACTTGCATTGCATTTTTTGTATTCTATTTTGATACATCAGGTCCATAAAGCATACTTACTTACAAAAAATTGCGCAAAATTATTGATGAGATATGGCTTAAATAAATATTTATACTCTATTTTGTATGTTTAGTTCTAATTTTCCCAAAATTGGTAATTATTTTTAGGAAAAACGGACGTCTGGCAAATTTCGTAATTGTCAATAATTTTCGCAAGGGGGTACACCCGTTTGAGAGGTGATAACAAACAAACTAGCATGTAAACATACATATTTTCTTTTGTGTATGTATTGTTAGAATGTATATTTATCATTTAAAGCTAAGCTTTTAATGATTGAGCCCATTTAGTGCCGAGTATAGGACTACCTTAATTGGGGTTTTCTCTTTCTTTAACTTGGAAATGCATGCACTTACACTGGGAAGTGTATGAAATAGGGTTTGCCAGAAATTAGCAATGTTAAGTTGCTAGCTAGCTCTCAGAGAAATTCAAACAGTTTGCAGTTACTACTATAAGATATACCCATTTAAAATGTCATGTTAAATGTCAACATACACTTGCCTCGGAAGTATATATCTTCACCACGCTTCGCGCTTGTGTATACAACAGAGTTTATGACCACTGTTCGCTGATGCAGCCGTTGTACAATATATTCACCATTACACTGCAGTACTGTACTCCAATATATGGTCGAGGATACACCTGTACACTAATGTAAAAAAAAAAAAAACGATCTTTTTTCTGAGACAACAACCGTCACCGCTGTTCCGCCGGCCTTATAACAATGTTCTGATCTATTTCTAGAATATTTCAAAATATTTTTTTTTAAATGAAATAACTTCAAAACAGACAGTATCGTGTATTAGCTTCCCCAGTTGCATGTTCTGATTTTAGTCAACACCTGTCATAGTCTTGAAAGCGCTTACTGTTACGTTATTATCAGTCTGGAAAGAACAATATGAAACAAACACGATGCAACATTTGAACAAGATTCTCATAGTGACAGTCACAGTGTTTGGACTGAATCATGCATTTGTAAATTGTTTCTCGTGTAAACAATTTTCCGAGAATCTAATTTTCGATGCCGTGAATCAGTTCACTAAACATCACCTTCAAAGAATTCATTTGCTGTAAGTACAAAATAAGGGATTGTAAATTTTTGCGTGTGAAGCTTGCTATCGTAGTCATTATATACTCATAATATCACGAGTTCAACACAGAACCCCAGACAGTATATATGTGTTGTAGATTGATATTGAATAGGCTAACTGGTCCAGTTTTATTTTGCTGTTTGTGATTTTTTCCTAATCAGTTTGCTGTTGAAATATTTTCACTTTTAAAACTTCATTGCCAGCAAAATTTTTGATTGGAACATAACAGACTACACATAATACGTCCTAGCTGTCCAAAATCCTGATAAATACCACATCTTGCCATTGCAATGTGAAAGTCACAATTGATTTAGGTTAACTTATGAAATTAATTAATAAGTAGACTTTATGAGAATACATGAACAGATACTTTCCAACAATTGGCATTAGGTTAGTTAAGTTTTCACCTGGGCTGCTATATATGTTGGGCTGCTTAATATTATTGAAAGAATTTAGCAAGTCTTTACTATATCCCCAACTATTTGTTAAAAGAATGCATGATGCTTTTTTAAAATATCTAAATAAATCTTTTTGATAAGCAAACCCTGATAGACAGCTATGCTGCAAAGCAACCATTGCCCCGTCAGCTTTTTTCTCTCCGCCTTCTTTTCTCTCATAAATAAATATATGTACATGTACGTGCTAAATATTATGTTCATGCTGTTGTTTGTGTATATTATAATCACATATTGGAAAATCCTTAAATTTAGAGCTGTCAATTTATAAGTTGGTGTGCATGTTATATTTTTTATTTGCTTTTCTTCTTTTGTTTCTTTTGTTTGTGTTTATATGCATATTATTTCACTCAATGTTTTCTGTCCTTTCTCACCCCCACTAAAAACATAAAAAACAAACTTTCACACCATTGTGAACTATTATATATCTATTCTTGCATGTATATTGTATGTAAAAAAAATGTTGAGATTCCAAAAGAAATGTATTATCTAAGAAAGCTGTGAAAGTCATGAATAAAAAAAAAAAAAAAAAAAAAAAAAAAAAAAAAAAAACTTATATTGAATTATTTTTCAAAATGCCTTATTTTGAAGTATATTTGATACAGATTTTGAGGGTATAATTCTAAAAATGTAAAATGCAGGTAAAGGTAATAGATGATTTATATGTATAAGGGATGTCCATTTTACTCGGTTGACTTAGTCGATTAATTGGAGCATTAAGTCGAGCAATGGTTATAAGTACTCGTTGATTTATTTGAAACTGTGTGGGCTCTTTTAAAATCAAATAATGCTACTTATATAATAAGTAGCTTCCAGCTCCTGCACTATGTATCAAACCCTGACTACTATTTAGGCAAATACATGCACAAAGCACAACATAATACTATTGTTATTATTATGCCGACTGTTAAATATACTGACATGCTTTGCTATAAGTAGCTGTGACGTTTGAGTGTTGACTAGTCCCTAAAAATAATCATCGGAAAAGCAAGCGTTTGTTGTTTTTTCTTCAAATTAATCAATTGATTTGATTGTTTATTTAATCAACAAGTTGTTGTAAAATTAAAAGTCAACAAAGGTTTATATGTTCTTTTCAAGAAATGAGAGACGTTTGACCTTACCGAGAAAACTCGAAATGTTTAGCAGACGAAATCTCATTGAATTTTTTTCTTGTACATTCATTATCAAGTGTCATTTAAAAAAGCGTTTTTGTGATCCTCATGTAGAATTTCTTTGACAAATATGTTCAATCAATTTGTTCAAAAGTTTATCAGAAACTTTAACTTTAAAATTACCGTCAATAATGAAGTGTTTTAGAAAGATTAATAATTTTAATTGCTTGATGTCAGTCGTATATATCTACGTTTTTTATATATAGATACCGTCCATTCGTTATCAGCTAATATAGCGTAGCGGTAACGCATTTGGCTTCATACTGGAATGATTGTAGCGTCGTAATTTCGAAACCCGCTGTCGTGCTTGGAAGTTTATCATTGAAAACATTTGCCGTGCTATTGAATGCACCTAAAGTTTTATGCTATAAGGCAGCAATGGCGATCCATACCGTGCTCTATTTCGGCTATATGCTTACGCTATATAAATCTTTTGTATATTATGCGAAAATAAATAAGTAATGAATATATAGCGACAAACTGACATAAGGCATAATAATGTCACATACAGTAACACCATGTCATAAACTCAAAAGCATCAATAGTTTTAAAAACTTTTGATAATTCGCATCGGATGCATGATTTCAAATAAGTTGTAAAGTTATTGTTATGAAAATATTCATTAGCAAATGTTATAGCTTTTTATACCTTTTTCTTAATCTGATGCTTACACATAATTGAGGTCTGTCCATATCATCTTAGACAAATCAAATGTGACCTGTTTCATGTTATGTCATTGTCCCGTGCCAATCAAAGATTAATTATTAAAAAAACAAACGCCTGGAGATGACATCTTTGCAAGTCAAGGATTTATGATCCATTCTGCTCCTCTTCACAAGGCAATGGTTTATCATAAATCCTTGACTTGCGAAGATGTGAGATTAATATATATACTGATATGATTAATACATTAATACTAAAATGATTATACAATTATCTAATCCAATACATAACTGATTTGGAGTGCTATTCTACTAGTACTGATTGATTTTATTTAACTGGAAGAGGGCAGAGATTGTTATGCTACGACATACTGGTATATGTCAGTGACACTGCATGCATGTATAGATTTAATTTTCTGATATCGGCAAATACTTGTATACTGGTGTGCGACCAGTTCTCATCGAGTACCATTTCTCGCCAGTACATTGTGATGTCATATATCAACATATAAAATCATATACGAAAAATGACATCACAATGTACTGGCGAGAATTGGTTGCACGTCAGTACAGTTTTTAAACATTTCACAAGTTATTTCTGTAAAGGTAGTGAAAAGTATTATTTATTGATCAATTAGATGTAAAGATGCATGAACTTATTTCCTAAATGTCTTAAAAGGTACAAGTAAAATATATCATAACTTATAGGATCAGGATGAAACATACTGAGCAGTATCTGCGACAGTGCTTGTTTTAATAATAAAAAAAAGATGCATCTTTCCACAGATTGGATTTTCAAGAACACCTGCATGTACATGTATAAACAAACTATTAACTGAATAAATTAAAGACTGTACATTGAATTATAGGGCCTAGCATGAATTACATGTATATTAAACATACAAAAGTAGCATCTTGTCAACATGGTCAAGATTACATAAGAATTAAATCCTTTCCACAACAAAGTGACAGCTTGTAGAGAAAATTCGAACAATTAACATAACAATAACAGCTGTAGGCAATTTTGTCAACATGTTGTACATTTATAAACACGAACGACTACCTTATAATAGGAATCTTGTACTCACCAATAAAAAAACAACTGTCCCAGACTCTTATTTTGATATATAATCTCCGAACACATGACTTCCTTCGAAAATATAGGTTTTACGGTGTTTTGACCAATGGCTGATTCGCCCCGGGTCATTTTATCCTAACTTTTTTGATGTATACTTACTTGTACATTATCGCGGTGGTTTCAGTTTCATGATGTGATTTATTTATATACGCTCAGAATTTTGTTTTACATTTTAACCTTTTCTAAGAGTGCATGGAAGAATTGTACATGTACACAGAGGCATAATATTATGTTATTTATGTCTCTGTTCAGAGCGAATATGATATTCATTCCATAAAATTAAGCACTAGAGGAGGAAAAACAGCTTCTGTTCTCATATTTTGAAATTTTAGTGTTGTTGAGAAGTAAAGTTTAGATAAAACTTTGAATATTGTTACACAACATTGCATTTGATGTTTATAATTTATATACATGTACAATGTATATGTGTATATCTATTTTAATTTTTTGTTCCGTTATAAATTTTGTTTTATTTACAAAGTAAACTTGTAGTCAAACACTTAGTATGGCATGTCCAGATGTAGTAAATTACATCGTAAATCTGGCATGTACAATGTATGTACGTGTGTTAGTATATATATCTCTATGAATAAACCTACACCATCTAAAAGGGTTACATATCAATTTGACCATGTTTACTATAACTTTGTTCTAAAGCTTCTTTAAATTTATTTTGTTTTTATATTTAACCAATACAGCTTCTGCCTTCTCCAAAAATATGATTAATGAAATGCTAAAATTTCAATTTTTATCATTATGTCTGTTTTAACAACAACAACAACAACAACAACCCCCACCCCCCTCCAAATACCATTTAATATATGAACTACATTATTCAAAGATAAAGCTGATGAATTGTTATGAATGACGTGGTAATACATGTACAAATTTGGTGTTACATGTATCCACAGCATGTATATGATTTATAATCAGCGAGACTTAAGAGTCAGAGTGAGTGAATCCATTGCTTCAAAATGATTATATTAGATAACAACCTTGTCCTGTTTGTATCTGTCTTATGTTTATATCATTGATTATTTTTCATATTCTAACTGTCTGATCTTTGAACACGTTCACCAAAACTTCTTTTGACCAATAAACAAGCACATTGCATTGTAAAAAAAAAAGTTAGTAGCAAATTCACAAGGGACGAAAGCACCCGTTACCTATTTCTAAAGTACTCTGTCGATTTTAATCCATTGTTTAAAAAAATAGCTACATTGCTCATTTTCTTCAAGAACTAGACATAAAGTAAAGCGGTTTTCATAAAAGAAAACACAAATGCAAAATAGAATAATTATTACATTACTTCAATAGAATGGTTTTGCTGTATCGTCTGACCAGGTAAAACCATCGTAAAAACATCTGATTATATTGTATTGAAGCATAGTTTTACGAGAATAATCCTGTAATTCATTGTTAAAACATACCTAGCATTTATCTTCCTAATTTACTTTTTTCTCCTTACTTTCAGACCGTAGAAAGTTTCCATTGGAAACGGAAGACGTTAATCATATGAATATAAACAAATGAGTCTAGATCTAGTGTTATATTTATATAGTTTTTGTTATCTTTTGCCTTGGGCTTATATAATCCATATTTTTTTCAATGCCTATATATCTAAATGTAGACAATTTTAAACATCGTCTAGGTAAACAAACACGATATAATGAAAACACATTATCAATATTAGAATATAAGTCGTTGTTTTAACCAAGTGGGAATAAATGATGTAGATTTTAGTACAAACATTATCTATTATAAATGTTTTACAATGTAAATATTTTGTTAATAGATATAATCTATCCAGCTCGTAGTTTAGAAAAGGAAATACATTCGTGATTTGTTGTTAAAAAACAACTTTAGAAGCTATACACGTGTATCATTAATTGATTTCTTATAGCCATCATTCAAAACTAAATCATAGAATTCAAAAAATTACCTTTAAACATCACTGTGACATCAAATATTCAAGGAACAGGTCACTTGTAGGTCACAACATATTTCACTTCCGCCATTATAAACAACATCCGATATGACATTTGCGCATGCGCAGATTTTTCTGTGTAAAGGGGGAAAATGGAGCATAAAATTTCACACACACTGTGTGAAAAAAATTAGGAAATTGGTGTCAAAGAAACACTCATACTTTTTTTATTTTTTCTGGTGAAATTTAGTGAGAGGAACACGAAAATGACGTTATTTCAACTGAACACCTGAGTTCGGGTGTCCATTTGATTTTCAGGTGATAAGTTGATTGGTGTGTAAACTTGGTATTCGGCCAACTTCACAGGGCTTACAAACACACACAATCATACACTTTAACACATAAACTGTTGCACGCAATCACACACCCTAACGCATATACCGTTACATTCAACCACACATTTAACCACATATACCGTAACACACAATCACAGACTTTAACACACACAATGTTACTTTCAATCACACACTTTAACACATCTTCCGTTATACACAATCACACACTTTATCAAATATACCGTTACAAACAATCACACATTTATTACATATACCGTTACACACAATCACACGTTTTAACACATATAATGTTACACACAATCACACACTTTAACACATATACCGTTACACACAATCACACACTTTTACACATATACTGTAACACGCAATCATACACTTTAACACATATACTGTAACACGCAATCATACACTTTTACACATATACCGTAACATGCAATTACACACTTTAACGCATCTACCGATACATTCAATCACGCACCTTATGTGCTCATCACAACACTCCCTATGTATTACACTGATAGCAATTTTCATGCTTCACCGCATCCAGGTTTTGAATTCACACGAACACGATACATTGGACAAAATGATTTTCAGAATCCCGTTTTGAGCAAAAATGATATGACACCTACTTCACTGGTAAGCAATATTCAATGAAAGATATAGCAAAACAGACTGAAATCCAGGCATACATATTTCAGAATTCCTCGTTCATTGTGGAACGTTTTCCTGTGTCATGCGGTTATATCACTGCACATGCGCAAACCACAGACTGCAGATCGTGCTATGACAACATAGAATTTAGAAAACAATGTTGCATTCAATCACATACTTTATTGTATCTTCCCTTACATTCAATCACACACTTTAACACATATACCGTTGTATAACACACAATCATACACTCTATTACTTATACCGTTACACACAATCACACACTTTAACACATGTATACCGTAACACGCAATCACAGACTTTAACACACATACCGTAACACACAATCACACACTTTAACACATGTATACCGTAACACGCAATCACAGACTTTAACACACATACCGTAACACGCAATCACACACTTTAACGCATATACCATTACATTCAATCACACACTTTTTTTTGCATCTTCCGTTACATTCAATCACACACTTAAACACATATACCGTTGCACACAATCACACACTTCAACACATATTCCGTAACACGCAATCACACACTTTAACGCATCTACCGTTACATTCAATCATGCACCTTATGTGCTTATCACAACACTCCCTATGTATTACGCTGATAGCAATATTCATGTTTCACCGCATCCAGGTTTTCCATTCACACGAACACGATACATTGGACGAAATGATTTTCAGAATCCCGTTTTGAGCAAAAATAATATGACACCCACTTCACTGGTTAGCAACATCCAATGAAAGATGAAGCAAAACAGACTGAAATCCAGGCACACATATTTCGAATTTCCTCGATCATTGTGGAACGTTTTCCTGCGTCCCGTTATACCATCGCACATGCGCAAACCATAGACTGCAAATTGTGCAGTGACAACATGGACTTTAGAAAACAGGTGTATTTTTGTAAAAACTGATAAAAACAATGATATAGTGTTACTTTCTTGGATATAGTATCCCTTATCTTCTATGTTAGATGTAGTGACGCCGGGATCTTCAATATGGTGTTGATGTATCATAAAAGAGGAAGGACCACAAACCCACTAGCTTGTGCTAGTAGGAGCGCGGCAGTACTGAGCCTTTATATGCACGCTATTACATTATTCCCACTTTTTTTTTTAGATACCTCACACGACATTCTATAAATATCTCCACGTGGGTCATTTTGTTTGGCGCCAATGTAATAGAAGAGGAGGAAGGACTACAACTAGGCTCGAACTCGGGACCATTCAGTTTAAAAACCAACGCTCTACCGACTGAGCTAAAGGATTAACCTACTAGTTAGTGCTAGTCTATTACATTGGCGCCCAACAAATATATCACAATTACTTAAGCATTGTAACACCGTGGGAATATTCTTGTGTTATCTACATAAAGAAGATACTTCACATACGTCAATACAGAGATGTGAAGTCAAGATACGTAAATTAAAAGGATAAAAGCCCTGATAGATTAAGGTTTTTATTTTCTTGAAATGATATATAACATGATGTATTTATCGAATAAAATCACGTACACATTCGCTCCCTTTCTCGCTCAATATAAATTAGCTACATATAAATTAACCATTATGTTCTTCCTTTATACATGTACTATATAAAACCTATTAAATCTCTTTCTTTCTCTCAATATATATCAGTGGTATAGGTGTACATTTCTTTATACAATCATTACATACATATAACAACTTGTTGTATAAGTATATATACGTTTTCTAACGATCCATCCAAAATTAAAAAAAAAATATATCTGATGGAAAATATTTGAGTATCTACATGTTTATGAATATAAAGTGCTCAATTATAAGTAATTTATAAGCTTGCCTGATATAACTTAAATGAATTATCGTGTATATTTGAAATTTATAAAAACTTTTTCAAAAATACAAATAAAAATAGGAACATTAGAAACCATTATAAAAGTTGAAATATGGTCAACACAGTCTGCTATTAAGTGTCACGATATACCTTAATTTCAATTACCAGGTACATTTAATAATGAATGTGTCACAGGGGCAGATGAACAGACGAGGAAGTCACGGATATTTTTTATTGACGAAGCTATATCCGGGCAACTTTAATTTTCCGGATTGCTAAGTGACTGCTGGCAGCAAAAATGAATAAAACAATCACTATGAATGAAAATGTTTTTATATCTTGTTATTATTTACCGTGTATTAATTCATTTTGTTTATAAAGGTAAATTATAAATTTTTCAACTAATCAACTTAGTATACTTCAATCATCAACTTAAATATCAATATTTACATATCGCTGACCCCTGACGTCATGGGGTTATCATTCATTCTGAGCAATGGCGAAGATGAGCTGCACAACTTCAATCATTATCCTTGTAAGTGGGAATTTTATATTTATAAACTATGAGATTGCAATCAAAATGACATAAATAAGTGAAAGAGGTAACAGTTAATGTCAATCGATCATTTTAAGTTTGGAAAGTTCTTATATTGCTTGTAATATATCACACACTTGTAATGTAGACTGAACTCTGAAGCTGAAGTATGTAATCGCTATTAAAAGGAGAGATTCTTTTAAACGTATGTGGTAGAATATCATGAATGATGATGAACAAAATCATTATGGTATTGTTTGTTGGTATCTGTATTTATATCTTTTGATAAAAGCAAAACAAACAACAAAACAAGGTACTGTGCATATCGATATAAGTAAAGTGGGCGGGGCTCTTTTTTTCAGTAAAAAAAGGGGGGGCTTTTTGTTTCCTGTTTATTGTAAGGAAAATTTCGCTTATATTAAAGAAATTCAGGTTAATGATTCCAATTAAGGGCCCTTGCATGTATACATGTGTATGATTGCTCTAAGGTTACAGTGAATGTCTTTCAATGAAAGATACACATGTACATATACACAAAATATGGATAATATACTAGAAACTGCATGCACTGTTATTCATACCCACAACAGTTCAGAAGTTCACATACACACATGTATTATAGATATATTTGCATTCCAAATGTATTCCTCATAAGTGGTATTTGGTTTATTTTGAAACCATACTTGCAGATAATTTGTTGTCATATGGATTTTCACAATGTCAGGTGTCCTGTATCCAGCAGTAAGCCTGGATCCATGGCGATTTGAAAATGATGTGTTGCAACAATATTATAAAATTCTGATATTGTATATCTTTAAATTGTCTTTACATGATAAAACAACTTGTTATATAAAATTGCTGTTATGCAATAATGCACATTACTCTCAATCTGTGAAATGAGTTCATCATACAGATGTGTAGGTCTGTACGTTTCACAGAAGCAATATTGATAATCATCCTCTGCATTTACATTTTTTAAAATAAACTCTTAGTTAATATTCATAAAGGCACATACTGTTTAGAATTAAAACTTATTTATTGATATTTTCTTTACTTTTATAGGCATACATACTGAGCTTGATTATGTCAAGCTCATGCATGTATACAGGGATGGAGCATAATTACTTTTCTTTTTCAGTGAGTATTTGTGCTGTATATACATGTATGAGAATAGCTTATAATATCATAATGGCCATAAATAATCCCTTACTTGGGGCAAGAATTAACCATCTTATCTGTTAGGATTGTTGGTAAAAATTAATCAGTGCATGCCATTTTAAATTGTTCTTTTAGTTGTTACACATAGTTGTTTTATTTGTCTAAACAAATTCAATGGTTTTATAATTTTTTACTAAAATTATTAGGATATTCAACCACAGCTTCCTACAGTTGACCAACAAACACCACAAACCGGAAACCCCAAGATTATGACGAATGGCACATCTGACCAAACAAATGAGGTAAACTACTGGTAGTTGTTAATGATTTAAAAATTCCTAGCATACCATACATCCAGAGTTTGTTTTTGTTTTTGCTTGGTACAAAATTTGCCAAAATTGGAAAAATGTGCAATTTTTTATTTTCCTCAGTAATTTTTTGCAACTTAAAAAGTTTCTTATAGCTAACAATACCAGTTATAATTTCTACTTATTTATATTGAAAAAGTTTAGAATATATCATTGCAAAAATTTCCAGATATACAGTACCTTAAGAGGGATAAATGGTTGTGGCCATTTTAAATCTATTTTAATCTCTTTAAACAGAGCTCTTTATAAAATACATGTATAGGAAAAAAGTCAAATTTTAAAGCTAGAATATTAAATTGATTTTTTTTCTTTACTAATAAAAGAAAGAGTTTACATCCAAACATATCATATCTTAGATTTGAATAAAGGTCTGATAGATAATCTGGTGTTCATTTAGCCTCCTTAATTAATAACCTAATATTTTATGATATTTTTACAATTAATGAAAACAGTTGTGATTTATAAATTCACAAGATTGTTTTAATAGTTTCAGCTGCAAAACGTTGAATTGGAAGAAATGGAATTGAATGTTAAAGAGGTATTTTAACTACAAATTTCATTTATTATAAGATCATGTATAAAATTATCCAGCAAAAATGATAATGAAGGTGGAATGTGCAAATTGAGTCAAACAGCCTTACTTTCTACACTTAATAGCAGATCATTTAGATTATGATGAATAATTTCAATAGCTACCCTTAATTATACTTACATAAACTGGGTGAGACCAATTATTGCTTTTTAAGAAAATTATTCACTTCATAGAAAGCATAACATGTTCAAACTTAGTTTATACTAAGTCTTGTATAATCTATGGTAGCTTTTGAATTGTTTGATTGAATTAAGTTGCCTGAATATTTATGTTAGGATGAGGCATTGCTTTATATGTTCATAGATTCAAAATGTTGGAAGAATTTATGTATACACATGTACATGTACATGTTATTTAACTGCATCATCTGTTTCATTAACATTTTTTATTTTAAACAATATTTTATTATGTAAAAAAATATTACATAATAGGATTGGGCAGCAGGCAATCTGCCTATTTGAGCCCTCTCCTTTAATAGTCAATTTGACAAACATTGATGGTTCAATGTAACAATAGAATATAGTAGAGAAAAACAAAGGAAAAATAAGTGGAATCAAGATGCTTGGTACCGGGTATTATTTATGTGCAAAATGAAAAACAGTTGTAGAAAGCTAGCAGTTCAGCTGTTTGAGTGACACTGTGAATAATGCATTAAAACTTAAATCTTTTGGTAGCTAATATATAATCATGTACAATCTTAAATATAGCAACATTTTCGTTATAAGGCAAACTACTGTCCCCATATAACAATAGGTCCAGAGAGATGGGGATATCTAAATGTTAATTACTTATTGACTGTATAAAAACTTGCCCCTGTGCATCATAATGTGGACAGACAAAAAATAGTGATAAGCAAGATACATAACCACACATATCACAAATAGAATTTTCGCACAAAAAATTATTGAATAGGTCAGCATTTAAATTGCTTGCATTAATTCTTATCTGATAATGTATAATATTTGCTTTTCTGTTTCCAAGGTCATAAAGTTTGTTTGGCTTTCAAAAGAATATGTTTTTTTTTGGCTTTTTTGAATGAAGACTCAGTTGGTAAAATTCTAATGTGAAGAGGTAATTCATTCCATAATTTTATAGATAAAGGTAGAAAACTGTTCACAAAGGCAGTTGTTTTTATCTGGGGAATAACAAATTTAAAATCATCTTGGTGTCTTAGTGAGTAATTATTTTGTGGTGTACATAGCATAAGTAAATCCTGTAGATATTTGGGGGCAAGACCATGGACCATTTTATAAAATAATGTGAGTTTATGAACCTAGCTTTCTTTTATCTGATAGTAGATCAATACCCAATTCATCATATAGAGCTGACCTGGATGAGTTACTTCTAAGACCTGATATAATCCTTGCAGCAGTTACTTGAATATCTTCTAGAAGTTTAACTATTCTATCTGAACAATTATCCCAAACTATATCAGCATATTCTAAAACTGGTCTTATAAATGAAAAATATATTTTTTTAGAGAGCATCTACATAGCTTATATTTAACAAGTTTCAATAGGTTTAACCTTTTACCCGGTATAAGCTTTTTCATGAATAGAATTAATATGTTGTTTCCAACCTCCATCATATTGGAGATTTACACCAAGATGGATGTGACTATCAACTTTTTGTATAAATGGACCATGGACACCAAACTGCACAGGGGGATGAGATATATTTTTTCTACTAAATCAAGGTTTTTGGTTTTACTGGGATTAAAATCAACTGCCCATATGTCAGACCATTTACATATTTTGTCAAGATCAGAAACAAGCCTGTGTGTCATTGTCAACAATAACATATATAGAAGTATTTCATTAACATGAAGATGCATTGTCAGTCTAAGGCACTTTTCTCTGCATGGAGTTCAAAGTACATGTAATTGTATACAGTGTAGTTTGTAATTGTCCAATAGAGTTTCATAGACTTACAAGACTTAGCTGTCAGTGAACAGTTATACATTATAGTGTTTGCAAAACATGTGCATCTTAAGTTATATCAAACCATGTGCATATGCCTTCTATTATATAGACTTGCTTCAAATTTTAGGCAGAAAATTTTAATGAGCTCGTGAAAACCTACACAGATGCAGATGTGGAATTTGAACAACAAAACAGGTACCTGTCATCATTTGGCCTGCAAAGAAATCCAATCACAGGTGATGGTAATTGTGTGTTCCGCTCAATAAGTTTCTCTCTGTATGGTCATCAATATAATCGTCAGGAGCTAAGAAATTTGGCCGTCGAAACACTGAGAGGTAATATGCATGTTTTTCAAAATTATTTTCTAGATGATGCAGGTACAATAGACGAACAAATAAACCGTTTAGGCCAACAATATACATATGCAGGTCAAGAGTCAATTTTAGCACTGTCCATGGCTTTGAACATTAATATCTTGGTCACATTTGGAGGAGATGTACATAATCCTCTAATGACTACCCATGAAAATACTTTTTCACAAGGTCAGCCTCAACAAACCATATATATTGCATGGAGAAGAGCTGGTGGAGGTCATTATGAGTCTATCACCGAGGTAGATACAAGTAACCAGTTCTCTTCCTTTGTCCCTAGGTTAGATCCAGTGTTGTTACCAGGTCAAGATCATAGCAATACAAAACCAAAAAGTTCACAATTTTCAAAGTCAATCAATATGCATAATTATAAATCACTTAGTTCCCTCCTTCAATATCTGCACTGCACTCTTATGTTAAATCTGAGGACAGTCCACTAAGTCACAGTCAAGGTTCCATGATGTGTCATCACTGCAAGGTCTCCTTTAAAAAAATAGAGAATTTAAAGAAACATGTCAAAAGGTTTCATTCTGGTCAGGGTCAAGCTCCATCTGTTTGTTCTAAGCGTAAACTTCAAGCCTGTATGATTTCAACATGTTCCATGCAGTTTCAAACAGTAGATCAACTTATAGAACATGCAATAAATGTTCATGATGCTAATATTAAAGTTGAACATATAACATTTGACAATTTAGCTCAGTTTTCAGAATTCCGAAGCAATGAAGAGCTGTCCTCTAACACTAGATTCGTTCGGAGGTCAAGGCCACAGAAACATAAAAAGGGAAATACGGTCTATACTCTAGTCTATCACAGGAATGGGCCAGTCACTGCGCACAGGGCAAAAGGAAACCAAAGACTTCTCGTAAAAACAAGAAGGAACACTGTCAAATCAATAGCCTTTGCCCAGCACGTTTTGCAGTATGTGAAACAGGTGATGGAAAGGTGGTGGTAAAGTACATCAAATCTCATACCCATTCCTTGTCATTTGAACAAAGTAAGTATTTACCTATTCATGACAATTTAAAATCAGAAATAACCAGTATGCTTGCTCTTAAAATTCCAATAAATAATATTATAGACAAAGTAAGGGAACATTTTAGTGACAGAGAGAGTAGGGATAATTTAGATGACCTTAAGTATTATCATTTGATAGATAGAAAGAAAATTCATAGTTTGAAAACACGACTTGTAGATCCTTCAATTATTCAAGACAGTAATGATGCACTGTCAACTTCTTTAAAGGTGGAAGCTCTACGTCAAGAGTCATTCAACCCAGTCCTCCTATACAAACAACAAGGCATTGAAGATCCTTCCAAAAGACTCGCCAATGAGGACTTTATTTACTTTAGCCATCATGACCAAACAACAGCTGGACATGTATCAAAAATTTGCAGGTCGGATTTTATGCATGGATTCCACACGTAAAACAAATAGTTATTCATTCAAGTTAATTACTCTCATGGTAGCTGATGAGTTTCGTAAAGGTTATCCTGTTGCATTTTGTATTTCTAATAGGGAAGATGAATTAGCAATAGGTTTATTTCTGTCATCAGTTAAGGCTCTCTCCCATGAAACAAAGGTCAAGGTTATAATGACAGATGATGACAATGCAGGGTGGAATGCAGCAAAGTCGGTCTTTGGTTCTGATCTTCAGCAGTTCCTTTGTACCTGGCATATTCAAAGGTCATGGATAAAAAATATCCACAATCATTTTAGGAATGATGCTCAGAAAACAGAAATATACTGTTATCTTTGTGCCATGCAGCAAGCAAAATCAGAGAATGATTTCAATAGGTATAAAGAATCATTGATCTCAAAACTTCTTACTATGAATCCTGGGTTCTTAAAATATTTGATGGATAATTACTTTAATCGTCCTGAGAAATGGTCATTGTGTTTTAGGAAAGGAATAGAATATGGCAATGTTAATACCAATATGTTTGTAGAAAGTTTTCATAACCAGCTGAAAACTATATACTTCTCAGGGAAGCGCAATAGGCGCATATATGTGCTTTTAGACACTTTGTTAAAGATAGAGAATGACCATTTTATAAGACACCTACAACGTGGTTCTTATAACAACCCTTCTGATAGTGATGTGCATATTAAGGATAGACATGACAGAGGTTTGGATATTGATAATTCCAGGGTTAAGCAAATTACCAGCAGTATCTTTTCATTAGATCCTGAAACAGATAATTATATTATAGAGGCCATGCTGGATGATTGCTCACAGGAACATTATTATGGCAAATGTAAAAATTTACCATGCATAAATTTTTGCTATCACATGTATCAATGTTCTTGCAGTGATTACAACAATGGTCATATATGTAAACATATTCATAAAATTCATTCTCTTTCCAGTGTTTCAGATACAATTGTAAGAGATTCAGATGAAAATGAAGTGCAACTTTGTCATCCTGAACCAACAGCTGCAAAACCTTAAGAAAAGACATCCAAAATACAACTGCAGCAAATTGATAACCTTCTCGATGAAGTTGGTCATCAGGTTAAAAATCCACAAGTCATAAAATATAGATTACGCGGGGGTGTTAAGGAAGCATATGGGCAATTTAGCGTCTTATTTTGACTGTTATATTCAAAATTGTGAAATTAAATAACTGTATTAAATACGATCAAAAACTTAGTATTATCCTTTGAAATAGATGTCAGTGCAATAAAATCGGGTAGTACATTACTGCCACATTGGTGCATTATCACGTGACAACTATAAATAGCTTACATATATTCCTTAACATGAAATAAGATAGAACAACACTACAACGCAGTTTCCAAAATAAAATAAACATACCAAGTGAAGGCAAAACATCTCAGTTTAATCAAAACTGCTGCTAGAATCCTATGTTTTTCTTAATTCAATAGTTATTCATCCGGTTCTCGTAAAACCTTCCCAACTTTAATAAAGTTTTATCGGAAAACGGCAAGTTGCATCAAAACAACACACAACATGGGATTCTAGCAGCACTTTTCAATTTAAGCATTGATCAAACTAACGATACATATAAAATTCCAAGTTCAATATATGTCGGGTAGTGTTGTTCTAGTCGGATTTTTATATCGTTAACAACGACAGAGGAAAGCCTGGCTGAGAAATCAAAGCAAATTTACATACCTTCTAGCGAATGATTGATAAAACTATTATCTCTCTCAGTATTCTTATGTTCCATTCTCAATAAATCACACCACAATATTTTATTAGAGTTCTTAGATTAGTTATATTTTGAATATGTTTACAATGCTTTCCGATCAAATTCACACGACATTCAACTTTTTGTCATGACGTCATCAATGTGTAAATCTACGTAATACAAACTAATTTCTGAAAAAAAAATTGACTTCAGTTTTTTTATTTGCTTTTGGTCTACGTTTCGTTGCTTAGATAATTGAATATGTACATAATAACTAAGATTTGTGATTTCACGAAATTACATGTAACTCAGAATCCATATGCTTCCTTAACACCCCCGCGTATCTACAATAATTAAGTCTTTAGAAAGTTTAATTTCAGGTAATAAAGCTTGCATGACCATCCAAGATGAAAATCCCATGAAGCTAAATCCCACCGAAAGAATTGCAGGAAACGCAAATAATATACTGCAACCAAGGTTTCACAAAACTGAAAAGAAAAGGGGACGGCCGACGAAAACACAATTGAAGAGACCAACAGAAGAGGATATGAAAAAACTTCTAAGG
Source organism: Magallana gigas (assembly GCF_902806645.1). Lineage (NCBI taxonomy): Eukaryota > Metazoa > Mollusca > Bivalvia > Ostreida > Ostreidae > Magallana > Magallana gigas. The sequence continues at coordinate 71,793,275 of NC_047560.1, read as the reverse complement.
TTTATAAAAAAAAAAATTGAATGTACTAATCAATAATAGGGATGATTTTGCTTTGGTTGAATGATCACAGAAGATTCACTGATAAATACTTGAAATATATGTTAACTATGGAAAAATATATAAGAGAATATATACCCTACATGTATTGTAAAACTTGATCAAAATGTGACTTGTATGAAATGCAATTCTAGAAATCGATTAACAAATGCTAACTTCCATTGAATCTCATTATGACAGGAATGAAGGGGAGACTCCTACACAGACAGAGGGGGCAGCAGCAGGACCATCTCATGGCTCTGTTGCTCCCTACCCTCCACTCAGGTTGGTTCATCCCCAAGGACAACCACTGCAAGTGTCTCGGAGTGATGAACAAAATGTGTTTTCGTAAGTTACTTCGTTAATTTGATTTGTAGCATGTAATTCTTTAAAGTATTATTTGTAATCACTTACAAGCACATTGAAACTACTCCTGTCAAGTGCAATGAATATGTTGAATTTATTGATGTCATTGTGCTTATGTATATTTATTGATTTTATTACAAAGTATTGGCCAAGGTGGACTGGGTCAACCATCTTGGATTAGAATACCACCATCTATGTTAGGCAAAAGGTTAACTGTTGTCAAAGATGGAAAGCCTCAACAGATCATATTTTCAATTAATGGTACATGATTAACTGTTAAACTATGAAATTAAAAAAAATGCAATAGAGAAATCTTGTCGGAAATTTGTGCTGAAAAATAATTAAGTGAGAAAAATTATGAAAATATAACTATACTGTTGTGAATGAAATATACAACCATGTAAATGTAATAATACGTGACCAGGGAAATCCAGATCCTGATGGAGAGTGAGGGTAGAGGCAGATATGTGGCTGTGGCATTAAGTCAGCCCGGTAGTAGACTGGTAATGGCAAAAAGGTATTTTCTTAAGCCAGTGTCATCAGCTACATATTCTCTAATTGAACTTGCTGGAGATTTGGGACAGCAAATGCACCTAAATGCAACATCTAGTTTTAAATGGTGGGCTGTGGAGGGTAGAGGCAGGTATGTGGCTTTGACATTACGTCAGTCCAGTAGCAGGCAAGTAATTTATTCGTTCTGGTTAAGCTATTTCTTACTTTGTTTCAGAAGTTAATATAATTTAACATTCATATTCACATGTTAATTTTAAATTTTTAAAAAGAAATTTTAAGAGAGAGAGAGAGAGAGAGAGCAGAGGGAGGGAGAGAGAGAAACACACACACACACACAGACAGACAGAGCAGAGGGAGAGACAGAGAGAGCAGAGGGAGAGAAAGGAGTTTGATGGGGTCAAAAGAACATAGAGAGATCTCTGCATGGATTACCATATGGTAAAGAAATTAAAGGGAATTTAAGCTATGTCTTTTGTTTAGGCCCACTTAGATTAATACTAATTAACGTGAGTTGTTCTGATCAAGAATTGTTGATTTTGTCTGTGCAATGAGTTATTTGTTTTATTGAATTATGTAGTCTCAAAACTTTACTGTGTGTGTGTAATCACAGATTGAGTTCTGCATTTTATGACTATCTATAGATACACAAACCATTGCAGTTTGGAGACTTATACATCTTTAAAATAAATACACATGTATTATTAAATGCTTAAGTTTATTTTTATTTATTGATAATATCTGCCTTGCTGTATACTATTACTATCTGCAGTTATTAATTTCTTAAAGTTAAAAAAAAAGGTTAAATCCTTCTCCATGCCATAAAGGCACATAGGGCCGGGGCTTATCCGCGGTTTTCCATGGTGCTAAGCTGATGAGAGTCATTGACTCCCCCTGGATTGGACACCAGTCCATCGCAGACCACATACATGTAGTAAGCAGTACCCAATTTCAGCTTAGTGGACTGAAACAGTAGATAAAGTGCTTTGTCTGTTTAGTGCACAACACACAACACCAAGTGACCACAGCAAGGTTTGAACCAGCCACCTTTTCAGTTACTGGCCTAACTCCCATTACCATTGAGCTACGTGCTCCACAATGTCTTAAAATCCTTGTATTATTCTCACATTAAGCTCATATAAAGTTAAAACTTCATAACCATTCACTTCCCCATCTGTGTATGTCAAAGCTCGCGATCTCCACCCACTTTTTACAAACAAAATTCATATGGAAAGTAAATATTGTTGCAATGTTTCTGAAGGAAGATTGTATTAGGTGCATGAGCAATGTGGACAACATACATGTAGGTTTATGTTGTTTTTTTTTTTTTGTTTTTTGTTTGTCTGTTTGTTTGATCTGTTTAGCATAATTAACTGTTTCCCAACTGATGAAGCCCGAACAGTTAATTAGATATAAAAATTATGGAATGCTGAAGGTGTATTGGTACTTATTAAAAATTTAGCACTGTTATTTAATAAAAGAAAACAACAAAACTTCAGCATTTTGTAATAGTTTATCCTGCATTACATTTTGTTCAGTTTGACGAAGGGATGCATGTACAATATATGTACAAAATCAAGTACCAGTACTGCAGGATAAACAGTTTAACCACATGATGACCATAACAGCGCACATATCTAATTTTGGCTCAATCAATTTAAGAATAGAATAAAATATTTATAAAAAATTTAGAGTCTAAATATGGTTATCATGTATTTGGTACAGATACACCTTGTAGTTGAAAACAAACCAAATTGTTTCATCTCCAGCTTAAATTATATAAATAGTTATTTTATTTATGGCTACAGGTGTAATCAGTACCAATAAAAGGGCAGAAACTTACATGGCAAATAAGATAGATTTTGATGTTTATCTTTCATTTTAAATATGATAATTTTGAAATTGATTTTTAAAAAGTACTATATACATGTATATTAATAGGTATGATTATAGAAAATACTATCTATCATGCCATGTAGGTCTTGGGGATTCCTAGTTGACATGAAGGTTAATTTATACCATCATAATATCGCACCCTCATTTGCAAATATTTTTTCTATAAAATTAGGATGGAAAAAAACAGATTATTATAAATTGTGAACTTGACTGTCTTTTTTTTTCATGAGATACCCAGACTCATTTAAAAATGTGAGTGATGTATCAGAGCTTGTACCATACTCTCTTCCATAAACAGGTACTACTTACCGTATTTGTCTTAATGTGATAGAGTCAGACATATGGCATTCTTACTAGCTCTGGCTTTTGTTTAATCGATAGAGTGCTGGACTGGCGTGCCAGAGGACCCGGGTTCAAACCCCAGCAGAGGCAATAAGTGTCTCTGTTACATTAACTAATATATATAATAATTTTGTTCTGGATAATATGTAATTGAGTATTTAAATGATCAGAAATTATTATAATGAGCATATATGGATTTCTTTATATCATGTTAAATATTTTTACATGTAAAATGCTGTGACAAGGGGAATAACTCTTTCATATTGTACAAATGTAGCAATAAAATATGATGTATATTTTATGCCTGTTAAAATAATTATATAATATGAATTTATTATGTTACTGAATAATATTGATGTACATGTATATTTACAGATTGAATTAAATCACACCAATAAAAGGGAATAAAATATTCAACAACGAATGTGTCCATCATTTACATCTAGCTGTAACCCATGGAGATATTACATTGGCTGTTTATTTTTCGGCAATGATCACCACCTTCCTAACCCACATAATTCACCATAGAGAGCATTATACTTAATTTTTATTTGTGTATATTTGATATCAACTGATACGTGGGTGTATTTTTTTTTGAAAACCCAGATTATTTTTAATTCAGTTAACACACACTCAATTAGCTCTGTTACATGTACAGTATGTAATACTGGAAAAATATATCATGGTAAGGCTAATGGTATAATGAGAGATGTCAAGACCTTTGTACAAGGTGTACCTGCATATGTGTGAAGTTTAAACTACATGTACCTGTATTATTTATCATAACAATGAAGCACATAGATATACCCATAAATATGAACTTCCTATTGAGTTTCTAAGCATTGCTTAAAGGTGATAACTTAAGTTTGTTTTACATGTATATACATTCAGTGCATTTTTATGTTATTCATGTAGCTATTTTACATATACATATGTATTTTGGCTATCTAAAGCAATTCCCTTCTAAAAGAAAAGAAAAAGACTTTCTTCCCCTGCTCGAAAGCACCAAATTCTTTAAGAAGAAATTTATTGACCCGTTTCTTCTTACGGTCATAAGACCGTGAATAAAGACCCCTGGGTCGCCTTCGACAAAAGATCGAGGCCACAATGATGATGGAATCAGGGTGTTTCTCCCTCAGCACGGTAATCAGCCTCTTCAGCTTCACCAGGACATCAGAGGCGGAGGTCGTGTCGTTGATGTCATTTCCCCCCAGCTGAAGCAAAATAACGTCAGGACTGATCCTCTCTACCAACTGCATGTCAAGGTGGTACACCTGTGGGACAGTTCTGCCTCCAACACCATGCAGATGGACATCCAGGTTGCCATGCCTCGTCACTCTGCCGCTCACCCTCATCCAGTCTCTCAGTCGCCTGATAAGGCTGTGCCCAAGAACAAGTGCTCTTATAGTGGCAGCTTCTCTAAATGACTACACTGCCCGAGTGTCACGTTTATATAGCCGAAGAGCGGACGTCTGAGAAAGCAGTTATGGCGTTAACACACTAGACAAGAAGTTGCGTCCCTTTCCGATCAGCTGATATGTATTTGTGTTTCTTTAAATATATTTGGCAGAAATAATGAGCAAAGTTTAGTGTTTCCTCTATAAATTAAAGATTGTAAAACATTCTGTACCTATGAAAGTATCACACAATGTACGGAATACTTTAAAAATAGATTATTACATTTAAATGAATCATTTTTCAAAAATTATGTATTAATAATTAAGTGCTAAAATAAAAATTTGTAGACTTATGATGCACGCAGAATATTTTTGTTTAACAGACAAAACCATGCTGACCTTCAGCTGATGATAAACATGCAAGCCCTGACCCCAATATCATGAACTTCAACATTTATTCTACAACATTTATTCCTCTGTATGACTAAAGTTATATAAGAAATTGAATTGTGGATTGGGTATGTTTGAATAATTAAAATATGTATTATTTTCTCAGTGAATGAACGATAATATATTTTTTTTAACTTATTGTTTATGTACTACTTTGAATTTAAATTATTTACATTGGTTTTCGAGCGATTAATAAATCGTAATTTCTTTTCTTATACAATAAATTATTTTAATTTTTTCAGTTATATTTATGAATAAATTGGGATTTTTTACTGGTTAATTTATATATATATATAAGTATAACTAATCCGGAAAAATATAACGTAATCGGAAAGGTTTTCCGCGTTACATGTAAATCTCGCGAGATCGCAGCTTCTCTTCATCTGCCCCTGTGACACATTTTTTAATAATCATCATCAACTGTCAATATATAATCAAGAAGACAACAGGTCCAAACTACGATTATCTGTGACATTGTACTAGGTTATATATTAAACAGGACTGTTGCCATTATCTTCTGTGGCTAATTAACTAGTCGATATATTGCACAGGTCCCTGTAAAACAGACCTTTTGTTTGTATCACAATGCATTCTATCCTCATATTAGGGATTATTTTATCTATTTATCATTCTACTATAGTTATTGCAGAGAACATAGAGATACCGCGGAAATAATTCTCCAATATACAACGAACGCCATCAGAAAATTATTACGGGCTGCCAGAAGGCGGTCCGTTATTTCATATACCTTTAGATTTTGTAACTGCGTTTCTGTGGGATAGTTTTTTTGTTTATATCATGCTTATTTTTTCTGGAATTTAAATTAGTTTTATGCCTTTAGAAAATATTACATATTTTTAGTTTTACTTGTAAATGCAGAATAAGTCATAGATTGTCTTGTTAGACGCGTTTTTATCGAGACTATGATCTATTCGGAAAATATTGGAGTTTTCTATTCTTTTCACAACAATGTATCGGGGTCGGTATATATATATATATATATATATATATATATATATATATATATAGGACATACCGAAGACCTGAAACATTAAAGACCTTAATGACATGAACTAATATATAAATAATATAGTTTAATTTTTATGTCCTGCGTCACATTAAATTACTTTTGTGTGTATTTAATATTTTCATGTTAAATGTGGTCGAAAAATATCATGAAATGACATCCCTATCAATAATTTACACAAAAATACGAAAGACCTGAACATTTTAAATGACCTACAAATATAAACTGACTCCATTTTTTGTTAATTCTGTTGAGAACCACATGCAATTAAATAACCATGATTATTTTCATAAACTGAAGTGTAGATACGATTTGTAATTTCGTTTAGGAAAAAAATATCCGGCTTATTTTGTTTTACCTTTTGAATTGTGTAGTTTCTACCGGATGAGCATCATCTAACATATGTACCTAAAATAATAATGATCATAGTAAAAATCATGAAAAATGGAAGAAAACGTAGTCAGTCCGGTGTATAGATAATGGTCTAACAAGTATGTAAAGTGTCAGTTAGCATGTATCCTATTGAAACATTGTAATTGCTGACAAGGATAATGTGTCGACCGTAGAACTTTTAATGGTAGAATCCCAGTTTAATGAAATGGTAGAATAAAATTACAACAGTTTATTTGCAACTTAGAAAACGCTATTTTAGAAACACAAAATTTCTTAAATAGTTGTATGATTTTTTGTGCATACAAATTCGATTGTTTCCTAAACTGTTAAGAAACTTCAAAGCAATGTTGTAGATCTCACATTATTTCTACTTGGAAAATACTATATATTGAAACGTGCGTTGTTTGGTAATTAATGTGGGATATGAAGATGCCGATATTACAGGAAAAATACATATCCCGCGTTAGCAATGAATTGGTTAATACACACGTTTTCATAGCATTTTTGAATAAAAGAGCTTTAGAATGAGAAACAAAATAAATAATTATAATAGGATAACAGTTGAAATTGACACCCCTCGGAAACCATTTTTAACCTCCGCTTCGCGTCGGGGTGTCAATTTCAACTGTTACCCTCCCAAACAGGCATTATTTATATAATATCGTCAAACATAGGACGGTGTTAAAAGTGATCAATACAGCTTAAAAACAGATTAGTTTACTGAGAGGATATTGTTTTTGTTTAAATATAAAAATTCTAAACTGATTTAAGAGTTATTGCTTGTATTTTTCTTTTAATTTGTTAAATGATATTTTGTGAATCTTGATAAAATGATCAATAAGTTGCATGATCCAACAATTCACAATAAAAGCTATACACATGTAATATAATACAACTGATACAATAGAATAGAAAATGTTGGCGATCAACGGGAAGTATATGTGTTCCTTTGATATTCCTTAAAACCTCTTCTATTACTGACATAGTATAATACAATTGGTGATTATTGCAGGATATGAAGGTGCCGCGAAAACAAGAAAATACATAACCAACGCCAGTACATGCGCTACTGTGGTGCATGCGCAGCTGGTAGAATTATGTGCACATTAAACAGCTGATCGAAGAATTAATACAAACATATGTTGTATAAATGCATTAGTATTTGAGTACAGTTCGATGATCGCATATTGCATAAGCATCGCGATAAATGTTCAGTATCTCCTGTCCACCTTTTGTCTATATACCGACCGAATAATATACGAATCATTGTTATGACAAACACACCATTAGATCATGAAGTCAGAAATATGAACCACAGTCAGAAAGGAAGTGTGTGTTCACCAGTGCATGCTAAGTGTATCTTTGGCGAAATTATTGACAATTTTAAGCATTTTAAAATCATATTTTTTGGTCTTACCTAATTAAAAATGTCTAAATTTTAGATATTTGCCGACAAAATTAAGTCTGTTGTAATATATCAATAACATTACAGTGTAACTAAATAAAGCCAACACAGTTTTTCTACAATCAAAATATAACATTATAGTTTGAATAAATAAAGCAAACATGTTAAAAGAAAGTCAAGAAAAAAAAAGTGAAACACTATAATCAAAAAATAAAAAAAATGATAGGGTTTCATTAATTTCCATTTTCACTGTTCTATCTACATACCGACCAAGTTCACATACAATGCATCATTGTTACAAGAAAATAAAATATCCGTTTACAGCGGTCAGAAATTGGAGCGAGAGTAAGACACATATTTTAACAACCCTAGCGTGTTAACCGGTGCATGGGAATTGTGTCTGATCTAAAAGAAGAGTGTAAAGTTCATACATTCCAAAGATGTAATTCAGTGTCTCCTTACAACATATTAATGCTAACCGTACAATTTGTTGACTTGTTTGTAATATAGAAAGTAAAACAGAAAAGAACCTAATATTGACTTTGAATATAAGAGTCATTTCATGTTTTTCTTACACAATAAAACTGATCAGCAGAGGAACAACCTGTGCAATGTGTTTAATTGATTTAGTATAATCCTGATTTTTACTTTATTAAAGCATTTTAGATTTTTTTTTAAGGACATAAACCGGAACCTCTATAGCCATGTTTGTTCTTAGAATTGTATATCTTCCTACAGTTGTACAAAGTCTACATTATAATATGTGTAACATATATCATAGAGAGCACACTCGTTAGCCATGTTTGTTCTTAGAATTTTATATCTTCCTACAGTTGTACACAGTGTATGCACTATCTCTACCAATGATGATTGTAAATATAGCATACATTCAACTTAACAGTCAACTAATGGCGATTGTAAATATAGCATACATCCGTGTTAATTTACGTGTTTCCCGTTGCTAAGTGTGTTGCTAACGCTGAGAGTAATAGAATGAAAGTATAATAATATAATATGTGAAACATATATCATAGAGGGCACAATATCTCTACCAATGATAATTGTAAATATAGCATACATCCGTGTTAACAGTCTACCAATGATGATTGTAAATATAGCATACATCCGTGTCAACAGTCTACCAATGATGATTGTATATATAGCATACATCCGTGTTAACAGTCTACCAATGATGATTGTATATATAGCATACATCCGTATTAACAGTCTACCAATGATGATTGTATATATAGCATACACCCGTGTTAACAGTCTACCAATGATGATTGTTAATATAGCATACATCCGTGTTAACAGTCTACCAATGATGATTGTATATATAACATACATCCGTGTTAACAGTCTACCAATGATGATTGTATATATAGCAAACATTCGTGTTAACAGTCTAACAATGATGATTGTAAATATAGCATACATCCGTGTTAACAGTCTACCAATGATGATTGTATATATAGCATACATCCGTGTAAACAGTCAACCAATGATGATTGTAAATATAGCATACATCCGTGTTAACGGTCTACCAATGATGATTGTAAATATAGCATACATCCGTGTTAACAGTCTACCAATGATGATTGTAAATATAGCATACATCCGTGTTAACAGTCTACCAATGATGATTGTATATATAGCATACATCCGTGTTAACAGTCTACCAATGATGATTGTAAATATAGCATACATCCGAGTTAACAGGCGCTGTCGTCCCTTTAACAATATACATCTAACCGTGTGTTGCATGCAGTATTATATTATCAGTGATCAGTAATACATAAAATTAAAATTCTTTTCTGAAGATACCACACTGTTTGTCTGAAAGAGATAGAAAGAGAGGAGAGAGAGAGCGGGAGAGAGAGAGAAAAAGAAAGAGAGAGAGAGAAAGACAGAAGAAACAGAGAGTATGCTATTTTTACAATCATCATTGGTAGAGATAATGTTCTCTCCATGATACATGTTTCACATATGAATAGTGATGTATCGTTGTTAAATTCAAGGGTACAAAAAGGAAGTTCTATTGAAGCTGACGATTTTAATTGTGGTCACAGAGAAAATAACTAATAGTTATACCAAAGGACTAATTGCTAGTTGTTTTTGTTTGCAGAAAAATCGGCTCAGTTTGATACTCAAACATAACAGTATTATATTAATTAATCAAGAATGTGTAAAATTTCATTCTGTGTAACCAAGTCATGAAATCGAACTGTTTGTAGCAACTTAATTAGTATAAGGATCATCTTATTAAAATAATATATATAATTCGAACTCCATTTTTATTTAACATTTTATTACAAATCAAAATCTATGTGAAATCAAAATATAATATTACAAATTCATCACCAATGTTTAATTAAAATATAACTACAAACCAAATGATCTATGTTTACTCATATTAATGAAATATTAAGTCTTTAATTTGTTTTGTTTCGTGATATCTAAATTTATATTTTCAATTCATAATGTACAACTAATTGTCAAGTAAAGGAAGCACGCCTTAACCGGGTTTTATTCCATCTAAAATTGTGATTCATCAGATTGCGGTCGATATGATGTCCTTTACGAGGAAAACTATAACCTTGGAAAACCCAACTCTTTAACGACCAGATCGAGTACTAATGACACATGGACACCTGTTGCACTTTTCATTTAAATCTGTAACAAAAAACGCTGTGCTCATGTTAGCTAAAATGTGTTAGGGAAACCCACGCTTTAAAAACAAGTTCAATAAACATGACACAAGTCAGATTTTAGTAAACACTGCTAAAGAGCAAAATACTTAAACAAATTAATTCTAAGATATTGGTGAATCTCTATCAAATATTTTAGTGTTTGTCTTATTTATTCATTTGAAACTTTTTTTGTTCAGAACTTGCCTCTAAATTATAATTTGCTGATGAAAATAAATTTCAACAAATGGGTATAAAAAGATGAGTGTCTAATGTTTCAAATTTCTATAAAAGAGATCGCATTGCGTGAACGCTCATGAGAAACAGAGACACAATCATATATAGATAGAGACAAAATCACATTAGCTTTTTTTAATACCACAGGTCTTGAACAACATCCATTAGACTACATCTGCTATAGAAACAGCAACCTTCAAAAACAACAATTTCCTTATCTTAACATTTTTAAAATTAAAAACTACATCTATTTAGATCTGAAGAATTACACTGACTTGGTTGAATTGATAAATGTATATTGTATCCTGGAATCTGATGCCAGTCTGATGTATTGATAATTTACAACACGAGAATGACAAATCAAACGTCGTTTTGAGAAGCTCGTTCACATTTATAAAAATCAGGAATCATTGGTCACATGTATACCAACAATTGAAGTAAGATACTGTAGTATTGTGTCAATCATCTTAAGGAGGAATAAAACAATTTGTAAGATATTCATATAAAGAACTCGGACATATTTTTATTTTAAACAATCTTGAAGATTAAAATTGAAATTATTCGAACTTAAATTTGGATTACACATTTCTTAAGTTAGATCGATAGAATAATATTAAAATCTGCAATCCAACAGATTTCATTGTTTAACAACTCAAAAAACTTTTAATTTGTCTGGTATGACAATGATAATTTTTTTAACCTCGGATTGCATTCCCCTGGTATGGGACCTTCAAGTTTTTAACCAGCACAACAAACTTCACCTATTTTAAACACACATAGAGAGAGAGAGAGAGAGAGAGAGAGAGAGAGAGAGAGAGAGAGAGAGAGAGAGAGAGAGAGAGAGAGAGAGAGAGAAGAGTGACAAACAGATTAGAGACATGAAAACAAAAAGAAAGAAAGAGAAGTATATAAGTTTAGTTTGACAATATAGGTCTAGACATTTCCAGTAATGCAATAGGGTGTCATGTGGTACTGTGGGGTTATGCGTCGGTATACGTATCGCGGAGGTTCAGATATTTAATTTTGTTAAATCTAAACAACACCGTATTACACCTCCTATTTAAAAAGATACATTATTCAGAAATATAAGGAGAGTCTAACAGCAATTTAAACAATAGATGCACCTTAACCAGAGCATGTGAATTTGAAGTTTAAATGGTTTAAATTAATTTGATTTTGTTTTTATTGTAAGTTATTTGTCTTAATAGTTAATGTTTTAATTAATAAATGATGAATGAGAGAGAGAGAGAGAGACAGAGAGAGAGAGAGAGTTAATTGCTATATGCACACTTAAAATCGTATATTTGGCGGTAAAAACAAAATTCTTGGAAAAACTCACACGTTCTAGACAATATCGTGTACCAAGGACACATGAATACATTCGACACAATTCTTAAATAACTGAAGGAATATAAGGAAGATTATTTTGGATAATTATAAATTCTTATTAAAGTTTTCTTTCCTTATAAATTTATTACAGATATTATTTTTCTTGGGCAATTGACTCTTTTTTCTTCATTTGCTGATAAATATCAAATAGGATCACTGTAAAAAAGATGTTAATAATAGCAACTTTTTAATTAATATATTGAACTGCTCAACGCGATAGAGAGAAAAAGAGGGACAGACAGATATAGAAAAGTACAAAAGTTTCACTTCATAGGTCTAGAAATGTCGATACACATATCGTCTATGTTCTGACACTAAGCATTTTTATGGGGAAACAACATCATATTACACCTGGTATAGAAATAACTACCTGGTTCAGAAATTGGAGCAAGGGTAGGACACATATTTCAACAACACTAAAATTCAACAATTGATGCGTGTTCACCAGAGCATGTTAATTCCACTAAAGTTAGCATGAGTCCATTAAATACATTTCGAATGTTTTATTTCTTTACCACCCAGTACACTTCATGGATGTTTTATGTCTTTACCACCCAGTACACTTCATGGATGTTTTATGTCTTTACCACCCAATACACTTCATGGATGTTTTATATCTTTACCACCCAGTACACTTCATGGATGTTTTATGTCTTTACCACCCAGTACACTTCATGGATGTTTTATATCTTTACCACCCAGTACACTTCATGGATGTTTTATGTCTTTACCACCCAGTACACTTCATGGATGTTTTATGTCTTTACCACCCAATACACTTCATGGATGTTTTATGTCTTTACCACCCAGTACACTTCATGGATGTTTTATGTCTTTACCACCCAATACACTTCATGGATGTTTTATGTCTTTACCACCCAGTACACTTCATGGATGTTTTATGTCTTTACCACCCAGTACACGTCATGGATGTTTTATGTCTTTACCACCCAATACACTTCATGGATGTTTTATATCTTTACCACCCAGTACACTTCATGGATGTTTTATTTCTTTACCACCCAGTACACTTCATGGATGTTTTATGTCTTTACCACCCAATACACTTCATGGATGTTTTATATCTTTACCACCCAGTACACTTCATGGATGTTTTATATCTTTACCACCCAGTACACTTCATGGATGTTTTATATCTTTACCACCAGTACACTTCATGGATGTTTTATGTCTTTACCACCCAGTACACTTCATGGATGTTTTATATCTTTACCACCCAATACACTTCATGGATGTTTTATGTCTTTACCACCCAGTACATTTCATGGATGTTTTATGTCTTTACCACCCAGTACACTTCATGGATGTTTTATGTCTTTACCACCCAGTACACTTCATGGATGTTTTATGTCTTTACCACCCAGTACACTTCATGAATGTTTTATGTCTTTACCACCCAGTACACTTCATGGATGTTTTATGTCTTTACCACCCAATACACTTCATGGATGTTTTATGTCTTTACCACCCAGTACACTTCATGGATGTTTTATGTCTTTACCACCCAGTACACTTCATGGATGTTTTATATCTTTACCACCCAATACACTTCATGGATGTTTTATGTCTTTACCACCCAGTACATTTCATGGATGTTTTACATTGGTACTGATCGATTATTTAAGTAAATTAATAATTAAAAAAAACCCACAACAATTTCAGTGCAGATGTTTTATCCGTTATCAATTTTGAAAGTTAATGTAAATTAAAATTTACAAAGAAATATCTTAACTTGATATAGATAGTTTAATATTGTATGTAAACAAATTCGTATTGTGATTCATCAAAGTACATCTTCATCCCAAACACAAATGCACAATGAATTTAGTTCTTTGGTAAATACGATAGCTGTGGAATTTTTAATATTGCCAAATTTTACTTTAATCTGCATTAACAAAATGTAGCCAACCGTTGAGCTTGAAGGAAACTTTAAACCAAGGGGGTTTCATCAAGTACCTGCGCTTGATTCTGCTTTTTATTATCTGACATTTGTGGTTTTAACCAGTTTTTGTTTCATAACTCAACATTAACAGTAAAAACATTGCATTGCAAACGAGGTATGTCTTCTAAATTATATTAAAAAAACCAAACGTATTTGTAAATCATTGAATTATTATTATCATCTACAAATTTGTTAATATGTCTATACACTCTATTGCTATTTACATCCTAAATGTTTATCTTTACACACGGCTATCACCTTATAGGATGCTGTATGAAATTCAAATTATATTCGTCATCGAGGGTTAAAATGTGTCTTATTACATCACTACGAGCTGTGGTATTATCGACAGCAAGTCTGATGTCTCGACAGTAGGTGGGGGTTGATAACACAGACATGATTTATTAAAACAAATGTTAATATAGTATATGATGCTTAAAAACAAGAGAGAGAGAAAGAGAGAGAGAGAAAGAGAGAGAGAGAGAGAGAGAGAGAGAGTCAATGTAGTGTTTGCAAATTTTAACACAATGATATTGTCAATATGTATTTCAAACCTTTATGAACATTAATCATTTTGGGAAATATAAAACAGTCATTTACAATTATCATATAGGACAAATGAATATCATTTCTTTTTTAAATTTTACAGACCTTTACAATTGTACTTGATTAAATTGATGTACTTTTCGTCAGATCTATAAAAACATGTATTGATATATTGTATTAATAAGACCCAATAAAATGGTCGGTGTAGAGACAAACAAAGGGATATATAGATAGAGGGAAGGGGCAGATGGAGAGAAAAAACCAAATACACACACAGAGGGAGATATAGATAGAGAGAAGGGGCAGATGGAGAGAAAAAAGAAACAAATACACGCACAGAGGGAGATATAGAAAGAGGGAAGGGGCAGATGGAGAGAAAAAAGAAACAAATACACACAGAGAGGGAGATATAGATAGAGGGAAGGGGCAGATGGAGAGAAAAAAGAAACAAATACACGCACAGAGGGAGATATAGATAGAGGGAAGGGGCAGATGGAGAGAAAAAAGAAACAGAGAAATACACACACAGAGGGAGATATAGATAGAGGGAAGGGGCAGATTGAGAGAAAAAAGAAACAAATACACACACAGAGGTAGATATAGATAGAGAGAAGGGGCAGATGGAGAGAAAAAAGAAACAGAGAGATACACGCACAGAGGTATAGACACATAGAGAAGTACATCGATAAACAGAAAGGAATATATATAGGTAGTACACTGAACACAAATAATTTAACACGTTTTTGGCAGCTAAATAGGGAAGAAAATAATATACGATTTATTATGGATATCTTTTCATAATTTATTTACACGTTACAGTTTGCATTTATTGCTCGTATAACTGATCTAGACAACAAATATCCATCCAATGGTTTTGTTCTACAATGGATAACTTACTTTTCTGTCTAATGGACAAATTTGTAATTGTAATGAAGGCTAATAGAAAAAAAAACCCACAATATTAGGTATTGTTTTTAGGCTATCACGTATAATCTTATTATCAATAAAACAATTAAACTATCTTTAGTTTATAATTAAGTGCATATAAATGTATATAAAACAAAAGAGAAGATTTGTGGATCAGAGTAATATAGCCTAGCATATGTCAAAATTAGAAATGGTAGAAAACGAGCAACGATGCTAATTTTATCAATATATGACATTGATGCAAATCATGCATCATCTATACAAAGAGTTAAACTGACAAACAAAATAAAAAGAGAGAAAACAAAGACAGTTTAAAAATTAAGAGTGCTTGAATTTTTTTTATATAAAATTAGTTTAGTTATAATTGATTTCACAGCATGTACCATTGGGAGTACAATGATTTGAGTTAAAAATGGGCCAAGGACGTTTGTTTAAAGAATTGCAACGAGGGCGCATGACCTTTTTTACATAACAATTGAACCTCTTTAGTTACATTTGATCTTACAGTGGCGTATACGTTGGAATGTGTGCAGCATGTACCGTAGAGAGGACAATGGCTCGAGTTAAAACTGGGTCAAGGACGTTTGTTAAAGTAGCATGTATTTGTGTTAAAAGTCGACGCTGTCCCTTTAACAGCATAGATGTAACCGTGCGTTACAAGGAATATAATATCATCAGTGCTGCGATGCACATTTTAAAAAGGTTTCTGTTTTTAGTTTTGTTTAACATGATAGTATGATACTTAACTAGACTGTATGTAAGAGATGTCATTCTGTGTAACCCAGTGATGACATCTGAATGTGTATAGCCGCTGTATTAGTATTAGTATCCTTTAATCAAAAGTTAATTTACAAAATCTGAGTCTATGTTTGTTCATATTCATGTCTTTTAATTTGTTCTGTTTCGCGATATCTAAATTTATGTTTTCAATTCATAATGTACACCTTACTGTAAAGTAAAAGGAGAGCGCCCTGACTGGGTTTTGTTCCATCTAAAATTGAGATGCATCAGATTACGGTCGATATGACGTATTTTATGATGTTTACCTTGGACAACCCCACTATTTTAAGACAAGATCAGGTACCATGACACATTTGTTAGTTATTGATATAATGCCTTTTATGATGAACAATATAACCTTGTAAAGGCCCATTCCTTTCAAGCAAAAGTACCAATTACACATGGACACCTGTTGCACTTTTCATTACACTAAACCAAAAAAAAAAAAACGAACGAAAAAACCAGCTGAGTTGTTCTTACACTTTCTTTGGGACACACACGTGTTCAAAACAAATTCAAGAAAATAATAACACACGCCAAACTTTCGAAACTGCTTTTTTATACCAAGGTTTCTCTCAATTAATAATTTAGGCGATGAGAATTATCAAAACCTAACGGCAATAGTCGCAGATATGCTGTCAGAAGAAACATCATGTTTTGAAGTTCTTTTTCTTTTAAAATAAATAAAACAGAGAGAGAGAGAGAGAGAGAGAGAGAGAGAGAGAGAGAGAGAAGGAGAGAAAAGGGAAATGAGAGAGAAAGGAGGAGAGATGCTCGTCAATTTACGTTTAATAGATGTTAGTACATGCGCTATTAGCAATTTACATAATAACAATCGTAATACATGTAAGATGTGCTTTTTTATTCTTAAGAATTGGGTTGTACCTTAGATAGATACAGTAAATCTAAAGTTCCTGAGAATCGTATGCTGTTTTGTAAATCATTCAAAACATATGCGTCGTTTTTGGTTAACTTGCTAATTTTTTATTAAACCATCGAAACGTAGATATTGTCGATAACTAAATGCTAAATGTTGCGTAAAAAGAAGTGGACGGTATTTGATTAAGATAAAAACATAAAGAGAGATAGAGAGAAGTGCATTAGTTTAGTTTGACACCATACGTCTAGAAAATTCGATGCACTCAATGCCTTAGTTTTGACACTAAGCATTGTGAAGGCAACAACGACATCAGATTACGTCTGTTATAGAAACATATACCTCAGTAAGAAACATTAGCGAAAGTCGGACACCGATTAAACAATAGAAGCGTGTTCACCAGAGTGTGTGAGAGATTCAAAAGTTAATAAACACATTAAAAATCGTGTTCTCTGTGGTAATAATTATTTTGTAGGGAATACCCACACTTTCATGACAATATCAAACACCAAGGACACATGGATACAGGCTACTTAATGTTTTAGTCACTACAGAAACTTCAGGTCGCTTCTTATGATAATTGTAGATTCGTATACAAGTTTTGTTTTCTTTTACAAATGTGACTAATATTGATTGTATTTCCTTTCTATGTTTAGTTGCTGATAAATATTAAATAAGATCAGCATTAAAAGATATGACGTGTCTCATGTAATAACTTTGTAAATAGGATTTTGAATTGTGTATGTACGCGGGCATCGAAGACGGCAACTTTAGAGAGAAGTACATTATTTTATTTTGACCACATATGTCTAGAACAGTCAATACACGTGACACCTAAGTTTATATATTAAGCATTGTGACTGCAAAAACAACACCGTATTACACCTGTTTAAAAACAGATACCTGGGTCAGAAATTAAAGCGAGAGTCAGACACCGATTTTAACAATACAAGTGTGTTAACCAGAGCATGCAAATGTACCAGAAACAGTTTCAAGCAGTAGATTTTGAATATTTAATTTCTTTATTCCAAGTTTTTATTCCCAAATGCTTTATATTGGTACCGGCGGTTAATGATGTTAAAAATGCCAATTTTACTTTGATTGCCATTAGATATGTAGAAATATTGATTTAAAGCATTTGTTTACTGATTTTGGTTATGGGGACAATATAGATGTTCTGATCTGTGAGAGATAATTAATACTATAATCCCTATGATTGTAACGATTTATCACAATAAGTATACTTCATTATATTGTACACAAACACGTGTTTACTTATTTTGATTATAGGGACTGTATAGATGATCTGATCTGTTGGAGAACAGAGTGGTTACATCACATTGTCATTAAACTGGAGCAATTCAACATTTTTCTTTTATCATTTTAGATGTATCGCATTCATTCTTTGTTATAATCATGATGGTGTTGTGTTTGTTCATTTATCATTTTTAGATATCTCTCATTATTGTCTATATTTATAATTGTTATAATCATCATGGTGTTGTGTTAAGTATATGCCCCCCCCCCCCCTCCCGAGAGCCTTTGATAACGAAACATAAGACATATACTTTATTTGACACCGAGAAAAAACACAGTCTGAAAGAAGCAAGCTTATAATTAAAAACAGACGGAGAAGAAATGAAAGGAGGCATGTAATAGAATATAAAAACACTACTAACCATACAACGATACAAAAAATGAAGTCAATTGAGATGGTTTTTAAGATCAGTTTTAAAGATTTGTTTGAATTGCAATTTACAAAGGAATCTACAATATTTGTCAGAACCAACACACGAGAAACATACAACAAATTAATTTTTTCTTGATTATAACAATTTCTAAAACTCCATAACGACATTGAAAAAAAATAAAAGGAGTGCATTGCAAAGAACGCATGATTTCGGAACAAAAAAGGCATTTTTAATTGTTTGATAGATATTAAGAGCTCAAACCTACCAACTACGAATCAGTTGATGAAATGTGGTCATAAAGAACAGTTTATCTGTATAAATACAAATAGATGTTACTTGTTATGTAGATGCACACATCTTATTCAAATGGCTTCAGGGGGAAAATTCCTTTAATTACGTGTACACATTATACACTATACACATATATAACACATTTCACATGTACACTGTATCTTACATTATGACACGGGTAAATCAATTTCTACGAATATACTCGAACACAAAACATTTTGTTTACAACAACGGCCGTTTCCTATACCAGAACTACAGCTATATTTAGCAGAATTTTTAAACAGTTTGCCTTTGCCTTTTCAATCTTGTTTTTATTTTTGATTGAAACTCTTTACAACCGTACACACACCTATCAGCTTACAGTCTAGTGGCGGCCATTTAAATCATTTGCACTATACTAATCTATGACATATTACACATGACACTGGTAAATCAATTCTTACAAATATACTCGAAAGCCAAACATTTTGTTTACAGCAACGGACGTTTCTTGTTCCAGAACTACAGCTACATTCAGCAGAATTTTTATTTAAACAGTTTGCATTTGCCTTTTCAATCTTGTTTTTACTTCTGGTTTCAAATCTTTACAACCTTACAAACGCCTATCAGCTTACAGTCTGGTGGCGGCCATTTAAATTATTTGCGTTATCGTAGGTAAACAACAGGTATCGTATAACGCCATTACCTGTAGTATGTAGGACAGCCAGTCTGGTGTCTCAACATTTAAAACGTATAGAGGGGTGGCTGACAACTCAGGCGTGATTTCTTTTTAAAAAAGTCAAAAACTAGCGGGTTTTTTTTTTAAATAATGTAGAACGTAAAAAATAAATGGAGAGAGCGAGAAAGAGATTAGAGAGAGAGAGAGAGAGAGAGAGAGAGAGAGAGAGAGAGAGAGAGAGATTGTATGATTACATGGTTCGTCAAACATACAACTACTAATCATATTGGAGTGAACAATTCAGCTTTGTAAAATACTATAAACAATGGGATTAAATGTCTTCATGTACACGATTTTACAGACTAAAACTGCATTTGATTCAATATATTTACATGTACTAAAAATTGTAATGCTTCATCAAATTCTAGCAACGTTTATAGCCTCCAAATTCATCATAAGAATGACAAATGCAGTTAACATTACCCTGAGAATGATAGTTAGCCCTCAGTTCGGGGATTCAAAGTTTTTACATTACAACATGTTCTATGTAGAAAAGTGTGTTAAAATCATTCGCATGAAAAAAGTCCTCAAGTAATTGAAAATTATATTTTCATTATTAAATATTATCCATATAAGTGTGGTTTCGATTGAGTTTTTAAATCATTCATGAGCAGATATAAAGTTAAATGTGATGGCAAAATATAAGCTGTAGTAACTAACCATTTATGCGTAATGTATTTTGCTGTTTGAAACATCAACATTTCAAACTGAATCTGTTAAAATAAATGATTAAATTATCATAAAATACTATCATTAATATCTACATTTGGTTTAAATCTCCATTATGTTAACATTTGAGATCTGTTCTGTTCAATTTTCAAAAAACGGGGCATGGGGACCAATGAACATCGTCACGCGTTCTGAATAATTGTATATTGTACAAATACATAAAACTTACATACCCATTTTGATATGTACTTTGAGAAATAATCGTTGAATTATATATTTTTAGTCTCAAAAAAGAGCTTTATCGTCAAAGTTTGTGAAACCATATTTTTGTAAAAGATTGAATATCAATTATATATAATTGCTTAAAACCGATGATACAACCACATTTTACACAATCAATCATCCAAACAAACATACATACAATCATTGAACGCGCGGTATTCAATTCCTTAGCACTGCCTTGTGGTTTATAGGACAGACGATATGTAAAACTAAGCACTCAATGCTTCTGTGTACAGTACTGTTGTAATGATACTTCTGTGTACAACACTGTCGTAATGACACTACCTCCAGGTTACATCAGAAAACGAGACTGATACAGACTTCGTTAAATAGTTAAACAGTCATAAAACATGTCATATAAAACATGGTGGTATAATGCTTATACTTTATACTCATCACTGCGTCAAAATCAACAGTTTAACCAAAATAAAAGATGCAATTACAAAATAATTTAATTTAAAAAAAAAAACAACAACAAGAAATGGAGTAAAATAATCTGCATTACAAAGATCCGTGTCCTCCTCTGAGTGTTTATAATTGATATCATCGCTAGCTTTACACTAGCACCTTTTTAAAGAACATGCTCTTTGGAATGGATAGAAAGAAGAAACAATATAGAGATCAAACAATAAGGACAGACAGGCGGATAAAGATAGATAGATAGATAGATAGATAGATAGATAGATAGATAGATAGATAGATAGATAGATAGATAGATAGATAGATAGATAGATAGATAGATAGATATTCATGTTTTGTAATTTGATAGTTACACATTAAACCAGGCAGGCGTTAAGAGAGAGAGAGAGAGAGAGAGAGAGAGAGAGAGAGAGAGAGAGAGGGGGGGATTTAAAAGGACATGCTTTGTAAATTGATGGTTTTATTACTCATTTAACTTTTAATATTCTAAAATAGGGATATTTTTACATGTTATGACGTTCTAAAGTAATGATTCTGGGTTTGGGTAGGGGGTATTTTCACATCTTATCATTCAAAAAATATATTGTTAAACTGTTAATCGTTGACTTCAAATCAAAAGTAAGATATACTCAGATTAATCCATGAAATGGTTAACGTTAGACTGTATTGACTTACTAGTCGTCGCCAGTGTTCACATTCATTTTTATATCATGTATTGGTGTCACACAAATACCCACCATTGTGTAAAACTAAAATTTTACATTGCTTCTTTTATTCGTGTCATATGTTAGAACTTAACTTTCATTTTATGAAAAAAAACACGTTTCCAAAAATCTCTTTCAACATTTTAGGGTGTGACACAGACTATACAGCAAACCAACCAATCAGGTGACGCCTCTATTGTCGGGTGTAAGATGTCAGCCCGACAAACTCTGCATAAATTCGTGTACACCTGACTGCAGGTATTATATGGATTATTGGCGGCCGGACATTTAAATATGCTAACATCAAGGACACACTGTTCGTTCACCTGTAATGTACAGGTAAGGTGTTGGTTATTATATCAACATTCGATTTCATTAAAAAAAACTTCGTTCTTTAAAAACAACGAAAATGTGAACTTTGAATACGATATGTGCATTATCATCAATGCATGGTGGGGGAGGGGCTAGGTGGTAAATATATATGGTGTTATAGGAATAGCGTATGGAATACATGTATGCAAAAACGACCTTGTTATTTGTTGACACAAGCTGTTGATGTTTCCGTATTGCAAGTTCTCTTTGTATTCATTACAGACAGAAGAGTTCAAGTTTCATCTCTAGAATCAGGTGTCAAGGGAAGTAACCAGCATTGATAGCTTCCGAGAATAAGGGCGTGGACTTCAGATTCAATCAAACGACACCAGGAATAATTCAGTAAGTCAATCCAAAATATGGATCATGTAGACAGTATCATACTAGATGTTTACTGCAATTAGTTTTAGTCGGAACAATGAACATTTGAACTTTCGGTACGTTTTCTTCTGGCTCAGTAATCCCTTTCCTGTTTTTCCACATCTTAAAAAAAAAACTGGATTATAATTATGTAGACAAGAAAGCCCTCTGTTCTAATTTGAAAGAACTTCATTTAAGTGATGTGATATTATGCTCTAAAATTGACCGAAAAATTAACTATGCTCTTGAAAAATAAATTTTACCTTCAACATATCTATAATGTATGTGTGATTTAAACATGGAATATAATCTTACTGATATTGCCTCAAAAAAAAACCTTTATAGGCGCCAAAAGTCACGATGGTAAAATTCTGCACACTATGTTAATTTCATTGAAATACAAAATTATAAGTCGCTTCCCTTTCGGTGTGAAAACAACATGGTGACGAATAGAGGCGAATGATCGATGTGTTCGAATCCATAAAATTTACGTTACTAAATTACTGATCGATGTTCATATATTTTATAAACTTGTCCAGTATAAGATGTTTATAGGTACTTCACATGCAGTGCATGTTTTTCATACTACCTTGTTCAATGGAAAGTATCTGTTACTATTAATATATTTACTTGGCGTACTGAATTTAGGAAACCAATATGTGGAACTGCTTCTTTAGGAACTGTGATGTAATAGGAAATATACACAAATTTATGGCCCTATAATTAATTTGCTTTAAGGTTCCAAGTTATTTAGCAGCCTTAAACTACAGGTACATGTATACTAGTATATATGTGTGTTTACCGGTACATTGCTGTTAGAACAGTTTATACAAGGCATGTTTTAATAGCTATATGTATAAACCCAATATGTATTCATAAAGGAAACTATAATGAAAAGACAAAATATTATGAGGTTTTGATATTTTATTTTAATGCATCATGTTAGATCATGATCTTAATGTGCATTGTGTGTATGTTTAACGTGTGTGAATGCATGGGACAATTCAAAACATATATAACCTTGAACTTGCTTTAATATTCGCCCCTGGTATGTAGGGTGATTAAAGAAAGGAGTAAAAATCATGGGAATTTTATATAAAACTGTATCACTTTGCTCAGTGTATGACTATGTGTCTGTCTGTCTGTCAAACCCCATATCTTGAGCACAGGTAGGAACTTCGAATTTGTTTGGCTTATTACCGCTTGGGAGAATGACTGTAAAACATATAGATTAAATTGTATTTTGCTTTTTGGCAAATACATTATTTTTTCTTATTCATGTTCAAAAATACATAACAGGCGTTTCAAAATACTAGATATGCCCATGTACCTGGTCTAAATTCTTTGCTGGCTGTAAGAAATTTCAAACCAGGTAATGGGTGCGTCGTATTTCTTTTCTAAATTTTTAAGGTCGAATTTCACATAATTATTATCATTGTCCCAAATCAGAATTTAAGATCAGAATTTTTTTTATAAAAGATAGTCAACTCATCACCCTCCGCCGAATCCAGTTACCCTGATACAACCATACATCATTTATTCGATCATGTAGACGTTTATATAATTTGTTCATGGTTCACAGAATATTATATAAGGTTTACTACCAATCTGTCGTGGTATAGAAATGTAAATCATGTTAAACGTGTACACATATTTATTTGCATAATATGTTAAACCAATTGAAGTTGTCATCCAAAGTATCTGCCCGGTGTAAGCCTTCTGTCTTACTATCAAACCCATCACCTGTCGTCATATAGGTTGCTTAAACAAAGTTGTTTACTTCGAGATAGCTATAAGAGACATATAGAAATGGTTCTTACCTTATTCTGTTTTGAACTTCGCTAAGTCCTGGTCACTGGCACCTAGAAAGTTCATGTAAGCCTCCGTCTTACGGATCCAATTGAGGGTCAGCTCAAACTTAGTGATGATAAGTCCAGTATTTCTTTCTCAAGCGGTTTTATTAAGCGTGATCGTATAGTTACAACAATTAAAAGCAGCCCAAATCAAGAGTCTCAGAATCTCTATAAGCGGAATCTCTCTAAATATCTTCAACATCATTTTACATGGGTATATATAACATTTTACTTATGATGGACAGTTCTAACTAGTTCGGCCCATTTACGACGATCATGAGTGAACATTTTGTGTTCAAAATTAAGATTAATAGTTATTCCTAAATAAAGTAACAAAACCGTCAAAACTGCCAATCAAAGAGTCTGGATGCAGGATTTGAGTCTCCGAGTCCTGAGTCTCCGAGTCCCCCACCTAGGTACATTGTATGAGGCATCACTTACTCAAAACGTTCATTCATACATGGCATAAAAGGTTACAAAGGTTAATATATCAAATACACAATACATGACTCAATATAGAGTACCAGAGCTATCGATGCAGACACAGAATCGCCAAATATGACACTTGTTTTTAAACTCTCAATTTGGATATCATTATGCCCGTATTATTCGCCTGGTTTTATAACATCATTTAGGAATACTACGCATTGCTACAAGAGTCACAGAGTTCATTCTGTTAATTATCATTAACACCATTCAGTGCGCAGTATCTAGGTAGACATAAATATCATAGTGACCATTATGTAATACTAGCAATTCAAGGTCATAGCATGGCTATCTGTTTACACCGGTTGATTACATGTTACTCGCCCTACAATTTCGGCCTATATATTATCCGTAATTTGTTTTATCCGTATAATGATATCGTAATAATGACTAGAGTAAATTCACTATATATATTTTTTCTACCACTCGACTACAATTTTTGCTAATCGAGGCCTAGATGAAAAAATACATTCCTTTGAAACCTTTAATAATCGGATTGTAAATTGAAGAATGTATGTAAGAATAAATTCATTTAAACTATCATGTTAAATTGTGGTGCAAACTTTTTAAACTGTTAAAAAAAGTTATAAAAGTGTTAAATTTCGTCATTCTTCACCTCTACGTGACTCATATTCAGTTTATTACACCCCCCTACCGCTATTTAAAAAAATCGTTTTCTTTTTAATTTACGTATTACGTTAGGATCATGAAGTTTCTCCCTCATGGAAACATTAATAAATGGAAGTGAAAATAAAGATACCATTAAGTAGCTAAGGAGCTAAAGGTATACTACGCTCTCTCCATTTCTTACCCCGGATTAGAAGTTTGATGATTTCGAAAATAATCATTTCTTTTCCTTTTCTTGTGAGGAATTTTTGCTACCCCCCCCCCCTTTTTATAAGACGGTACTACGTGTACGTTCCTGTAATTTACCGTAAATATAGTTAATAAAGTAAATGTGAGCATTCATCCAAATGAGTGTAAGTTACAGCTGTTTCCTACAAGTATCTTTGAAGAAATGTCCCCATTCGTTAGCTTTGCAGGATTTTGAGAAGAGTTTGGTAATATTTCAGCAGATTTACAAAAGCTTGTTAGAATTAAAGTAATTCCCCTTATTGTGACGTCAAAGTTCACGTCGATTAAGTGTCGTCTGGCTCTTTAAAGACTATCCGGAGAAATAAAACTACGCGAAGTTTGCTGTTTTATTTACTTAAAAAGCATGATGTTCATGAAATCACACATTTTATCTGCTTCTCAAAAGTTTTCCATTGATTCTCGGGAGAATATGAGATCGCTATTTGCAATGCTTGAAATTGCATTGTGGGTCTGCTTGGAATTGCAAATTAACTGACACCAAAATTTATGTCGGATCAATGTGTAATCAATCCATTGTGACGTCACTCCTTAAGTCTTTTGTAATGGAATTGCATTGTGTCTGCAGTATATTTACAATGCATTTACATTAGACTTTAATAATTTTATCTTGTTTGTTCTTGTGAGAGCATGAAATGGGAAACCATATTTACAGGGAACTGCTGGTCCGGTAAAAACAGGACATTACTGGTCTGAGTAACTGATGCCAAAAACATCCGTTGAATGAATGTGCAACTGGTTTGAATTTTCTTTTCACAAACGCGTTTCCGGTGGTGCTCGCTTCGCTCGCTATAATTGCAAAAAAAAAAAAAAATGAGCAATCCCTTTATGTTCTGTGTAAGTGTAAATTAGGTATTGCTTTATCTATAACAAAAATAATTGATTTGTGAACATCCTTTTATTCTATACATTTCTATATGTAAAATGGCTGGCACGACACGTCCATAGGACGAAACTTTGAGGGCGGATAGCATATAAACTATCCGGTCAATTTCGTTTTTTAGTATACAAAAATTTAACTTATACTAACACAATCCAAATCAAAAAGGGAATATCAGAATTCCTTTGTTTGACCCTGTTTTTCATATCTGCATCCATTTACACCCCTTTTTGCCAAAAATAAGCCTTTACAAGTCAAAGTTCATGGAATTTTCCTGAATCATTGACATTTAAATGCATTACACAAACATTTGAAATGAGTAACGTTCCTCTTATTCTTCTAAAAACTTATGCAGCATCAGAGGAACGTTCCTCTTTACATTTCATCTGAGGAACGTTCCTCTTTTCACTTCAACAGAAATCTTCACAAAGAATCTGAGGAACGTTCCTCTTTTCACTTCAACAGAAATTCTGACAATTCATCTGAGGAACGTTCCTCTTTTCACTTCAACAGAAATCTTGACAAGTCATCTGAGGAACGTTCCTCTTTTCACTTCATTATATAAACTGAAATCTTGACAAAGCATCTCATTTCTCATTTCACTTCATCTGAAATCTGTATAAAGCATCCGAGGAACGTTCCTCTTTTTCCTTAAATTGAAATCTTTACACTACATTCGAGGAAAATTCCTCATTTCATTTAACAAAATGTTTACTTCTCACCCAAGGACCTCAAAACATTTCCTTTTTTAGTATTTTAATCATAACGCAAAATGTGACTAGCAACAATCCTCTTTGTAAAACTAAAAAAAGACAAATTGAAACAACGATTTTGACAAACCATAAGTAAATTAATTAATCATTCTTAAGGAATCTCAGGGGAGAATGTTTCAAACATACATTATGTACGATTTCCTTTAATTTTTTCCTGTGAAAGGTCAACTTATGAGTAAACTTTGTGCAAAATATAAAGTAAATTGACCGGATAGTTTATCTGTTTACCACAATCAAATTTTGGTCGTATGTCCGAATCATCCCCAACATTTTATATGGGATTATATAGGAAAAAGGGGGTTATCATATTCAATTTCATATGTAAGAAAATACAAACACACGATTTTGTTTTAATTTTCAGCAACGGAAGGTTAACATATAGGTAAATATTTTGCCAAATTAAAATGAAATTGACCGGATACTTTTTATGCTATCCGCCCTCATATTTTGTTCCTATATTAAACGTGCCTTGGCAGCCATTTTACATAGGCTATAAAATTGTATAGAATAAAAGGATGTTAAAGGATCAAATTTAATTTTAATTGTAATAGATAAAAATATATCTTTCCCCTAACAGAAAATATGAAAGGATTGCGTATATGTGTTTACTTTTGCAAAATATAATTTCAGTCTTAATTATTGACGCTGCAATAATTTAATTCCGGTTGTAACACGCTTTCTGATTGGCTAAAAGATTATTTTATATTGTATAAAGAATGTTGTCTACGTCATAGTAAGACTAACGTCAAAAACGTATCAATACGCCTGACATTACGTTTGAATTTAGTACAATTCTACGTCATTTTAAAGGTCAAATGGCCGTTTTTATTTACAATGAAGAATAAAAAATTCAATTACAAGCAATGAATTCAATATTTATTAGTTTTATACGATCATATAAAATGGTTTGAAACAGTTTACGCTGTTTTATAAACCGCTTTGCGGTTTGTCAATAGTTACATCAGAGTCTCAACTGACGTCATCGTAAGACATTGACTTCGAGGTGGATAACATAGATTTTGAAGATCTAGAACAGGCGAATGATTAAAATACTTCTGAACATTTTTCTAAGGATTCATTTTTCTAAAAATAATTTTTATGATAAGTAAATTTTAAAAAATAAAAACGTTACAGTGCAGTGATAACCTGAATATTTGAACATTTAACTCTGCATTTGTGTTTTACGACATTAAAACTATTTCCTTTAAGTATTGTGAAATACCCTGTGCAGAGGCGCAAAATTGTAAACCCGCGACTGACCTTAAGTTTATTGTTTCTATACCCCCCGCAAACAAAGTTTGGGGGTACATAAGAATCACCTTGTCTGTCCGTCCGACTATCCGTCTGTTCGTCTTCTGTGCAATTGGACTTAAAAAAGTTTTGCTTAAATTAATTGTAAATAATTGATGTGTGATTGTTAACATTTTACTGGAAAATCCTGATTTTATTTTT
Organism: Magallana gigas; assembly: GCF_902806645.1. Lineage (NCBI taxonomy): Eukaryota > Metazoa > Mollusca > Bivalvia > Ostreida > Ostreidae > Magallana > Magallana gigas. The sequence continues at coordinate 71,764,220 of NC_047560.1, read as the reverse complement.
AATATCTATTATGATGCAAATTGATATGATACATTGCGGTGATTATTATTGCAGGGATGATTTTCACTAAAACCCCTATTGCACATGTAGCTAATAAGCACAATTGAAATTTAGAAAACATGCTAATTATGTCACTTATTAAATAACTTGTTTAACAAGTGTGCAAAACTACTCCTGATGATAGCGGGTTTGCAGCTCATAATTTAACAATTTTAAATATAAAATCAAAAACTTTGTGTCAAGCCGCTGAAACAAAAATATGATGTTGGTTAAGTAATATAAGGACTGATGAAAAAGGGTGCACACACACACACATGCCGTAAACTTGAGGTCACAACTCTAAGCACATTATGAGCACTCAGTTGGAGCGCACTCATTTGTTAGTAAAAGTTGTAGGAATGCCGTTACACACTGCAGGAGCTGAGTAGAAATCCCTTGGTCAACTGTCACATTTTCACCTTGTAAAAATTTAAAATACAACAGTACAATGTTTTTGAATTTCCCCGCGAACCCACAGCAATTCCAGAAATATAACAGTATCGTGAAACTCTGCAATCTGGTGTGACAGGACCTAAGCTTTGAGAAAATAATCAGGTTACCAGAAATTTGCATTTGTCAAATTCTTTGAGCTGAATGGTAACAAACATTAGGATGTAAAATTTGAATTACAGTTCTCATATGAAATGCAATCATTATATTAATATACATGTAAATTATATCTTACACTAGCTAACAATTACCACAACCCCCTTCCTAATAAAACCACAACATACACGAGCTATAATTCAATAGTGTACTCGTAGTTTTGATAAATCTACAAATCTACCTCTGGTATTAAGTAGGATATTTTAGGTTAAAAAAAACCAACTCACGTTTTGGCTTTCTTGGAGTACCTCATGTTTATCAACTAGAAAATATCTAATATCAAAATACTCCAGTATATTCTGTAAATAACTTCTCAGCATGCATGGTCAATAGAAATGTCATGACCTAAAGCCCATATTCCTCTGCTTCATTTGGTTTGCTAATGTCACCGTGGGCCATTTCAAGCTGAGTAACAACTTGCTGTTACATGCACATGCTAACTAAAGGTCCTCTATCAGATGTCAATCACTAACTGGATGCTGATAAGATGTTTGGGGTGTGCTAATAATAGTGTGAAATTTGAGAGCTTTCAACAGCAGATCACTGCTTTAGGAACAGTTGCAAAATGTGGTCACAAATTTAATTTACATGCAAGATCAAGGCTGCATGTGTACTTTATGAAGCAGAACAGAAAATTGTTTGGAAATTGCAGTTGCAAACTTCGCAGGATGCATGCATCAAGATAATAAATACTTAATTTCATTATATCCAAACGTTTTAAATACATAACTGAGTTTCTTTTGCTCTTCTGCTAATTTACTACAATCAAGGTAATTGCAAATCTAAAGCATTTAAATTAAATTGATACAAAATTCTTGATTATCTAATATTTTAAAACATTATTGTAATCATCAAATTTTGAAAATGATGTGCACAATTAAAATATAATCATAATACAATGTAATGTTATAGGTAATGATGATTGGCAGTGACAAAATATTTTGCCTGGTGGATTTTGATTTGAAATCACTGCATTTGAATTGTTTGCTGGTCTAGTGGATGGGGAGCATTAATTTGGACAGAGCTTGATCGAGATGGAAGATGCTTGAAGATTAAGGTTTGTTATTCTTAATTTAAAATTAATCTCACACTATAGCTGTCCTTCTGGGACTACTCCCAGAATGCTCTTTTGAAACAGCGTAATCTGCTAGCCACTTCTCATTTTACAGGTTATCAATTTCCCCTACAAATGCTTATCAACGCCATTGCTAGAAAAATGGCCCTCTTGGGACAAATGAATTCAGTAACACTATAAACTCCATTTACATGATGTGAGTTTTAGATCTTACAAATCAGACTTTGTAAATAGGAAAATCATAAACAGATATTAGGTCATATGGAATAGGAACATGCTCTATTTAAGAAAAAGTTAAATATTAAATATATGATTAATCTGCCGAAATGAATTATCACACAATTGTAACCTGTACAAATGTGAAAGGATTAATCTAATGAGTGCACAGGGGCCCATTTCACAAAGCAAACTTAAGACTAAGTTATATATTAGGAAAGAACTTTTTCCTAAGTTTATTACTTATCCGTTTCACTATTCCAGTCGTATATTATGAATTTTAACTTTAAGACAGGTAAATTGATGTTTTAGGAACAAACTTAACATGGTGACTGTTTATATATTGAAATGAATAATATGCACATTTAAGTTGAACAAAAATACTAGATATCGGGTATCATTAAGACTTTTTCACTTTACTTCTAATTTATTTAAACATGTTTTATATTGAATAAATTCAATAGGATTGGACAACAGGCATAGCCTATATGTATGTCCTCTCCTTGTAATATATCCACTTTACTTCTAAACTGAAAACATTAGAACTATCAAATTATACATATATTTCTTCAATTAATTTCTTTGGTGTAGACTTTTAATTTTTACAATTCTTTATAGTTGGTTGCACGCGAAGATGGATAGCGGGTATATAGTTATAGCTAGTGCACTGATGATAATTAAGTTATTCATGCCTGAGACCCCCCCCCCCCTTTAACTTTTTCCCACAGCAAACAATTTTCATATCAAAAAGTGAATAAACATGGAGTCCCCCCCCCCCATTTTTTTGGGAGCATGTAAAACATTGAAGAGAATTTTGATGAAACAAACATAAAGTCGTTAGTATAACAAGTCAGAATTTATGATGAGCAAATATTCTGAATAGTTTATGCTTCTAAATTTCAAACAAAAATAAGTTTGACCAAGCTCATCAAGCTTAGTTTACTGAATTCTAGTATTCCCTTGCTGCAACATTAAATTGATAGGATGAACAGAATCTGAATTATACAGCTTTCTTGTTTGAAGTGGTTAATACTTCCTGCTTTATTTAAGTGATGCAAATTCCATCTGCTCAGCTGTCTGGCTTAATTAAAACAAATAATTTAGAGCTGTGAACCATTCTCATACTCACAAGAATGACCGGCCCGGATAACAATAGCTTTGGGATTTGATGTGAAGTGTTAAGATCTGTCGCCATCCAAAAAAAAATAATGCAATAATACCAATCTGTTTTAAGATTAGAGCAGAAATTCAAGAGTACATTGATGTTTGGTAGATTCAAATCAAATTCATGCTTAATTATCCTGCTTGGATTCTGTAAATGTTTAAACATATTTAGGTATGTAGGTATATATATCTGAAGAGAAATATTTGTTGTACAAATCTTTCTCTCTCCCTCTCTCTCCCCCCCCCTCTCTCTCTCTCTCTCTCTCTCTCTCTCTCTCTCTCTCTCTCTCTCTCTCTCTCTCTCTCTCAAGTTAAGCAGGGAAAAACTTATATGACCTTTAATATACTGGGTATTTCTTAAAGAATGTCAATACCTAAATGTATGTTTTGAGAATTTGTGTGCTATTAACAAAAATAAGATTTACAACTAGATCTTCATTATGAAATGAAATAACAGGAAGTTATTTAACAATGATGAGTTTTAATTCAAATATATATTATACATAGATTCTATAGAAGATCTGGACATCCCCCCTGGGAGGAAATCAATGAGGCCACAGAAAAGTTCAAAAGCCATCCAGCCAGTCACACAGTATGAACAGAAGATAAACAGAACAGAAGATAAACCTTGGCTCTTGTCAACCATGTATCAAAGACCGAATTAAGTGAAAGTGCTTTCTGGAAAATGCAGCTCTACTTGGGAACTCCATCCTGAATTTGATGAATGCAAGCTTTATGTTTTTAGTAATTATAAAATCATATGCACTGAGACAGCTATTAATAAAGTTTAATTTTTAATTATATAAACATCTAATCCAATTACAAACTTAACTTGATATTTAATATAAAAAGAAATATTAAATTGGTATTCTTAATTACATGCCTATGTACTTTTATTGAAAACAATTAGTTATAATTTGATCTACAATACAAGATCAATTTTTGACACCAATTAATATACATGTATTTGCTGCTTAAAAAATACACAAGGGGTACCGACAGAACAGACCGACCTAAAATGTATAAAAAAAAAAGCTGTTATTTTGAATTGTAACCCAAAAATGCAGCGATATAAAATATTAAACATTCAAACTCTTTTTTACTTTATATCGAGTAAGCAACTAAGAAAATTTTAGCTGATCATCATCGGGACTGAGCGATAGTCAAGTACTCAAGTACTTGTTAACATTCTTAATATTTAGGTAAAGTATAACATGTTTAAATGCTTATTTAAGATTACCGGTATTTTGCTTATTGCTGTTTTTACTTTCAAATGTAGGAAATTGGAACATTCTTCTTGTACCATGTTAAGGTTTCAGTTAAAGAGAAAAGAGGAACGTTCCTCAAGATTCCTTGTGAAGATTTCATTTGTAGTGAAAAGAGGAACGTTCCTCAGATGACTTGTCAAGATTTCTGTTGAAGTGAAAAGAGGAACGTTCCTCAGATGAATTGTCAGAATTTCTGTTGAAGTGAAAAGAGGAACGTTCCTCAGATTCTTTGTGAAGATTTCTGTTAAAGTGAAAAGAGGAACGTTCCTCAGATTCTTTGTGAAGATTTCTGTTGAAGTGAAAAGAGGAACGTTCCTCAGATGAAATGTAGAGATTTTAGTTTAGGTAAAGAGGAACGTTCCTCTGATGCTTCATAAGTTTTTATAAGAATAAGAGGAACGTTACTCATTTTAAATGTCTGTGTAATGCATTTAAATGTCAATGATGCAGGAAAATTCCATAATCTTTAACTTGTAAAGGCTTATTTTTGGCCAAAAGGGGTGTAAATGGATGCAGATATGAAAAACAGGGTCAAAAAAAAGGAATTTTGATTTTCCTTTTTTGATTTGGATTGTGTTATGTATAATATGTAACATATACATGTGTAGAACATGTTATCTTAGGTGATGATACCTTTGACATCGTGTGATATAACAATCCTGTCACTTCATGATATGTGTATAATATGTAACATATACATGTGTAGAACATGTTATCTTAGGTGATGATACCTTTGACATTGTGTGATATAACAATTATGTCACTTCATGATATGTGTATAATATGTAACATATACATGTGTAGAACATGTTATTTTAGGTGATGATACCTTTGACATCGTGTGATATAACAATACTGTCACTTTATGATGTATGTATAATATGTAACATATACATGTGTATAACATGTTATTTTAGGTGATGATACCTTTGACATCGTGTGATATAACAACCCTGTCACTTTATGATATATGTATAATATGACACGGACACCACCAATATTCCTCAAGTCAATAATAAGCCTCAATATTGACCTCATAGTCATGAATTTCAGTTGAAGAAAGAATAAAGGGATTTGAAACTTGTGGTACAATAGAAATTCTACTTACCTTAGTAAAATATAACTCAAGGCACATTAGATGTTATTTTTCTAACCTTGGTAAAATTAACCTAAAGGTATGATACAAATACTATTTTATTTACCTTGGTTGACTGTATCCCATAGTACAGAAGATGTAATTTTACTTACCTTGGTAAATTGTACATAGAAGTACAATAAATGTAATTTTACTTAATACCTTAGTAAATTGTACGTTGAAATTCAATAAATGTAATTTTACTAACCTTAGTTGACTGTACGTTGAAGTACAATAAATGTAATTTTACTAACCTTGGTAAATTGTACATTGAAGTACAATAAATCTAATTTTACTTACCTTGGTAAATTGTACTTTTGAAGTACAATAAATGTAACTTTACTTACCTTGGCAAATTGTACATTGAAGTACAATAAATGTAATTTCACTTACCTTGGTAAATTGTACATTGAAGTACAATAAATGTAATTTTACTTACCTTGGTAAATTGTACGTTGGAGTACAATAAATGTAATTTTACTTACCTTGGTAAATTGTACATTGAAGTACAATAAATGTAATTTTCCTTACCTTGGTTTATCGCTGACTTGAATCATGTTCTTTGTTATCAGAGAATCGTGGTTCTTTCTGATTTCATCCTTAAAAATAAAAGTAGATCTAGATCTAATGAAGTATCAGTAATCATTCTTTATAAGTATCGTCAGCTGATTATTTGATTAAATTCAATACAACTCTAAAGGCTCATCATAAATTTAATCACGCCTGACTGTATCACAGCCACTAATTTTTGCAAGCATGATGAAAACTACATGGAAAATAATATACCAAAGGCATTTTGAGACCAAATCATTGCAAACAATATTTGCAAAGCTCGCAAAAATTTTGCGTGTGAATAAAATTTGGTTTACAGTAAAACATTAAGAACAGAGAAAAGTTTGAAAACTCATAATAATAAGTTGAAGGTAAATTCAACATGTACAACACTACATTGTCCCAGAATTTAAAAAAAATAAATGTTTACACATGTTAAGGAGACTGCGTGGTCAAGACATAAACCAACAGATCTACTACAAGTTTTGAAAATTATGTGTTTACTTATACACTATTATTAGCCAGAGGAAAAATCCATTAATTCTAACTTTAAAATTTGAGGATCTTTAACCAAAGGAAAAATCTTTAAATTTTAAGTATTATTCAAAACGCACAACGCTACATTGTCCCAGAATAAAAAAAAAATTAACATGTTCAGGTGGCTGAGTAGTCAAGAAATAAACCATCAGATTTACCTTTAGGAGTTTAGGATATTATGTGTTTACTTATAGACTATAATAACCAAAAGGCAAAATCAATAAATTTTAACTTTTAAATTTGAGTTTCTTTAACCAAAGGAAAAATCAATATATATATATTTCAAATAATAAATTTGGGTATCTTCCTTTATTTCAATATAGAGCCCTTCTTCATAAGAAAATAAATACAGTCTAAAAATTGTGACTGCTATTGAGCCTTCTTAACCCAGACTTACAATGTCAAAGAAGATGTTTTGTTTATAATCGCTCTTGGTTGCCATGGAGAGGAAGGACACAGCTTCAGTGATGATGGTCTTACAGTTGTTCTCAGCTTTCAGTAGCAAACAGAACAAGATAAAATTTGTCTATAGCCTGTAACAAACAAAACAAAAGGAAGGCTGTCAGCAGCCTGTGACAACCAGAACAAGAAAAAATTTGTAAGTAGCCTGAAACAAACAAAACAAGAGGAAGGCTGTCAGTAGCCTGTAACAAACAGACAGGAGGAAAGCTGTCAGCAGCCTGTGACAAACAGAACAAGAGGAAGGCTGACAGTAGCCTGTGACAAACAGAACAAGAGGAAGGCTGTCAGCAGCCTGTGACAAACAGAACAAGAGGAAGGCTGTCAGTAGCCTGTGACAAACAGAACAAGAGGAATGCTAATAGTAGCCTGATAGTTGTTTGTGCATACAAGTTAAATGGTTTCCTAATCTGTTGATAAACTTTCAAATGATGTTGTATATCTCACAACATTTCTACGATGAGAATGATATTAATTTAACGTGCGTCCTTTGGCAATTAATGCGAGATATGAAAGTGGTGAGATTGCTGGAACACTCCATAACCCGCGTGAGCAATGGAGTGGCATATGTTTACAGCATTTAAAGTAAAAAAGCATAAGAATAAGAAATAAAAATATTAAATATGAATCGGAAAGGAAAAAACTTATTCAGAACGAGTTGTCTTTCCTCTCGTTGATATGCACTGTAAATTGCGTAGTTTTTTTAACATGTATATATTTCTATAACACATGGTAAAAAATACATCCCCCCCATGATGAAACAAAACTTATCAGATAAATGTATGTACATTATTACAGAACAATTCACCCAACAGAAAAACGTCTATTCCTGTGTACAGTAATCGTTCCTTGTAAAGGAAAACAGTCGTAGTCACAGTTCATGGTAATCAAATGTCCTCAAACATAGGACGTGTTAAGAGTGACTTAAAGAGCTGATTGGTGTATTGAATAAAAAAAATCTTAAAAATGTAAATTGATTTAAGAGTTATTACATACGCAATGTTTTTCTTTAAAAATAACGTTAACTTACACCATTTTATTTTTCATTTTTGCAGTGCTTTCTTATTTTAAAGAATAGTCTCATATTGTCATATATTGCTTGTTAAAACAAGCGAGAGAAAAAAATAGAAAGAGACAGACAGATAGACAGGCAAACAGACGTACGGACGGATGGAAGACAGATAAACAGACGATACAACATTATCAGAAATGGTTTCTAATTTTAAGTTGTACAATCTTATTGGATTCCTTGTGTATTACTTCATAACAAGTATATTCTTTTACTTGTTTTCCAAACATTTTCTAATCACGTACAAGATCAGAATACTTGATGATATCAACAATCACGTACAAGATCAGAATACCTGATGATATCAACAATCACGTACACGATCAGAATACCTGATGATATCCACAATCACGTAGATCAGAATACCTGATGATATCAACAATCACGTATAAGATCAGAATACCTGATGATATCAACAATCACGTACAAGATCAGAATACCTGATGATATCAACAATCACGTACAAGATCAGAATACCTGATGATATCCACAATCACGTAGATCAGAATACCTGATGATATCAACAATCACGTACAAGATCAGAATACCTGGTGATATCAACTTTTGACTATTGGTTCTCTAAAAGTCTACAATCACATAAATAAATGAGTAACCACAGATGATGCTACCATAATAAGGGATCAAACTAAACTTGTATTGCAAAGTATCTGGATGGTATTGGCTTATTAAGCTAATACGCATTTTTAATTAACAAAAAAGAAGAAATTGCTCGTCTCTCAGTGTACCGTTTATATTACGTACTACAACAATAACTGCAAGAATTGGGGATAAGATAAACAGAGAAAACCTTATTTAACTATCTTTACATTTTGTGAATAATCTAAGCACAAACTAGCTGTAATGCAGTAAAGAACTACACTTTATATGTAACATTAGACCCCCCCTCCCCACCCCCACACACACACACGCTAAAAGCATAACATCTTTAAAACTAACGCAAACTAATACAACTTTTGAGGCTTTTTTATAGTTAGAATACCAATAAAGTTTAGCTTGATCGTCGAATTGGGTTGTATACAAACAATTTCCGTTTTCGAATTGTACTCGTTGCTCCAGTCACGTGTTTATACAAACTTCCGTCTAACATATTTGGGAGTGCACAGAGAAGTCTTGAGTCTACTGAGCTACACAATCTTTAACATGTAATTGTTTACTACAAGCAGCAAGAGTGTTTTCAAAATAGTTTAATGTGGTAAGTGAAATGTACTTCTTTTTTTTTATAAAGGACCTTAAATATAAGTTCGCATTTGAGCATAGTATCAATGCGGAAGTGACATCTAGTCTAACCAGTTTTGTGTGAACCCACAATATAACATTTCATGTTTCACAATCCACAATATACTTATATGTGTATTAAGTTTAATCGGTTTTGTGTGAACCAACACTACCTCATTTCATAATTACCATTAGTTAGACTTGTTTGAATTCAACACGTGTAGCTAAAATAGACATACTAATTTTTTTTTTGAGGGGGGGGGGTTGGGAATTAAACATGTTGATTAGTAAAGGGTGGGTGGGTTGGGAATTAAACGTGTTGATTAGTTAAGCAAACTGTTTATTGATATGAGGGGGTTATTTTAGTTTGTTGTTTTCTACACAAATTATTTTGGGTCAATCTAAGCGTGTTAAGGTTTTTTTCTTCTTATTTGACTACATGGCATTATGTCATTAGAGAATATTTACCACAATATCTTGACTATGAATAAAGAGGGGACAGTCCTTTCCAAGTTACCACGTTTAACGTTAAACTGATACTATTTCAAGAAGTCAATACTACACATATTTATTTCATATCATTTGTTGAATACTTAGTCAATATAGACCTAATTGTTTTGTTTTTTGTCATTGATTAATTTAAAGCAATATGTGTCTGTTGTTTGTTAAAAAGTAATTTTATTGAAAAGCTATTTGTTTCTAGTGGTTTGTGACCTTTAACAAACCATTTATTAATAAGTGTTACATAAAAATGCATCCAAATGCAGACATATCATTAGCGTTTACGTCTATAATTCCACGTGTCTAAAATTTCACGATTTCCCGTGATAGTACCTTTCATGGTGTTTTTTTTAATTTCACGGCCAATCGGTTTCAATTTAAATGAAGATTTGAAAACATATATGATATGTAATGAACATATTACCATACATTTTACAGTATTTTTCTTTGGAATCACGTTAAGTTACTGTCCTCAATCCGTTAAAAACTATCAGAAAAATAATTAAAATACTTTATCGAAGATAATACACTCTCTTGTACATTGCGCACCCGACATTTTGAGCATGAAAAGAGGGGAGGGGTAATCTGTTTAAAAACAGTACGACTTAACTTAAAAGTGAACTGCTCAATATGAATGCCAATCGCAAACAACCCGCAGGGTATACAGGAATCTTTGGAGATGTCCGAAATAATAAGTGGTAATTAGCTCACGTCTTCACAACAATGGCCTGGACAGAGCTAAGGGGTGTTAAAAGATAAAGATGAATCGAATGTTCCGTTATAATTTGTTGTTTATTAACATTAATAATACCTAATATTTATGCTTGCGTTTTTAAAAGTGCTATAATTCCGATAGGGAAGTGGTAATTTAGGCCCCACTCATGCACTCTTCTATCAATAACATCTGTAATGGCGGCAAACACGGAGATTGCAAATACACAGTGAATATTCACGGTGGCTTAATGTTCACGGACAATTGTCTGACCGTGAACATCGTGGAATTAAAAGCACCGTAATGTTTTCCACATCTACAGTATTTTGATCCAAACATATTAATTTACCACTCAAGATACGAAGAAAAAAGTTTTGAGAGAGAGAGAGAGAGAGAGAGAGAGAGAGAGAGAGAGAGAGAGAGAGAGAGAGAGAGATGTACTGAGTAGTTAGTGGAGTCTATAGAGGACGATAATTCTCTGTTTCTAACAGCAGCCTAAAGAGCCTTAGTCATTGGTCAGGATATAGCTCCTTCACACTGGAGGTACAATCTCACATTAGATCTGTTTCCTTGTTTTGTACAGCCTGTTGTCAAAGATCACTCACACGATACATTTCACGATTCTGCGTTAATATTATCGATGTCTATCACAATCTGATCTCTTTTCTGACGTGATTTACTTTTTGACAACAAAATATGTCAAATGCAGCTATCCCATTTCAAAATTGTTTTAGAAGTGCTTTATAATGAAGATGTAAAATGAGACATGATCGGAAAGATGTTTAATATAGCATTAGTAAAAGTCAAGATAAACATTTCGTTTAAACTGGAGATTAACTTCCGGTAAATCTTATTTCTAACTTTAAAATATCTTTAATAAGACTGCTTTAAAATGAGGTGATGAAGTAACCTATGACCGGTTAGATGTTTAACCGCCAACCCCGCCCCCATCTTAATCAGCAGTCCTGAAAGTTTTAGTAAATATTCAGAAAGACATTAATTTAAGCTGGAAATTTCATTATTTTTTGTGCGTGTATTTGACACAAAATAGTTTCAATTATTAACATGAAGGTAGCGGCATTGTAGGAAAAATACATAACCTGCTTCAGCGGGTTATGTAAATTTTAACTGCAAGAAAGCATTTATTGATCAATTTAACATCTATTTTAACCAATTAATAATTGATTATGAAAAGTAAGTTAAATTCACTAAATTACTGTTAATGTACATAAGTAGGTTAGCTAAAAGAAACAGCCAATTCGTCTCCTGTGAGAATTGAGTCTGCCATTATCATAAATATTTCATGCAGTCCGGGATTTTCTTAGGTCGCTGTAGGTGTTGACCAATCGATAAATCAGGTGTGTCAATTTCAGTCCTGTCAGTTTCTTGTCAGTTTTAGCCGCTGTAGATTTCGACCAATCGATAAAGGAAGCGTGTAGATTTTAATTTGTCTGTTTCTATAGAGCTATAAATTAACTTTAAGTTTCCTTAAGAAAAAGAGGGAATAATACTTTGTAGATGTAAATATAACATTTTGATATGGATTCTGAACAACCAACGTCTCCCATAGAGAACTAACGTTAGTCCCATTATATGTGTATAGATCGTTAGTACAACAATACATCTTATTGTAAGAAGAGCAATGTGAGCAATGGGGTATTATTCAACCAAATGAAATACAGGCAATGATTTGATCTTTCAAAATAATGGGCCCTTACATGCATGTTGTAGAGAGAGAGAACATCGTCATCATTGACGTCTATGTTGCAGAGTGGGGAGAGTCATATTTTATTGTTTAGAGAGATACATAAAATACAGGGACATTGAGAGAGAGAGAGAGAGAGAGAGAGAGAGAGAGAGAGAGAGAGAGAGAGAGAGAGAGAGAGAGATTTACTGGCAATCTGTTTCATAAATAAAATATACAATGCTATATTGTACAAAAAGTGCACAAACAATTCCTGGGTTAAAAAAAAGCTAATTCTAAGTACATGGTGTAAGTGGTTTGAATTAGCTGTCAAGTATATAATCGAACTTTGTGCAAAATAAGGAAGTTAGAATGACGAAGGGTGAGTCAGATTGTCATATCGGCGCGTAATCCCTGTTTCTAACAGCGACCCTTAAAGTTTTAGTCATTGGCCAGGAAAAAGATCCTTCACACTAAAGATCAAATTCAACTTAAAGTTGTTTTCTCGTCTGGTAAAGCTAAACGTGGTCTTGTTAAAAATTCAAAGCATCGTAGATAAAAATTGTCATAGTTTTCAGTATTTTTTTTAACTTATTTATTTATTTACAATATCCTGATGTGGATCCTGAAAAACCACCGTCTCCAACGGTCAACTAACATTAGTCCTATTGTATCTATTGTATGTGTATGTGAGAGAGAGAGAGAGAGAGAGAGAGAGAGAGAGAGAGAGAGAGAGAGAGAGAGAGAGAGAGAGAGAGAGAGAGAGAGAGAGAGAGAATCTGTTTTATAAATAAAATATGTCGTTCAAAATACAAAGAATATAATGTATTATTTGGTTGCAGAGAGAGAGAGAGAGAGAGAGAGAGAGAGAGAGAGAGAGAGAGAGAGAGGGGGGGAGGGAGAGAGAGAGAGAGAGAGAGAGAGAGAGAGAGAGAGAGAGAGAGAGAGAGAGACTCGCAATAAGTTTTGAAAACAACAAATATCCAAATCAACTGTAGAAAAAGTGCACAAAAACTCCTATATTCTGTCCCGAGTTTTTACTTCCACTACTTTTTGCCTGATATATTAATAACAGTAGACACCTTTGTGCTCAAAGTACGTTCATCCACTATATAATATGAACAATGTCCAGATTATCTGTTTTGAAACGCCCCCTCTACTGCTTCAGGTTTCAATACACATCCCAAAATTAAAAGTCTACGGAGATTTTGCATTGATCAGGCATTAATAAGGGTGCAAAACACAGTTTTATATGTAACGTTATGAGGACGTTTTCTGATGAGGGGCAAGCAAAACTGACCCCTATAAAAAAAAATTATAAAAATATGTTACATTTATATCTATATATCAATAGAAAGATAAAATCGTGAATTGTTTAAATACTTAAGAATAATGCACATGAAACTTAATGCTAGAATTTATTCGGCACTCAAAGCATGCGGAAAATAGACAAACGGATGCCTCTAAATGTAGTACACCCATGCATTTTAGGCTTCCCTAAAAGCAGAATGCAAATAAATCAACCATTTTAATTTCTATACATTTTAAAGAACACGTCCTTAGGCATCATTGTATAGTATTTTCAGGGTACATTCGCCAGCTTTTAAAAGAGCTATATTACCCGTTAAAAAATTCATGAATTTCTGCATGTGTAAAATCCGGATGTTTTTGGAGTAACCTCCCTTTATTTTAGAGTCTCAAACAATTAATTTTTTAATTTTTTCTATATACTTTTTTCATGTAATCGAAAGATAATCCACTATATTTTAAGTGAAATTAAAAAAAAAATAATGTTCATGTATACCGCATAAAAATAGCAGGAAAATCCCTACCCATCATGCTTTTCCCCAGAGACCACCCCCCCCCCTTCCCCCATGGATTTTATACGAAACCGTGTTTAGCTACCGAAGCTCGGGTGATAACGTTGAAAAATTGTGCGAGGTATCCCGAGTACTTCCGAATGGAGAAAAGATGTAAACATTTCCCATTATAAATCTCCGTAAGAAAATTGTTTTCGTTCCTGTGAAATTTTATCAGTTAAAAAGGGTTAATTGTTCAATGAAGATATCTTGGATATATTCCCTTTCATAGATTTCAATTGTATTTCTTTCGCAGGTCTGTGCATTTTTATTAAAAATCATCAGAACTCGATGGAAGCAAAAACTCGGGGTAGACTATGGGTAAAGAACTAAATCTAATGCTAAATACATGGTATAAGTGGTGTGTATTCAGTTGTCAAATATATAATCAAACTTTGTACAAAATAAGGAAGTTAGAATTACGAAGGGTGAGTCAGAATATCACATAGGTCCGTATGCCCTGTTTCTAACAGCGACCCTTAGAGTTTTAGTCATTGGCCAGGAAAGGGCTCCTTCACACTAGAGAACAAATTCAAGTTGTTTTCTCGCCTGGCTCTGTTAAAATACGCTAATCACCCCTATAATTTTGCTTGTCAAGATTTCTTATGATAAGGCTAGCCCCCCCCCCCCCCACCCCCACCCCCCACCCTATTTTCAAATTGCTTCCGACGCCCCTGAGAATACTTTTCATCAAGTCTCAAAGGATGTTACTCAAGGATTATATTATGTTAATCTTAGTAAAATGTCTGCTGTTAAAAAAATGGGTTGATGAAAGACCTTTCCTTCCCCTCCCCTTCATGTTACGTGTACGTGACTGTAACATACTTCAGTAGCTTTGTTTCCACGTGTGGCGATCTATAGGAAACGAAGATCGTGTTAATGTCGGCGCTGGCACGATAAAGATACCCCAAACCCACACCCACAGAGACAGGAGTGACCAGTATCCAGGACTGCATAAAGTCGTAAATACGTTCAGTCTCGTCACGTGGAATGACCTTTGAAGAATAGAAATTATATAAACTATTTATTTACATATATGTAGACAGACCTTTCCCGACCCCCCCCCCCACTTCCCCGAAGTGACGGTAAGCATAGTACTATAGGGGCTTTGTTACACGAGAGGCGAACTAAAGAACGTGAATGTTGTGTCATTGTCGGCGCTGGCACGATAAAGAACCTCCACAGCTCCAAGAGTGACCAGCATCTAGGTCTATAAATGATGGCGTGATTAAACTACATCATAGTCCGCTTACAAGTATACCTAAGTATCTGCACTTTATCCTACGTAACATGCAGTTAGCCAGTATTTAATGAGCTGTGTACAAATCAATACATGACGCGCTGTCAGGGACGACCAGCAGAGGCACTTTAACTTTTTGTTCACTCTATTCTCGTTTTACCTTTTCAAAAAAATTCTCAGTAATTTAAATTACTTAATGCACCTGGGAACCTAACACCCCCCCCCCCCCGAATCCACCCCACCCCTGCAAACAAATTACACCCTCCTCTCTTTCCAAAAAAAAATATAAAAAAATAAAGTGTTTGGCACAAGACAGAAAATATGCAAATCTTTTTTTTTATTTCCTCACACTTTATGAAAGAGATATCGATGATATTTTTCTTTGAACCCCTTCTCAGTCCCATATATTCGAACAGATTGATTGATGACACACGTTTATTATATCTCCGTGCCCTCTTTAACTTTCTATCAATGATCTCTATTTCTCTACGGTCTAGGGAAAAGAAACTCATTTTTTGAAATAAAGATTCGTCGTATAGTTTGGAAACTATTTCATGGCATGCGCGGATGTAGACCCGACCCGACCCCCCCCCCCCCCGGAAAAAAAGTAAAATAAATAAAGTATCGCAAATATGTCTCGGACCCCCCCTCCCCCCCAGCAAACTCAATACTATCCTTTGGACCCCCCCCCTCCCCCGCAAAAAAGTTTCATGGTCCTCGCATGCATGGTAATTGTCGCATATGTTTATTGTTTCTTTAATATCTCCATATATTGGTACCATTACAATGGCGGTCAAATTTCAAAGCATTTTGAATATAAAAAATTATGATTTCATTCAATTTTTCGTTTATAATTTGATTTGATTGAAGTGCATATGCCGACTATTCATGACATTTTGTTTAGTGACTTCAGTTCAACAGGTGCGATGTTTGTGCTGCTGAAATAAACACGATTTCCGGTGTCAGTCAGAAAGACAGCGTGCTAAATTGATGAAACTTCTTAAAAATTGTAAACAAGTCACAGAGTACATCAGCTTCTGGGTAAGAAGATAAATTAAGAGAATTCTTAAAAATATCAAAACATATTCTGACCAATGTTACTTGGAAATATGTAGACATATAGGATTGCTTTAGAAGTCATCTGTGACATGAGTTCCATCTCTTTATACATGACATTTTGTGTTACAGAAGTAGATCTACCATCACACCCACTGTACAGAAATTCCTGGACTGGATCCACGCATCCACTCTGTAAATTCCTGGATCCACCACGCCTCTAGGTTTGAAATGTTCATTATGATGTCGTATTCAACCATCCCCCCCCCCCATCCCCCATTCCCCCGCAAACACATAAAAAATAAGTTTTCTTTGAGCATATACCGATATAAATAACTGAAATATAGATGAGATTAAATGATTAAGAAAACTAAGTTGATGATAAATACATTTAAAATTAATATTCCAATAACTTTTTTATCTTTAAATGATTCATTATATGAGGCCAAACCGTGGGACCAAAACGACTTGGGGTCGAAACTATAGGATGCCGAAACGACAAGCATCACTGTGACGTATACCGAACAGACGATAGATCAGAGGCAGCAAAATGAAGGATACTTTTACCCATTTAGATCGATAATGGTTCCCCGTGTAAGAAATGAAAGTACAGGTGTGTTCAAATGCTGTTTATATTGTACAATGTGGTCTACCTGTGGAATTATTTATGCCAGCGAACACGGAACGGAAAGTCTCGAATTTTCTCCAAACCAACTTTGTACAAATGAATACGGGTAAGTTTTTATTTGTGTTTTACATAGATACAGTGGATGAGAGGAAGAAAAAGACAAACATGGTCATCAGGCTACATAATTCCTGTTACCTTTGGGCCAGTGTTCTGGTATTAAATCATTCTTTAAGCAAATTAATGTGTACTGGTGTCAGATAAAATTTTTGTTAGGGGCCCCTAAAATTGTAAAAACTTAAGGGAGTTGTTTTACGTCAACAAACAACATGTACCGGTACATGTAGATCTCAGTGATTTCAGAGTGACCAATCATCAGACAGAACCACTCTGTCCTGGACCCACTGGTGACCTTGGGTGACCCCCAGACCCCTTGATGTAAAATTGGACCCACTGATGTTTAAAAGATAAATAAATGAAAAAAAGGATTCTTCTTTTGAAAATTTTGTTCACCGGCCAATGTGATTTTAGATCTCATTAGTCTAAAATATTAGTACAATTCAATCTTTAAGTTGACAGACTAAACGTTTATGAAAATACATGAATCAATGTTGGCTTTCATTATATACGTAGACAGTTTGAAAAAAATAAAGTAAATAATTACTATAAATGTCCATTAAAGTGTAAAATATTAGAGAGGTTAAGCATTTGAACGTGTACGTCTACGGGTACGTGTGGAGCTACAAGTATGTTTACACGTACACGTACTTAACTTTAGGGTATGTCTAATTATCTGTACGTGTAAGCGAACATGTAAAATCATAAGATTTAATATTTTCAACATGTTCAGTTTACTCTCACTGTTTTTTAAATAATTCTGTGAATTTGATGAAACCAAAACCACGGTCGTCCTCAATTTATCGTCTGCTTTAATTAAAACAATGCTTGATAAACACAAAGTCCATATTTTTATTTAAAAATGCTACAAGTTTTCACCTCCGTGTACTTTTGATTCTACACGTTTTGTACAACTTGTACATTTACGCGGTATGCAGAAATTATGACGAAATACACATATAACTAGGGGATTCCCCTAATTACACGTACTCGTACACGTACACGTTCAAATGCTTAACCTCTCTATTATGTGAATTATTGTAAACTGGTGGGCTGTATTGCGCAAGGTTCAATTTCTGAATAGATACATGTAAATTAATGTTTCGATCCATTAAAGCATTTTCGTAGGATATTAAACCTCTATGTGCATGTTATATTTCTGTTGAACTTGAGGACAACATCAATTTAAATGTTTATTTAAATACATTCATGAATCAATATTGACCTTTATTACTTACATGTACATGTATCTAAGCTGGAAGTTAATATGATATTGTCACTGAAATATTTATTTAGAATATACCAGTTTGTAATATTTTGTGGTCTCTTTACAGGTTCCTGGTGTAATGGGATGCAGTAAACTAATTGACTAAAGAAAGAATATATGTGGTATAGTAGTCATGTATTGTTACTATTACATGTATTATGTAGCTGAACTCTGTATTTTTAGGTCACCTGAGTCATTCAGGAGACCCATTGCTATCACAAGTTCGTTGTCGTGTGTCATTCATAGACATTATGGTATATATCTCTTAAGTGGGTATGAGGGCAGTAGTCATTGTGTTAGTCCATGGGTAACGACTGTTGCCCGAGAGCATAAGTCGAGGACATCAATTTCTTACCAAGGAACTGACACTATAACTATTGCCCTCATTCCCATCATGGGTAAGAACTGTAAATAATATCAATGTATAGTATATATCGTTTTGAAAGTTCCCATTATACATATACATGTTTTTGATAATTAGGTGTGAATTGTGTTTTGATAAAGTTATAGTCTGTTCTCTACCTGGAGTAAAAAAAAACAGCATTTAATTTACATGTATTTTAGTATGTTTTACAGTGCTACCGTTGTGGCACATACCTTGCATCATTGTCAAGATAGTGTTATTTAGGTATCAACGGACGTCAAAGAATTTGAGAGAGAGAGGAGAGAGAGAGAGAGAGGAGAGAGAACATGTCATGTTAAATGGAGAAAGTCAGTTATAGTGAGAAAAAGAAAGTCAGAGTACACGTTGCTCAGAAAAGTGAATGAGAGAGAGAGAGAGAGAGAGAGAGAGAGAGAGAGAGAGAGAGAGAGAGAGAGAGAGAGAAAATCAAAGAGCAATAGGTAGCAAGGGACAGTTTCGGATAAAGTACCCATCAATATTTTTGTAAAATTGAGAATTCCTGTACTTGAAGGCTTATTAGTGTTGCTGAAATTCATGAAATGAGTTTTAATGATTAGGCCAAAAAAGAAAATATGTGTGTTTCCTATTTCATCAGATATTAAAATAGGGTTTAATGAGCTTTTCAGGTTTTTTTCCTTTCCTAGCATATGATTTCTCTATACATTAATAAAATGTATTTAACAGGTGGACCAATTGTGAATAGTGACAACTGTTACAGAATTAAAGCTTTTTTAAATCTTAGATTAATTTGGAATGTATACGAAGATTTTATTTTTATGTAAATAGAAAATATAAATATGACAGCCACTATAGATTAACTGAGTATAATGCTCATTTTCACAAATATATTATATTAATAGTAGTTATTAGTTCTATTTTCTTGGTTATCTGACATAACAGAAGACATTAATATCATAACTGTAGGTGTTCATTTCATAAACAGAGGAAATTCTGGTTGATCAGACGAGAGCCTTAGAATTTCTTTTCAATAATTAAAAAAAAAAATGAATACATCATTAATGGTTTAAGACTAATTTTTAAAATTTCATTTGCAACTGAAATGCAGCATTTTAAAATCATATTTATAATGTGAATGATTGTTAGGCCTATTCAAAGACTTAAGATGTCTGCAGTCTCCACACCCAGAAATATAAAAAAAACTTTGCTTATGCTTTATTCATGTACATCTTTATATTAATTTTGAACACATTACTGCCCTAAAAAAACTATTTTTTGCATTGATAATTTAGCTAAAATAACCAAGGATAACTTTCATCCATGCTGTCAATCTGCACTTAGAAATCTTTAAAACGCTTTGATAAGTGGTGTTTTCTATTCAATTGTTACAAGCGTTTTTTAAACTCTGATTTGTAAAGACTCTATTGTTTAAACCAATTACGGTTGATAATCTGGATTTGGAATAAAAAATAGGGTCGGTTGGGAAACCGGAAACACACATATTTTTTGTTTTGCCTTATCATTAGTTAGAGGGATGTCTCTTGTCGAAATTGATATGCAATATGTAGGCCCCATATGTAAGGTACATGTAAATGAGATTCAGAAATAAAATGCGAAACCTGCGGCTATATATGACTGTTGTGTTGACTTTACACAGTGAAAATGCAAGTTACAGACGGGAGGGTAAATAACACGAAAAGTAGGTGGATGGGGGGCATTATAAACTATACACCGGTAAGTTTCTGACATGTGATAGTACAACATGCACATGGTACGGAAGGTCAACCCTCTGCAGGGAATTGGCTGGGGGAGGTCTAAAAAGCTGAAAAATCATGAAAAATTAGGAAATTCTAGTTACAGAGTTCCGAAGACATACGTCCCCCGACTACAATGAAATGTATTAAAAAAACTGTCCTGTGCCACTTTCAAGACTACATGGCATTTTCAGATTTCTCATTAAACTGTAATTTTAAGTGGATTTTGTACCATAATTATGGCATAAGTAGTATATTTTGGTAAAATGGATGATTTTGTTGGTTATATATGTCATTACATGATTTATTAGCTATAATATACAAGGGGAGTAACTCCCTTTTAAATGTGTAAAATGACTACCACTAGAGTAAATTGGCTTAGAAAGTAGGTATTTTCTATCCTGATGACAATTAATAGGCTTACGTTAATTACCGAGATAAGAATTAATACTGTAAAACAGTTTTGATCAATTGAATCATTTAAATTATAAATTTGCAGCAATTTTGCTGTCCGATTTCATGAAATATTTAATAACATTAAGCAACCTGACTTATATAACCCATTTTTTTTAAATCAGCATATTTTTCTTTCAAATAAAATTCACATGTAGACAAATGCAGTTATCAAAATATATATATCAAACAATTCAAGTTGTTTCCTCCTACCCAAAAGTTATATTTTAGATATATATTATATTTACAGAATTCAAAAAGCCACCCCCTCTTTCCAATTGCCTCCATTACCATTACATGTTGGATATGTAAATGTACATTTGACCTTGAAATAACATCTGCTATAATAATTACTCTTGAAATGATCAAGAAACAACATATTTGTACCCTTTTATTGTATATATGCATCAATATTTAATGTAGAAAAACATGTAAAATTTGAACATTTTTCATGGAATTCTCATCCGTCCCAAGGTACCCGGGTGTGTTTGAATTTCATTTTAATTAAGAGCAGACATCACACTTGTAGGTCTTACTATTTTAGCAAAGTTAAAAGGAGACTAGAACCCAGAATAGATAAGATATTCACTAAATAATTTAATTCTGGTTGTAACGCGGCATTTGATTGGATAGAAAAATTTAGTTAAATTTGTATAACCTGGTTTGCACGTCACAAGACACGTCACAATGCACCAACGTACTAATTCACTTGACGTTACATTTGAATTTTGAACAGATTTATATCATTTTTTAAAGTAAAACGGACTCAATTTGTACAGCAAATTCCAGAAAATTAAATTATAAGGAATGAACTCAATATCTACCCAAGTTATACTCGTATAACCTGGGTTGGAGCAATTTACGCTTTTTTATAATCCGCTTCGCGGATTATAAAGCGTAAATTGCCCCAACCCAGGTTATACGAGTATAACTTGGGTAGACATTGCGTTCATTTCTTAAATATGATTATAGGCTTATTGTTTCATGAAAACAAGAAATCACATGTATGGCGGCATGCCTTTTTGTGAATAAGAATGTTACATTTCATCCATTTACCAAGAAAAAATCAATTTTCAATATCAGCGATGGTTGTTTTCAAATATATGTGAGAAATGACTCAAGGGAATTGCCACAAGTTTCATAATATTAGGTTAAATCTGATAAAGAGAATAACTTGCAAATAACATCATCAGATAAGGACTTCCTGCAAATATGCACATCTACCGGTATTCCTATGTTAACCACACAATGTTTTTTGAGTAATTAGAGAAAAATCAATATCCGAAAAAAATAAATATTTCTGCAATGGGGTATCGAACCGAGAACCCCAAGATTTGTAGGTGAGAGTGTAGCCACTACGATATTTCGCTTGCTACTTGATAGAAGGTAAAATTTGTTGAATTGTGTAGTCAATTTGGACGATGATAGAAAGAAGAAATGGAGCGTTCTTCCGTCCATCTGAAGTTGATACCCAATGTTGTGAAACCTTTAGAATAGATAGGCGCCTATAGTTATTGGTTGAGAGAACAGTATTTGTTCATCAGTTTATTAATAAAATCAGTGCTGTTTGTAAACAATGTGGCCGTATAGCGTTGACTTAGAAAAAAAAACAAGCCAGGTCAAACTCTGGTCGCCAGCGGGTATTTGAAGGTGGGGGATGTCACGTCGGCTCAACTGATGCACATTCTCCTGTTGATTTGAAATGCATGTGCTTAGAAATCTATTAACTGTCATGCATTTGTGGATTACAAGTAGGAAAATCTTAACTGAATTAAGGCCAGTCATGTATTTCAGCCAAGTCGGTAAATAAACAAACTGGAAGAAATGTAAAAACAGATATTTAGTGAAATTTGAGCATGAATTTATTAGATACAAAGATCGAAGCGTTGAAATTTCGTTTCTCGGGACGATGGTTTGATGCCGCTGGAGTGGATAACTTTCTTCAATATGGTTCATTTCGTTTCAAATTTGTAGGGCAATTAGATTTAGGTGTGAGAAACAATCCCATGAATTTTCGCAAAGTTCTACAGAGTTTAACTGGAGCTGGAATTTTTATTCGGAGGCGTAGTCTAAAACATGGTCTGGAGTCAAATGGCAGGCAGAGTTTCAGACTTTCAAAAATATCTGACAAAAGGTTGTAACACTTTGTTAGGTGTTCTTTAAAAAAGAAATATTAATTTCAAGTTCAAATATCGAGGTTCAAGTCCATATAAGAATTCAATCCTTGTACAAAAGAAGGGAAAAAAGGGGGGGGGGGCGAATTGTACACTGCAATTTGGCAACTCCTTCAGTTTGATTTATTGATAATTGTAAATTTAATTCAGCACTTATTGTTATGAACAATTGTTGACATATAAGTGAATGCATGTGCAATATTTTTCAGCTATTAAAAATCGACCATAACTTTTACATCAACCGCTAAATAGTGAAAGTAGTATGTCAAAGACCTGTGAAAATCTCCATCTCAAAAGCGCTTGATCATGTTGATTCCTAATTCGTTTCTTGGACTTTAAATGTTTACCTTCAAATATTTTTTTGCTGATCAAATACAGAAAGGCCCATTGTTAGTGATCAGTGTATTTATAAAGTTTTTTCTGCTTCTTTACAGTGTGACATAAAACTTATAGGAGTGTCTGGGAATCAGAGACGACCGGGAATCGGAGACTTCACTGTATTAACTCATCTTCACTGTATTAGCTTGTATTCAACGTAGGGTTTTATGTGGTATTGATTTTGCTCTGCATCAATCTCGTAAACTTATTAAAAAAAGACAATAGGTTTTGCAACTTGAACATGTATTAAGAAAATAACAGTATAATAGTTTGAGGTATCTTTACAGGTTCCTTGTGTATCAATAAAGAGTGGACTGATGGAGCAAAGAAAGAGTTTATGTGGTATAGTATTCATGTAATATCACTATGTTTGTGTAGCTATATAGTATTCATGTAATATCCCTATGTTTGTGTAGCTAAACTCTGTATTTTTAGGTCACCTGAGTCATTCAGGAGACCCATTGCTATCACAAGTTCGTTGTCGTGTGTCATTCATAGACATTATAGTATTCATCTTTTAAATGGGTATGAGGGCAGTAGTCATTGTGTTAGTCCTGGGGTAAGATCTGTTGCCCGAAGGCCTAGGTCGAGGACTGCATCAATTTCTTACCTAGGTACTGACAATATAACTATTGCCCTCATCCCCATTTGATGGTTGATCTGTAAACAAGAATAACATATCCTAGTGGTAATGTCAGGGGAGGGATATTTAATTATCTTCTTGGGAGAGATTTAAACAATCAGCCAGGGTAAGGGGGATAGCCGATAATATATCATAGGCCAGTAGTTAATATAATCACCTCATATTTGGAAAGTTCCCATTTTACATATATTAAAAAAGTAAAAGCAGCAAGAGTACAATAGTTTAGCTGAGAGAGAGAGAGAGAGAGAGAGAGAGAGAGAGAGAGAGAGAGGAGAGAGAGAGAGTTCATATTAGTTGGACAAACAGTTAAAGTCTGTTCTCTACCTGGGGTAAAGACAAAACTGCATTTTACATGTAGTTTATAAATTATCCATTGTAAATAAGAGCTCAGTTTATATAGTGTCACATTTCACAAAAAAGTTACAATAGGATCAGACATAATGCAAATTTTGGGTAAGCCTACTTCTCTAAAACAAACTTAAAACTAAGTCATTGTTATGTTGGAGAAAGGAACAAAGAAAACAAAGAGTACATGTTTAGCAGAAAAAAAGAGAGATAGAGAGAGATAGAGAGAGAGAGAGGGGGGGGTATGTACATACGTCTCATTGAGAGGGAAATAATACCCCAAAGGCGGGGAATACATGATGGAAAGACTGGAATAAAGAACACTTCTATTTCCTTAGCAGAGAATGTCTGAAAATAGTAAATATTTGAGAGAGAGAGAGATAATGTTTAATGAAGAATAACAGAGATAGAGAGAGCAAGAGTACATGTTCACTAGAAAAGAGAATGAAAGAGAGAGGGAGAAAGTACATATTTTGGAGAGAGAGTCAGAGAGTGGGAGAAAAAGAGCAAGAGTACATGTTAAACAAATGATAGAGAGAGAGAGAGATAGAGAGAGAGAGAGAGAGAGAGAGAGAGAGAGAGGAGAGAGAAAGAGAGTTCATATTAGTTAGACAAACAGTTAAAGTCTGTTCTCTACCTGGGGTAAAGAAAAAACTGCATTTTGCATGTAGTTTATAAATTATCCATTGTAAATAAGAGCTCAGTTTATAAAGTGTCACATTTCACAAAAAAGTTACAATAGGATCAGACATAATGCAAATTTTGGTAAGCCTATATACTTCTCTAAAACAGACCTAAAACTAAGTCATTGTTATGTTGGAGAAAGGAACAAAGAGTACATGTTTAGCAGAAAAAGAGAGAGAGAGAGAGAGAGAGAGAGAGAGAGAGAGAGAGAGAGAGAGAGGGGTGAACATACATCTGTTTGATAGAGAAATAGACACAGAAAATTGGCATATATGTGGGTAGGACTGGGAGAAATGTCTGAAAATACTAAATATCTAAGAGATAGAGAGAGAGGGAGTGAGAGAGATTAATGAAGAATGTCAGAGAAAGTGAGACAAAGAGAGAAAAAGTACATGTTGATCAGAAAACTGAAAGAGAGAGATAGAAAGAGAAACAAACAGAAAGTACATATTATGGAGAGAGAGAGAGAGAGAGAGAGAGAGAGAGAGAGAGAGAGAGAGAGGGGGGTATGTACATACGTCTCATTGAGAGGGAAATAATACCCCAAAGGCGGGGAATACATGTTGGAAAGACTGGAATAAAGAACACTTCTATTTCCTTAACAGAGAATGTCTGAAAATAGTAAACATTTGAGAGAGAGAGAGAGAGATAATGTATAATGAAGAATAACAGAGATAGAGAGAGCAAGAGTACATGTTCGCTAGAAAAGTGAATGAAAGAGAGAGGGAGAAAGTACATATTTTGGAGAGAGAGTCAGAGAGTAGGAGAAAAAGAGCAAGAGTACATGTTAAACAAATGATAGAGAGAGAGAGAGAGAGAGAGAGAGGAGAGAGAAAGAGAGAGAGGGTGAACATACATCTGTATGATAGAGAAATAGACACAGAAAGCTGGCATATATGTGGGTTGGACTGGGAGAAAGAGCAAGGCTCGACATTAACGCTTGTCCGCTTGTCCGGTACCAGTTAAAAAAATATGCGGACAAGTGAATATTGCTGGCCACTTGTCCGACTGGACAAGTGCATTTTTTATGTAAAAAAGTCTCGAACATTTAAAAAAGAAAAGAAAGTTTTGTGATAAGTTTATCCGTAGTCTCGTTATAAGTTTATCGATTAGTTATTTTGAATTTCGATCCCGACATCAAATTGCAATGCAATTGACTTACTCTTGATCGGGATTGAAGTTCACTTATTTCAAACAACTTTCAAGGTGTGGATCTTAGTTCTTACAAAGTACAAAACACATATGTTAAGAAAAAGAAAGGAAGAAAAGGTAGCAAAGATAAAGGATTATGGAAAGAAATGTAACTTATTTTAGGTTTCATTCATCATTGATAGACTATGATGACTTTCCATGTTTAGTTTTAAAAAACAGCTGAGAAATCAATATAACAGTTACATGTATTTTTAAAACCTGATGCTAATTTAAAATGTCTTGTAATTTGCCATGACAAAGCTACAGCTGACAAATCATGTTTAATGTTACAGTATATGGAACAAATACATGTACATATAGGAAAGACACTTTAAGTTTCCATTTAAAAAGTCAGGTTATTAATTATAGCTAGAGTAATCAATAAATGATTTTATTTTAGTAATAGAGTACTGTAGTTTTCAAGTTGACAATATTTGATCTTTAATATTGAAAATTTTTCGGACAAGTGAAGTTGAAGTTCGGACAAGTAAATGTTTTGCTCACTTGTCCGAATGGACAAGTAGGAAAAAAAGTTAATGTAGAGCCCTGAAGAGATGTGTATTTCCTTGAGAATGTCTGAAAATACTAAATATCTAAGAGAGAGAGAGAGAGAGAGAAAGAGAGATAGCTTAATGAAGAATGTCAGAGATAGTGAGACAAAGAGAGCAATATACATGTTGTTCAGGAAAGAGCATTAGAGAAAAAAGAGAGAAAGAGAAAGTACATATTTTGGAGAGAGATAGTGGTAGAGTGAGAGAAAGAGCAAGAGTACATGTTAAACAGTGACTGTTACACAGAGAGAGAGAGAGAGAGAGAGAGAGAGAGAGAGAGTGAATGTTTAATGAAGAATGTCAGAGATAGAGATATATAGAGAGACTAAGAGAGCAAGAGTACATGTTGATCAGAAAGTGGAATGAGAGAGAGATAGAGAAAGAAAGAGAAAGTACATATTAAGGAGAGAGAGAGATAGGAGAGAGAGAGAATGTTCAAAGAAGAATGTCAGAAAATCAAATAGTAAAACAAAGAGAGAAAGAGTACATGTTGGTCAGGAAAGGGAATTAGAGACAGAAAGAAAGAGAAAAAAAAGAGATGACCATATTTGGAGAGAGATAGAGAGAGAGAGAGTACGAGTACATGTTAAACAGTGCATGTTAGAGAAAGAGAGAGAGAGAGAGAGAGAGAGGAGAGAGAGAGAGAGAGAGAGAGAGAGAGAGAGAGAGATGTTTAATGAAGAATTTCAGAGAAAGTGAAAACAAAAAGTACATGTTGCTCTGTAAGTGAATGAAAGAGAGAGAGAGAAAAATAAAGTACAGATTTCAGAGAGAGAGAGAGTTCATGTTAATGAAACAGAGTTAGAGTCCATGTACATGTTGTAAGAAAAAGGAATGAGAGAGAGGGAAGAAAGAGAGAGAGAATGTTTAATGAATAAGGTCAGAGATAGTGAGACAAAGAGAGCAAGAGTACATGTTGCTCAGGAAAAGAGAAAAAGAGACAGAAA
The DNA here is from genome assembly GCF_902806645.1 of Magallana gigas. NCBI lineage: Eukaryota > Metazoa > Mollusca > Bivalvia > Ostreida > Ostreidae > Magallana > Magallana gigas. Next base: position 71,736,322 of record NC_047560.1, on the reverse strand, counting down.
GTATATATTTTGTAGAGAGACAGAGGAGTGAGAGAAAGTTAAAAAGTGAATGTTATAGAAAGAGAGAGAGAAGTACTAGTTATTTGCAGTTCCCGCTCATTTTTTTTCACAGAGGGTAAACCGTTGCCATAGTAATCAAGGCTTAAGATTGGAAAAATAGCAAAACCTACCTACTTTGAAGCCATATTAGAAGGTTTTGCCCACTAATGTAAACTATCACAAGACATAAAACAGCCTTTATCCTATTTTCAATTATTTAATTATATCAGAAAATTGATGGAGAAACCAATACTTTTTAAAAGGTTACCATTGAAACTGTAACAAAATTTGAAATCAGTTTTTTGTGATTTTTCAATATGCTGAAATGGGAAACTGTTCAATTTTTACATCCATATCAATGTCCATGCTATATATACTTTCTTATGAAAATTGACATCCGTTGCTATGGCAATAAGGCAAAAAAAAAAAGGATTGACCGGAAATCGGAGATTCACTTTATTAACTCATCTTCACAATATAGCTTGTCTTAACATAGCATTTTTAGATATGTGTATTGATTTTGCTCTGCAAATCAATCTCGTAAACTTATTAAAAAAGACAATAGGTTTTTGAAACTTGAACATATATTAAGAATATAACAGTATAGATAGTTTGAGGTCTCTTTACAGGTTCCTTGTGTATCAATAAAGGTGGACATGATGGAGCAAAGGAAGAGTTTATGTGGTATAGTATTCTTGTAATATCACTATGTTTTGTGTAGCTATATAGTATTCATGTAATCTCACTATGTTTGTGTAGCTATATTTGTAATTTTAGGGTCACCTGAGTCATTCAGGAGACCCATTGCTATCACAAGTTCGTTGTCGTGTGTCATTCCATAGACATTATAGTATTCATCTTTTAAATGGGTATGAGGGCAGTAGTCATGTTGTAGTTCCTGGGGTAAGATCTGTTGCCCGAAGGCCTAGGTCGAGGACTGCATCAATTTCTTACCAAGGTACTGACAATATAACTATTGCCCTCATCCCCATTTGATGGTTGATCTGTAAACAAGAATAACATATCTTAGTGGTAATGTCAGGGCTGGGATATTGTTTAATTATCTTCCTGGGAGAGATTTAAACAATCAGCCAGGGTTAAGGGGATAGCCGATAATATATCATAGGCCAGTAGTCAATATAAATAACCTCATATTTGGAAAGTTCCCATTTTACATAAATTAAAAAAGTAAAAGCAGCAAGAGTACAATAGTTTAGCTGAGGAAGAGAGAGAGAGAGAACGAGAGAGAGAGAGAGAGAGATGAGAGAGAGGAGGAGAGAGAGAGGAGAGAGAGAGAGGAGGGAGGGAGACGAGAGGGGGAGAGGAGAGAGAAAGAGAGTTATATTAGTTAGACAAACAGTTAAAGTCTGTTCTCTACCTGGGGTAAGAAAAAACTGCATTTTGCATGTAGTTTATACACTATCCATCGGAATGAGAGCTCAGTTTAGATAGTGTCACATTTCACAAAAAAGTTACAATAGGATCAGAACAAAATGCAAATTTTGGGTAAGCTATATACTTCTCTAAAACGGACCTAAAACTAAGTCATTGTTATGTTGGAGAAAGGAACAAAGAAAACAAAGAGTACATGTTTAGCAGAAAAAGTAGAGAGAGAGAGAGAAAGAGATTTCAGAGAGAGAGAGAGAGGGGGGTATGTACATACGTCTCATTGAGAGGGAAATAATACCCCAAAGGCGGGGAATACTTGTTAGAAAGACTGGAATAAAGAACACTTCTATTTTCCTTAGCAGAGATGTCTGAAAAATAGTAAACATTTGAGAGAGAGAGATAATGTTTAATGAAGAATAACAGAGATAGAGAGAGCAAGAGTACATGTTCGCTAGAAAAATGAATGAAAGAGAGAGGGAGAAAGTACATATTTTAGAGAGAGGCAGAGAGTGGGAGAAAAAGAGCAAGAGTACATGTTAAACAAATGATAGAGAGAGAGAGAGATAGAGAGAGAGAGAGAGAGAGGGTGAACATACATCTGTATGATAGAGAAATAGACACAGAAAGCTGGCATATATGTGGGTAGGACTGGGAGACAGAGCATGTGTATTTCCTTGAGAATGTCTGAAAATACTAAATATCTAAGAGAGAGAGAGAGAGAGAGATAGAGAGAGAGAGAGAGAAATGAAGAATGTCAGAGATAGTGAGACAAAGAGAGAAAAAGTACATGTTGATCAGAAAACTGAAAGAGAGAGATAGAAAGAGAAACAAAGAGAAGTACATATTATAGGAGAAAGAAAGAGAGAGAGAGAGAGAGAGATAGCTTAATGAAGAATATCAGAGATAGTAAGACAAAGATAGCAATATACATGTTGTTCAGGAAAGGGCATTAGAAAAAAAGAGAAAGAGAAAGTACATATTTTGGAGAGAGATAGTGGTAGAGTGAGAGAAAGAGTAAGAGTACATGTTAAACAGTGACTGTTACACAGAAAGAGAGAGAGAGAGAGAGGAGAGAGAGAGAGTGTTTAATGAATAATGTCAGATAGAGAGATAGAGAGACTAAGAGAGAGAGAGAGAGAGAAGAGAGAGAGAGAGAGAGAGTGTGTGTGTTTATTGAAGAATGTCAGAGATAGTGACACAGAGAGAACAGTAGTAAATGTTGCTCAGGAAAGTGAATCAGATAGAGAGAGAAACAAAGAGAAAGTACATATTGAGAGAGAGAGAGAGAGAGAGAGAGAGAGAGAGAGAGAGGGTGCGTATCTTAAGAGGTTAATAATTTACCCCTCCTTACAACCAGTCATGACATTGTACTTAACTATTCATAAGAATGTCGCACAACGGACCGTAATTTATTTCTTATTTTAAAAAAGCCCTGTTATTTCACATAAACATGTTGAGGTGGATTATTGTTCACAAAAGCCTGAAATTACTTCTTACTAACACCATAACAGAGAGAGAGAGAGAGAGAGAGAGAGAGAGAGAGAGGGGGTGGGGGGCGTTATGTGTATCTCTCTGAAGATGTTAATAGTTTGAGTTATCTCCCTTTTTACATCGAGTCATGACATCGCAGTCAATACGTTCTTGAATAACTTACAACTGCATATAGTATACACTGTCACAATGACATTAAGGGATGTCCAACTACATCATACATGTAGTATACACTGACACATTAAGGGGTGTGGGAAAGGGTCTTCCTTGACCAAGGCCCGTAGGATCGTTTAATTTGTGTGTGTGTGTGGGGGGGATCAAATCTACAAAAATTCTAGATATGTAAAACATTGTATCGCCTTTGTCATTATTACTGGTATTCTTATTCATTTACCCCTATCATTTTGTTTTACATATAGGGGCTTACTTTTTAAAGAAACTGTGAGAGGAGAGGGATTTACATTGACATTTTTTTTTTACTGATGTATATCTAATAAAAGTTTCCGCTTTGAAAAATGGGGGGGGGGGCAGTGACAGCTGGCAGAGAATCACTTTTTGTTCACCCTAATCTTATTTCACTTTTTAATAAAAAAAATCCCAATATTTAAAAAAACCCTCTAAGCACGGAATCAGCCCCTTGAATTTTCTACCTATCCCCCACCCTTAATCCACCTCCAACCCACACAACCCGCCAACAATA